>JAFJYI010000125.1:1800000-2143402 GCA_019022655.1 Acacia acuminata
TTTGTCTCTTCTCTCTGTAGTTTTTTAATGGTTTTGTTGAAATCTTTAATGGTCTAAATCATTCACTTTCTTTTGAACCTGTTTTTCAATAAAAATAGATTCACTGTCTTTCATCTGATGCACTATAACTCAAGGGACATAGCAAGTTGACTGAAGAAAGAAATTCTGAAACTATGCCACAGATTTTGGATCCTATAATATGCACAGCTCCATATATATAGATATATGTATGTCTATGACTCGTGAGAAAGGGGAAAATAATGAATCAATGCAGGTATTCTAATACTACCATAAGGACAAAGAACTAAGCCAACGACGACAAAGCATGTGACTATTTGGCTATAGGGGCTTTAGCTTTTGCACTATATGAAGCACAAATTCAGTTAAAAGTTTAAACTGAAGTCTATAATAGTTTTTAAGAGTAAATTACACACACTAGAAATTCTATTAACATCTCTATTTTCAAAATCAATTCAAACCTCTTCTAAAGTTTAGCATAGCCTCTAACCAGGATTGAGAGTTTTTCTTCATCATCAGCAGCTTCTCAGCTAAGATGGAAAAGACAATGTTCGAACCCGGGATATCCTCCGCCCAATCTATACTATAACTTTGGTAGTGACAGACTAGCCCATATAAGGTACAACACAACCTAAGACGGAACTATTTTCATCGAGATGTAAAATATGTCTCATTACAGAATGAGGCACTTTCTGATATAACGTGATGCCCTTTGGTCTAAACCGGATCAACCTACTAGCGTGCCATGGTCAATCTATTTCATGATATGATGCATAAGGAGATCAAGGTATATGTAGATGACATTCTTGCTAAATCTAAAAACATCAAGTACATGATACAAACTTTCCTAGAAAGATAAAAAAATGCAGAAACTTCTTTACTTCCAAAATATACACAAACCTCCCCTGATAATTTGATTTTTCCTGTTCCAAGAGATTCATGTGAGTTTTAAAAAATATAAGAGAAATTTGCGTAATGTTTGCAAATCTTTGGAGTGGTCCATCTCATTTTCTTTTTCTGACAAAAAGCGTGTTAATTTTGAATATAAAATGGTGGTTGGTATAATTTCAAAAAAAAATTTAAGAATTTTTATAATTAACTTGTATCTAATATTGCTTTACCTTGCAGGATTTTTCTTACAGAAAAGGGGATTATCTTTTATTTGGTTCCGAGATGGGTGGCTTGCCTGCTGAAGCCCTGCAAGAGTGCAATTCTGAACCTTATAGTGGTGGTACTATCCGAATCCCAATAGTTGAAACTTATGCTAGATGTTTGAATCTTTCTGTAAGTGTTGGCCATATGAAGCTTCCAGACAATTGAACTACGAGCAACTTCAAACACCTTCTGTAACAAGTACTGATACAGAAGAATCATTCATCAGTGAGGACATTTTTGGTTGAAAAAGTGAAAATTACTACAGATTATATCACATCTTAACCAGGTGTATTTCATTCTTTCAGATTGAGCCTTACTTTTCTTCATAAATTCAGATGCAAAAAACTATTAAATATGAGGAGACCCAAGTCTGTTGTGGGTCAATACTTGTTATGTTTTTATATGTTTATTTGAGACAACTTTTCAGTGTAGCATGTTGCTTCTTATCTTATCTTGGCTGGATCTAAATCTTAAGTGTTATGTGGATCATTATCGGGACCAGGTTGAGGTGTGGCTCCAGCTTGGAGTTCATTTGGTACACAGAATGGAAGAAAAATTGAAACTTAAAAAGAAAAAGAAATTTTGAGGATGCAGACATGTGATATATAAATTAGGCTAAACCCACTTTAGGTCTTTATGCTTTTAACAAGTTTTAGTTTTTTTTTTTTTTCCTTATACTTTTTTTTTCATTATTTTTACTTTTTCATCCCTACACTATCCAAAATGTTGGTTTCATAAGGATTCGGATCCAAACTTAATGGTATTAACTTTGATGATATGATATTAACATCGTTAAGATGTGTACTGCTAACTAGGACTAGTGTTGCTTATGTGTTAGGACACAAACCAAAGCTTGTCAAAAGTATAAGAACCTGGAGTGGATTTAACCCGATAAATTATTATGATTTGGTGTAGATATATTTATTGATTGATGTATTGATGGGGGTTGGATAGGCTTATTGATTAATGTGTAGCATAGCCAAAGTGAACACAAGTTTTGCCTTCACAAGCAATAATTAGTTTATTCCTTCCTCCTCACAGTGATAGGAATTTGATGCTTTCACGTGAGGACCTTTATTCTAAGTCCAAAACTTGAGGGTACTACCTCATGTCATGTGCACCTTGTGAGTTGCTTTGTGAGGACCATTCATCTTTGGTCGGCCATAGCTTTCTTTCGTTTTGGTTCTTCACATTTCATTATCCTTCAATTATCTCATCTTTCTGGTAGTGAACTCTCAGTTTTACTAAGCAAGCAAGTGATAAAGCAACTTTAATCTGTTTGCTAAAAGGATTTTGATTCTCCTAAAGTTTTTCTTAACTGGGATTCTCCAAATTATGAACTTAGAAGTTTGCCTCTTTGGTAATCAATATAAAGAAAGAAAATAAGTGAGAAGAGAATGGCTAATTCTTATGTGTCGCAGATTTTTTGAAAAAAAAAAAAAAATCAATAAATGAGTAGATGGCTATACGCCAATGGCTTGAGGTATTGATTAAGTTAATTAAGTGGAATTGAACTCTTGACCTTCTACTTTTAAAGTAGTTTTAATGTTATTAGGTTATGTATGTGATATTACCCACTAGTTTGAGTAAGAATTTGAACCAATCCAATACTATATTCACAGGCCTCAAAGAAGACATTGCCATTAGCAATTAAAACATTCTAATTCTAATTCTAAAAAATCTATAATAATAGTGTGCCTTTTTTTTTTTTTAAGAAAAGAGTTAGATTAGAAGAAAAAGATTTTGGTACTATTTATACATTTTTTATTATACATTTTTGAAATAGAAACTTATTAATTTTTTCACTTCATCTAGATTGGTGGAGAAGATTGTGAGGTGATGAAAATGTTGTTATATTCGGGTAAAAGGTGTCTCCACTTTCTTTTCTATTCACTTCTTATTTCAGTCATCTCAACTTTTATATTAAAAATATGAGTAATCTAGATTTAAAGTTGCATAGAATATTTTTAAAAAAATATATTTTCATAATAATTCTCAACTTTTATGGATAAATTTAGTAGTTTGAATTTATTTATTTATTTATTTATATTAAACCATAACCATTTAAAGGTGAAATTTAAAAAACTCTTTGCCCTTATTTTTCACCTAGTTGACTGGTTTTTCGAGCTGCTAAATCTCTATTTTCTTTTATTTTTACGAAAAATAACTATACATGAGTCATGACTCATGACTGCTTTATTGCAATTATTTATAATTTATAATTTTATTTTTAATAGGTGCCGACTTCTTCAAATGAAAATTAAGAATTAGGTAGGAGGAGGAAATGTTTGGTTTTGGGGAAGGGGAGGGGAGGGAAGGGAGAGGAAAATGGAGAGAGAGAGAAAAGTTATTTGTAGTGGGGCCCACAAAAATTTTCTCCCCTTTTAATATTTTCCCTCCATTTTCCTCCCCTTCCCTCCCCTCCTCTCCCCCTCCCCCCAAACCAAACATACCCTTAGGAAAGGCCCCCTTACAGCTAATTCCCGAGTAATGATTGGATAACAAGGTAGGACCCATTCGTTGGATGCTATCACATGTATATAAATACACCATGTCGGAAAATAATCATTATAAACATATCACAATTTTATGCTTAATGAGTTTTATAGAATTTAACTGGATTTTTTTTCCCCAATCCGTACATATGAATATAATTTGGAAAAAAATGGAGAGTAAAAAATATTTTAACAACAATACATAATAATAATGGAAACTTATGGCAAAAAAATAGTAGGAGTAGTAATAATAATGGAAACAACATAATGGTAACTTTGTGATCAAATTTTTTTCTGGCTCCCTTGTGGTGGAATATACTTCACATTATAAGCTACTTCAATTATTAACTAGGAAAAAAAAGTAGCTAACCCATTAAATAGGTATTAAATTAATTAATTGTTTTTAATTATACCCATATTAAAGGATTTTTTCAAGAATGAAGAAAAATACAAGGAGCTATATTTAAACATTAGTTATAGTGGCAAAATTGATAAATAAGTATTAGTTACTCTCCCAATGATTTATATTGTGGGTTAAATTTTATTCAATTTATTTTTATATTTAAATTTGTTCTTTCCTTTTGAATTTATTTATATATATCTTAGTATTATTTCTTTCATGATCCAGATTGTCATAATTATATTTTTTTTCAATCCTATTGCAGATTTTGTTGCCGTGAATGAGGAATAATCTAAGTCAAAATACTGATACTTTGTGTGTAAAATTTTTAGAGTACCAATACTTTCTGTTATTGTTGTCAAACTTGCGAGTTGACTTTCCGAATTTATTGTTTTTACGATTCTACTTTACAAAAATGAATTGAATCACTGGTAAACTTGTACCAGTTGCATACTCGATTAAACTCATCAATTTATACAACGAATTTTACTATTTATACGTTTTTAGGTTACAAACCATATTAACTCACTCTTAAATTCGTATTAATTTTTTTTTTTATTTAATCATGTTCAATGGCTTTATATATAAATTTTATAGAAATTTATTTGTTAAATATGATAAATGATTAATGTTGAAGGATTTAATTTCAATTATTTGAAATTAAAATATATTTAAATCAAATTGTTGTCATTTTTATATTTTAATTATTTAATTTTACACTAGTAATAATCATTTAATAATAAAAATAAATTTTTGTTAGTTTACAATTTGAGTTCACAATATGAGTTTACGTTCATCATCACGATTTTATTTAAACTTGTAAGTTTGACAACCATGTTTTTAGTGCATAAAAATTTATCATTTGTTTTTCATTAATAGAATTTTTAATAGTTGATTTTTCCTAATTTTCCTTTTATGGGAAAAGTTAGTGTCGGGTATATTGTTTAAACATGCATAGTAAATACTTTAAAAACACCCATATTAATGCTCAATTAATGTTCACATAATTAACCACTGCCATTTAGATTTGTCAAAATGAGTCACCCCTAATTAGGCCCTAGCCCTAGGGCTAAAAAACCCAAATACTCGCATGTTAAATAATGTATGGGTCAAAAAATTATATAACCCTAAAGGTTAGGGCCGGCCCTCAGATCAAAAATCATGGAATCATGGGATTTTTTTTTTTTTTTTTTAAATACGGTCAAAGCCAAGAGCCTAACAATTATTTCGAAATTCGTCTATAAGTCACAATTTTTTATAAGATAACTTATATTTAAAATCATAAAATTTTTATATAATGTTACTTATACAAGAGGTTAGAGGAAGAGTACGTAACAATCCATACATTTTTTCATGTACCTTTTTTTTAAAAGTCTTTTCCATATATTTGTATTTATGAAAAATTGTATAAAAAGGACATTAAAAAAATTGTGTACTAGCCAATAGGGGTGAGCAAGTGACCCACAACCCACCCAACCTTCTGCGCCCCGTGAAATTTTTTCGGATTAAACCCCCATATTGGCCCGTCACGGTAACTGGCCGCCGTGCACCCATTTATATTATACGGGTGGGTCACGGGTTGGGGCACGGAGGTAACCACTGTTACCCGTATAACATATTTTCCCCCCTTCCCCCTTTTGACCTTCATACGTCTGTGTCTGTCTACTCTTCAGTCTTCAGTTCAGAATTCAGAGAAGAGTGTCAGTCGAGAACGCATAAGAAACACGCTTTGGTCTCAACTCTCAAACCTGGACCTCGCCATCACCGCTCTCTCACTCTATCTTAGGTCTCCTCTCTGTCGCCGCTCCAAGCTCAAAGAGGCCATCCCCTTAGCGTCTCTCGCGATCTCATCTCTCCATCTCTCATCTCTCTCGAATCCAACCTAGTGCCTCATCCTCTCGTCGTCGCTCTAGATCTTGATTACGCTTACTATCGCTATCTCTCTTAAAGTCTCAGCCTCTCGCTCGCCGCGACCTCTCTCAAAGTTTGCTTCCTGTAATGAACCGTTGCTTGAGTTTGCTTGCTGTAATTGTGGTATGTAGTCTCTCTGAGTTTTCTTCCTGTCAGTGTGGTCTGTGGTTTGAGTTTGCTTCTTGTCACTGTGATCTGTGGTGAACCGCCGTATGTGGTCTCTCTAAGTTTGCTTCCCGTCACTGTGGTCTATGGTGAACTACCATCTTTTTGTATCAATAAGTTTGCTTTCCGATGTTCATTTCTTTGAGTTTGCTTCTGTCAGTGTGGTATGTGGTTTACTACTTTGCTTCCTATCTTTGACATTTCCCTCTAAACCTATTCTAGAAAGAAAGAAAAAAAAAGGGGGCAGATTCCTTAAACGGGTTCCCTGGACCCATTTGGGCATACCCGTTTTACTACGGGTTTAACCCCGGGTACGAGATTCCCCATACACATATAAAATAAACGGGTGGGCCATGGGTTACCCCTCAAGGCAACCCCACCCGTCTGTTGCTCAGCCCTACTGGCCAATACATTCTGGAAGGGGGCAAAGAGGGATGGCGTCCGCATGGCGTCATATTGAAAATGGGGCGAGATGATGAGGACGTTGAAGATCCAATGGCCCACAAGTAGAATCATCACAATTAACACGCGGAACAGAAAATTTGCATAATGCTTCCTGTTCATCTCTAGTGCTTAAAAAATAGGGTGGCCCGCGATTGACCCTATCATAACCCAAGAAAAGTAGAGGTTATTTTGGGTTAGGACAAAAAATAATCCCATCATATAGGACTAAAAATGGGGTTTAATGGGTTGGCCCATAAGATCTAACCCATTTTGACAACTCTAACCATATTTACTCTAAGTTCGATCATAAAAATATTCATATAAAATTAGGTCTTACCTAAATTAACTTTAAAAAAGACATGCCTTCAATGATTTTTGATATCAAACTTTTGAAGAGATTTTATAATATAATTTACATTCTTAAAAGAATGAAATCAGATGAAAGATGGCTACTTTCCACATCCTTTTGACCAATTCTACTTTTATCATTGTTTTCTGTGATCAGTACTGAAACAAAAATGGTAATAAAGTCGCAAACCACATCACGTGAAATCAAAAATCAAAATAAAAAATTCAAAAGGTGAGGAAAACAATAAATATGGATATCAGATAGTCTTAAACAATAATCCTCAAACTTTTATTCAAAAGAAGTAATATAAACTAAAAATATAAAATGATAAGTAGAAAGATATATAGTTTCATTAAAAAATAAAAACATTTATAAAAAATCTCAGTCACAGTCTTATCCATAAAAATGGATAAATCAAATAAAAATAGCACGTCTTTTTTTTTTTTTTTTTTTTGCCAATAGCACAGGTCTATTATTGCATACACACTTATATGAATAAAACATTCAATATTGTACTGAAACCAGAAAGTATGGGTGTTTTATGAAGGCAGAGAAAAGGATCTTTCATTATTGTGATATCTTTAACATTCCAAGAAAGTATGACCAACGTGTATGAACAAATTATTATAATTATATCCCCATGAGACCATATGACAATGTTTTTTTTTTTATTATTATTATTGGAGAAGGGTGTTTCCGGTAACTTCTTCTTCCACTTAATTTATTTATTATTGGATTGTGTTTTAATGTTAAGAGTTATTATGTAAGAATAATATTATCATTTAATATTTAATATTACAATAATATTTTTAATCTAATATAAAATCCCAACCATTAAAAAGTAAATTAATGGTGGAGATATTAAGTAGAGAGTAAATGGAAAGAAGGTTTAGTGGAGACACTCATTTCCCATTTTTTTCACCTTCAACATACGAGTAATAATTAATTATTAAATACCCCTTTTCTTAATATATGACTTATTTGAGAAGTGATTTAATTTAAATATAATACTTATTTTTTTATATTTTTCAATCTTTGATTATTTTACTATTGATGTTCCTTTAACAATAATAAAAAGGCAAGGGAAAATGAGAATTAAAAAATATGATTAGGGTAATTTAGAAAATACATATTATATTAATTAATTTAACTAACTTCTTTAATTTGATTAAATTAAATAAATAAATCTTACATTAAACATCAAACAAAATAATTTTTATTGGAATCTCTTGGGAAGATATTACATTTACTAAAACTCATGCACTTTTCATCTTTAACGTTTTGTTTGGCAAGTTGTTCTTCGAAAAAACATCTACTATTAGCGTTTTGTTTGGAGCATGGTACTAAAAACTAAACCAATTATAAATGGTCGAAGTAGTGGTTAGGTGGTCAATTGTTTAATGGGTTAATTTGTATTTTTGCTAACAAATTATTACAGAAAAATATCCAGCATAAATATTAATTAAGGGTACCTTAAATACAAATAAACAATTAAAAATGTGTAAATTGAACAATGAACTTTTAAGCAGTGCGGTTAGCACAGCGCCGTTAGAAAAAAGATAATGTCGAGTTATCTAAAATAGATTGGCCAATGAACTTTTTGACTCGAAAGACACAAAGTAATAAAAAAATTTTTACTCAAGAGCTCCCACCACAAAATTCTTAATTTCACTAAATTAAATAATTTTTTTTCTCAATTGTCATTATTCAAAACTACTAATATAGATATCTATGGACAAAAATTACTCATTTGCTAAAATAAATAAAAATTTTAATTAAAAATATAATTATATGATTTAAATAAAACTCAAGGTGTTTTATAATTTATTATATATGTTAAACAAAAAAATATATGATTTATTTTTATTTTAGAAGAAATTTATGTGAGTTAAAAAATTCATTTAATGTTAATAAAATTTAAAAAATCTAAAAAATTTAGGCTAAAGTATACATTTGGTTCTTTATGTTTGCCTCTTGTATCATTTAGTCACTTAAGTTTGTAAAGTGCACGTTTGGTCCCTTAATGGTACCGATTAGTCTTACTTAATGGAAAATACTCGATTTCAATGGTTTTAGCGATGACTATGCAATTAAATGCGACCAAATTGCTTATATGTTAGTATTTTAATAAATTAATATTTTAAATCCTATTAATTGAAAAAAAATCTTTCAAGGTTTTTTGGTTAAGATTATAATTTATTAAAATACTAACATAAAAATATGATTTATTTTTATTTTAGAAGAAATTTATGTGAGTTAAAAAATTCATTTAATGTTAATAAAATTTAAAAAATCTATTATATCCAGGAAAGAAATGAAAGGTGTTTAATTTTTATTTTTATAAAAAGTGTTTAATAGATATCAATGTTGACACTTAATAATATAAATCCGACAACTTGATGATATTTTTGTTAATTAAATTATCTATTGATTATATCAATATAGGACTTGTTGGAAAAAAATTGTCATTAATTAAGTAACTTGGAATAGCCTTAGCAAATTATTTATGGGACTTTTTTATTTTTTTTAACAAGTCTCATATTCATATAATCAATAGATCATTTAATTAACAAAAATATCATCAAATTGTCGGATTTATATTATTAAGTATCAACGTTGATATCCATTAAACTCTTTTTATAAAAATAAAAATTAAACTCATTCCATTTCTTTTTGGATATATGATTTTTTTTTTATATTTTTTAAAATTTTATTAACATTAAATGAATTTCTTAACTCACATAAATTTCTTCTAAAATAAAAATAAATCATATAATTTTTTTTGTTTAACATATATAATAAATTATAAAACACCTTGAGTTTTATTTAAATCATATAATTATATTTTTAATTAAAAATTTTGTTTATTTTAGCAAATGAGTAATTTTTGTCCATAGATATCTATACAAGTAGTTTTAAATAATGATAATTGACAAAAAAATTATTTAATTTAGTAAAATTAAGAATTTTTGTAAGGGAGCTCCCGAGTGCAGTAAAACTTTTTTTATCTTCGGGTGCTCTGGAATAAAAGTTCGTTGGCCAATCTGCACCTTAGATAACGACATGTTATCTTTTTTGTAACGGCGTTGTCTTTTAAGCGTATCTTTGTAAAATTTTGTTGGCAAATCTGCACATTTTTAATTGTTTGTTTGTATTTAAGATACCCTTAATTAATATTTGTGCCGAATGTTCTTTCTGTAATAGTTTGTTGGCAAAAATGCACCTTAACCCCTGGTCTAATTGTACCATTGTCTTATTTTTTAAGTTTAAATGATTTGATTCTCATATATTAAAGAGAATTAGTTAACTTAAAAAATTGTAGACTAAATTTTTAATTTCGCCAACATTTATAAATGAGTATTTTTTACATATTTATTCTCTCTCTACCTTTTATTATAATTAATATGGGTAAAATTGTAACACTCGATTTTTTTTCATTTATTATTAAAAGATTTTAAATTTATAATAATTATCAATTTTTTTCCCAATCTTGACTTATAAAGAGGACTAGATTAGTAGTTAAATTGGGAATAAGCTAATTATGATTAAAATAATATGCTTTAAATAATATTCAAATTTACATATAACAATGAGAAGGGTAATAGTTTTTTTTTTTTTTTAAAAAAAAAGGCATTGATACACAAGTAAATTGAACATTCATGTAGAAATCTCACGTAATTAAAAAAATCATCATTACTAAAATACAAATATGATTGGCTGTTGTTATTGTATTTTTAAAATTCGATTGATATTGTTTTTGTAGGAAACTGATCAGAAACGCGGAAGTGTATCGTACCACGCGATGTAGGAAAAGATGAAACCTTTCATCGTTTTGCTTACCTGGATATTGAAGAGCTATCCGAAAGATTCTCCACGAGCAAACCTTGTCTACGAACGGTCCTCGTATACGAACGGTCCTCGTGCGATCTATGATTGATCTTCCGGACTATCTCTCGAGGGGGGATGAGATGGTTGTGTGGGCAACCATTCGGATGATGAACGTCGCCTCTAGGTTTTTGTTTACGATGAGAGCCTCCTAACTATTTGTGCGGCCGTATCTTTTTAAGCGGCGAAAGTTAGTTTATATGTTACTACACCCAAGGCCTAACCCTAATCCACATGGGCCTTAGAGTTCTTGGGTTGTAGTCTCAATTAAGCCTTATTGGGCTTAAGTGACCAAAGAGCACATTAACCCAACAATCTCCCACTTGCTCTTTAAGATACTAACTTGAGTTCGTAAACCCAAGACCATATAGCCCATAAGCCATCATCATCGATAACATACCCCATCCCTTGTCTCAAGCTAGCCGGGGACCCACCATTTGTCATTCATCAAGGCTCATGATAATCTACGAAGATTATCTAGTTCGGTGCTACTCCACTAAAAGTCCGAACGTGATCTCCAAGAACAATGACACTTATAACAAGAATATGACCGCCCTTTATAGAATGTCTATAATTTGATTGACTAGTTTTCTCGTAACCCAATCAATTATTTATTCCCTTGACTTTGACAGTTTCACTAATGGATTACATGCAGCGGCGGTGTCTTCAATATCCAGTGTACCGAAACATATCAAGGGGACATTTCCTATAAATTCCATGTTGTTTATCTCATAAACACCGATAACCAAATAGTCTCAATCCCAAAATACCGAGTTGTTGGCCGTCATATAGATCAAACCTCACCGTTGGTAAATCAAAGAATGAAAACTATTCGACTACCGTTTAAAATAAACTCGGGATTAAGAGCAACTACATAACTATAGTTATCTGGAGATTTGATTCCTTATGACAGAAAGAATAAGCTTAATCAAATCTCTCCTTGATCCATTCAATGTGAGCATTAACTCACACCAATGTTTTATAATGATTCGGACAAAACCATTTCATAAAACATTGCAGCCTAAATAAAGTGCCCAACTTTATTTAATAGTTGTGAATCATTTCATCAATTGTGAGAACCTATGACCATGTCCTCTATGAAAGTATTCATATGATCATATACTCCACAATTGATCCGGACCTTAGAGTTTGTAAATAGTGTGCAAAATAAATGAAAAAGAATACTCCATTTATTAACATTCGAAAAGAAATGCAATGTCATAATGTCATGCTCAAAAGCACAAAATAACAAAGTAAAATAACAACTGCCTAAAGCTATAGCAAAACGGAATCCTCCTAAGACCAATAGATGAAACATGCCTCTCGAACACATGCTCGGGCAAACTCTTAGTAAAAGGGTCAGCCGAGATTCTCGTCGATGCTATCTTTGCTACCACTTTGTATCTCCTCTTTTAATTATTTCTCGGATCAAGTGGTATTTCCTCTCTATGTGCTTGTCTCTTATGACACCTTGGTTCCTTGGACTGCGCTACCGCCCCACTTTGTTATCACGGTAGAGTGTGATAGGACAATTTACACCCGGTATCACCTAAAGGTCCGTTAGGAACTTCTTTAACCATGCGGCTTCCTTTGCGGCCTCGAAGCGGCTACATACTCGGCCTCGTGGCGAGTCGACCACACATGTTTGTTTTACACTTCTCTAACAAATGGCACCGCCATTAAGGGTGTACACATATCCCGAGGTGGATTTTCTTGAGTCAATATCTCCTTGGAAATCGAGTCCGTATAACCAATGGTTTCAAGACTCCACTTGAGTAGACCAACATATAATCTCTCGTTCTCGTAGGTACTTGAGTATATGTTTAACCGCTACCAGTGTTGCTCTCCGTGGTCCGATTGGTACCGGCTTACTACTCCCATTTTGCATAGCGAGATATCGGGTCCAGTACATAGCATAGCATACATGAGACTACCTACTGCTGAAGCATAAGGTATCCTACTCATGCGTTCTCTCTTTCGGGGAGTTTGAGGAGATTGCTTCTCGAGAGATGAATCTCATGCCCGAAGGGTATAATTCCCCTCTTTGAATTCTCCATGCTAAACCTGGCAAGTATTTTGTCAATGTATTGAGCCACGGGATAATGCCAAAACCCTGTTCTTCCGGTCTCGCAAGAGTTTAATACCAAGAACATAATTGGCTTCCCCCAGGTCCTTCATATCAAAATGTTTGCTCGCCCAGGTTTTTATGCCCAACAATACCTCTCAGATCATTTCCGATAAGGAGTATGTCATCCACATAAAGTACCGGAAAAGATACCGCATTACCTTGGATCCTTTTATACACACACGGCTCATCGGGACTTTTCTCAAAGCCATAAGACTCAATGGCTTGATCAAATCTCGATGTTCCATGATCTGGATGCTTGCTTAAGTCCATAAATGGACCTCGCAACTTGCATACCATTTCTTCTTGCCCTTTGGCCGTAAACCCTTTTGGTTGCTGCATATAGATTTCCTCTTCCAAATTTCCATTTAGAAAAGCGGTTTGACATCCATGCCAAATCTCATAATCAAGATTGGGCAAAGACTAAGAGAATCCGAATAGACTTGAGCATGGCAACCTGGCGAACCACTCCTTCTCTTTGGGAGTACCCTTTCGCCACCAATCTAGCTTTGAAGGTTTCAACCTTCCGTCCGATCTTCTCTTTCTCTTGTAAATCCACTTACACCCAATGGGTCTTACCCCTTTAGGCGCATCTACAAGAGACCAAACTGAGTTGGAATACATAGAATCCATTTCACGATTCATAGCCTCGAGCCATTCCTCGAGCATCAACATCTCCTAGTGCTTCGTCATAACTCGTGGGATCACCATCTTCTCGTGATGATGTCATCCCGATTTGACTCACCCAACAAGAGATATCTTGCGGTTTACGAATCAATCTCCCACTACGACTTTGTCGCACTTGATGTCGTGCATCTACGGAAGTGGGGTCCACATTTTGTGGGTTGACAACTTCTAGATGAGGACCCTCATTAAGTGGATCAACTAATTCATGATTTTGTTCTTCATTTAGTTGAACATCATGCTGAACTTCTCGGGTTGTCTGCGGTTCCGTGTATGTTCGGATACATTTTCCCCTCTTTGAACAACCACGGGAAAAAAAGCCGGAACCCTTGAGGTTGAGGTGAAACTTGATCTCGAGACTAGCTCATCAAGAATAACCTTACTTCTTGGCTTATAGTTTGTCATATAGTCCTCCTCTAAGAAAGTCGCGTGAGTGCTCACTATGACCTTCTTTTCTTTTGGACTATAAAACAACCAACCTCTCGGTTCCTTTAGGATAGCCTACAAACATGCATACTTCAAGCACGCGAGTCCATCTTGTCGGGTTTCTGTTTCAAGACATGTGCGGAGCACCCCAAATTCGAATATGATTCATGGTGGGCTTACACCCTTTCCACAATTCTATTGGTGTCTTTGAAACGACTTGGACGGAGCTAAGTTCAATAGATACATAGTTGTTTCTAAGGCATATCCCCGAATGAATCGAAAGTGATGAATAAGCGAGCATAGATCTTGTCATTTCTAAAAGGGTTCTATTTCTCCTTTCAAGCAACTCCATTTCACTTTGGGGTGTCCCCTGGAAAAGATAATTGCCAAACTATCCCCTCCTTGGTCGGTAAGACCCGAACTCTCCAGATAGGTATTCACCCCCTCGATCAGATCGAAGAGTTTTGATTTGAACACCTAGATGCTTTTCTGCCTCAGCCTTGAACTCTTGGAATTTTCCAAAAGCTTGAGACTTGTGACGCATCAGGTACACATGTCCAAATCTAGAGTAATCATCGGTAAATGTGATGAAATACGATACCCGCCTCGGCATGGACATTTATTGGTCCACATACATCAAGTATGTACCAATTCCATTTGAAGTGTGGCACGTTTTCCTTTGGCCTTGAAAGATCTCTTGGTCATTTTACCTCTAAACAGGATTCACACACTCGGTATCGGCTCAAAGTTCAGGGATTTTAAAATCCCACTTTTGACCAAACCTTGGATCTGTTAGAGTTAATATGACCCAATCTCAAATGCCAAAGATAAGTTTCATTGGAAACTTTTCTTTTCTTTGACGAATTGATATGCTCAACATTTTTTACTTCAACATGATTAACTTCACGGGGAATAGGACTAAGGAAATAAAGGCCATTAAACTTTACACTGAACAAATAAAAGAAGATGAACTTCTTATTGAAACCGAGGAATCAAGCGAACCGTCAAACCATGTTTATCTAAACAACTAACGTAAATTAAATTCCTCTTAAAACGGAATAAATAAACAGTCTTCTAAAACCAAAGTTCTATAATTATTAAAAGATAAAACAACTTGTCCCATTGCTAGTGCAGACACAAGCTGCCCTGTTCCAAGCTTCAAATCTCGTTGTCCTTTACTCACTGGCAAGCTTTGTTTGAACCACTGCAAAGAGTAGCAAACATGGTTAGTGGCTCCTGAATCAACGATCCATTTGTCATCGTGATTCTCCACTAAACAAGCCTCAATCACATTTAAATCACCCATACCTGGTTTTTTCATTTGTGGGCAATCTTTCTTCCAATGCCCCTTTTGTCCGCACTTGAAGCACTTGCCTTTTAGCCGCTTCATTGCAACTGTTTTTAACAACGGAGTACCGATTTCTTCTTTTTCTTGTTCTTGTTCTTTCCCTTGGGTTTCCCCTTAGGTTTCACAGAACTTTCACTAACAAACAATGCACTTCCTTGCTTGACTAGAGTCGCCAAAGACTCTCAAGCTCGTGCATTAGTTGAGTGAGGTCAAGATTCATTTTGTTCATATTATAATTCATCTTGAATTGGTTGAAGTATTCGGTAGTGATTGTAAGAGAAGGTCAACTTTTACTTCTTGTTCAAACTTGATACCATGGTCATCGACCTTCTTGAAGTTTGCTATCATTGTTAGACAATGATCCCGCACACTTCCTCCAGACACATTTGTCTTGGTGGTGATTCCACGCATTTTGCCTAGCGTAAGCGCTAGGTGTAGCAAACATGGCATCAAGAGTCACGGAGCATTGTTGCTCCACTCGAATTATGTTCATTTGCTCCGAAGGTGACCGGGCGAGATCGGCCAAAATGTAGCAAATGACCGACATTCGCCTTCTCCCATCTTTCCTTCTCCCGCCGAAAACGAGTCCGAATTGCATCGACGCATCCGCAGCGTGGCCACGGCATAGGGGTAGGGAGAACAAAGTTGAGCTTTTCATATTGAAGAACAATATCTAAATTGGTTCTCCATTGTTTGTAGTTTGTACCATCCATAGGTTTTTGGCTCAAGATTGTAGCTAAAGGATTGAATGAAGACATTTTTAAATTAAGGAAAAAGCACACTAATTACAAACTATAATTAACAACAAACGAGATATAGCGCTAGTAGATTCTAATAACTACTATTCGTTTATTGTTTAACAATCCATTAGTTATCTTTACAAGGCTTACGATGGGCAAGATTCTTGTAAAACTAATATTGTTAATTTGGGCCTTGGTTCCATTGCGAGCCTCGATGGGAGGGTTAACAATTTTACCAAAGTTGAATGTATTTAACCATATTTTACTTTCAAAATTATCTTTAGTGTCTAAGTGTTGCCGACGATGGGCCGTACAAAAACTTTACTAAAATTTTGAAAATATTAAGGTTTAATCTAGCGAAATCCAATTATCCTTATCCGATGGGGCTTCGGCGATAACCATTTCACTAATAAACCCACAATGGGGCCCGTAGGTTTTATAATTAAAAGCTTAATTTAAAACCTTCACCCATTCAATATTTTAAGTTTAGAATTTTTAATTTCCAAGAATTTGTTCAATTTAGAGTAAATTATTAGGTATCTAAAATCTAGTCATGATTAGCGAGTGTGCGTCACATGACCATTTTAAATAACCCACAAATTACTCTAAAAGGTACAATTCTCTTAGGAAATTTCCTGGATTATTTGTCTAGACCTTAATTCCACAATTATTATTCTAGATTTTAATTTAAAATCATAATAATTGATAATTAATGTCTAGATTTTAATTCCACAATTAATTAATCTAATTATTATTCTAGATTTCAAAATCATAATAAATGATAATTAATGTAGAGTTTTTAATTCCAGAATTAATTAATCCAATTATTATTCAAGATTTCAAAATCATAATAAATGATAATTAATGTAGTGGACAATCTAAATAATCCCTCATAATAACTATCATACTAGTCGATTGAAAACATAATAGTTATTATACTATTATGACATGTGATTATGCAACAATATGGCATCTTCCTATTCTATATGGCATGTTATTATACACATCATGGTAATCGTAAATATAATTCATACAATTCAATAAAAGCTTTAAATAATAAAACAAATAACTTTAATCCATGGTTTTCCTAAAAAAAAAATTTTAAAAATTTTACAACTTTGGAATTTCTCTTTTGTCCGCCCCATAGGATTTATCTCGAAGCCCCTTCGGGGTTTCTATGAGCCCAAAAGCCCAAAAACCCAATCCTTGGCTAGAAGCCCTAGGACACAAAAGAGGAACCCTAGCCTTCGCCTCGCCACGCATGCGCCCGAAGTCATCTCAAAGACGAAACTCCGGGGGAAGCACCGGCACGGAGACGATCAAACGGCCGGAAACACCCCAAAAGGGTGGCCCACGCGCCCCACGCGCCGGCCGTTTGCCGGCGCGTGACGGCCACGAGCAGCCACTTGTGGAGGCGCGTGACGGCCACGCGCAGCCACTTGTGGAGGCGCGTGGCGGTGCGTGGGTTGCCCTTTGGCGGTGTTCCGACCGCCAAGTTGTTCGTCTTTCCGTCCTCTTTCCATCCATATATGGTTTGTCCAAATCCGAGATCCGAAGTCCACGAAAAGTGTCGTACGGTGTTGTTTGCTCATATTCTTCGCGTTTCTTGATCTCCAACTTTTACGGGAATTCAAAAAATACATGAGTTCTTGGGTTGTAGTCTCAATTAAAGCCTTATGGGCTTAAGTGACCAAAGAGCACATTAACCCAACAGTTTTAAACTTAAGAAGGAGAGAAAAACAATTATAGAATTCAACCCAATCAACATGTCTAAAACTCTTGATCAAACTAAGAGATTGGTTTCTTAGTGTGTTGGGCTAACCAACATACTCGAGTCAAATTAAATGTTATATTTTATTGGATTGACTTCTTTTCTCTTCTTTTTTTCGCCTGGTGTTGTCCTTTTCTCTTTTTATGATCATTAGATTAAAATTTAATGGTCCACATTTAATATTTTATAAAAATATTATTACAATGAAGAGAACGATGGAAGGGAATGGAGAAAAAAATGAGAAGGAAATATTAAATGTGGATCATTAGATTCTGATTTAATATTCGTGAAGGAGAAAAGGATGGGAGCGAATTGGAAAAAAAAAAAGAAAAAGTCAGATCAACTTTGTAACTAGTCGGTAGCCTTATCATGTAAACAGCCTGAGTTAAGGTTTTAAATTCTAAATGTATATATTGAATCAAAATTTTAATATAAAATAATAAATAAAAAAATTCAAAAGCTAGGCAAATCATAATAGAGGTGCTTGGCCAAAAAAAACAAAAATCATAATGGATGTGAAATCCTTGCTCATCATGTGAAAAGATGGGGTGGGTCCATGATCTTGTGTCGGTAATTAATTATAAACAAAGTTGATTTATGACCACAAATCCACACATTTAATTTTTGTGTGCTAGGTTTTTTCCCTTGCAAATGTAAAAGCACTTTCTCATATAATTGCGGATTTCATGTGTGTTAATCATTAATATCACCTTTTTACCTTCAGCCAAAAGCTTCATATTCGATTTAATTATTCTACTCCCTCCGATTCTTATTATTAAGTATCAACTAACAATTCTCATAAACCAATAAAACAATTAAAATCAATAAAGTTATTCTATAATTTAAATAACTTACAATATTATCTCAATTAATTATACTAAACTTTAATATTATGTTAATTAGGGGCATATATAAAAAAAAAATAGTTGATGCTCCTTAGGAACAAGCAAGTGCCTTATAAAAAAGAATAAATACACTTACTAGTTGGTGCCTTATAATAAGGACCAGATGGAGTATAAATTAATAGTAGTATTGTTAATTAAGGCACCAAATTTGGCATTTTTTTTAATAGTTATTTGTTAACTATATGCTTATCTAAATGTATCACTATCAACATAAAACTTAAAATAAATTTGGCATTTTTTAATTGTTACCTATGCTAATTCCAAGTAAATGTTTTTGTTAACTATATGCTTATCTAAATGTATCAACATAGAACTTAAAATAGATTACATGTTTAATATTTGTAAATAATATTCCTCATAAATTTTATATTATATATAGATGTTTATTACAAAAATATTTCTGTATAAGACACTTGAAACATGTTTTACATAAAACCTTAAACATAATTATCTTTGTCTTAATATATAATAATTTTTTTTACTTTACTTATATTTAAAAAAAATGAGAATTAAAAAAAACAAATAAGATAAAATTACACATTCATATATTTCTCTAGTCCTACTTACAAATCATTTTAACCATACTTCATTGGAATCACAGAAATTAAAACCTCAAATACTTCCTTAAAATTTAACAATTTTACTCCAATTTCATACGAAAAATTTAGTGATGTGAGTTATTAATAGCAACAAAATAATTTTCTCGCTCTACCTTATATAGAAGATAAAAAGGTACTAATAAATTTAATTAAGTGAAGTTATCCTAAGGAAAAAAAAAAAAAAATCTTTCTCTAACCTATAAATAGTAAGGTTATTAAAATCATACTAGATCAGCCGGCTCAAGCTAAAAACCAGTGAAACCCGATCACATAATTGGTTCAATTATTTTTATTTAAAAATAATTTAATTCAATTTTCTTAAAAAAAATTCAAAATTTTATATTAATAACCTTAAAATCTTTACTTCCTCAAGAATTTAAACCGGATTAGTTTCATTTTGACTTTAATTTAACCCATTCACTTTTAACCTAGTACCAACCGACCTGTTTTACCAGGGACATTTCCGTCACTAAATACGTACGCTAAGCACGCGAAGTTATACTCTTCCGGTCTTCCTTATAAGCATGCTCCCTTGCTTCACATATTCACTCACTCACACAGTCGCTTCTGAGAGCAAACTATACACATACTCTCTCCCTCTTCACTTTCTTCTACAGAGAGACTCTAATGGGTTCCTTTCTATTTTTGGTAACTCTGATTCTTGCCGTTGCTTTCTCCGTTCACTCTTGCCCGCCGTCCGATCGGGCGGCTCTGTTAGCCTTCAAAGCCGCACTCACCGAACCCTACTTGGGCATCTTCAACTCATGGACCGGTACTAACTGCTGTCTCAACTGGTACGGCATCAGTTGCGACCCCACCACCGCGCGCGTCGCCGACATCAACCTCCGTGGCGAGTCGGAGGACCCGATTTTTGAGAAAGCTCGTCGCTCCGGCTACATGACCGGCACAATCTCGCCTGAGATTTGCAAGCTCGACCACCTCACTAACCTCGTCGTTGCTGACTGGAAGGCCATCTCCGGCGAGGTTCCAGACTGCATTGTCTCCCTCTCTTCTCTCCGCGTCCTCGACCTAATCGGCAACCGCATCTCCGGCGAGATTCCTGCCGGAATCGGAAACTTGCAGCGGCTCACTGTATTGAACCTCGCCGACAATGCCATATCCGGTAGGATTCCGCCTTCCATTGTCAACCTCGCCTCACTCATGCACCTCGATCTCAGCAACAACCAGCTCACCGGCCAAATTCCCTCTGATTTCGGAAAACTCAGTATGCTCAGCCGTGCGCTGCTGAACAAAAACCAACTCACCGGTTCGATCCCAACGTCCGTCTCTTGCATGAGCCGGCTTGCGGACTTGGATTTGTCCATGAACCGTCTGAGCGGTTCAATCCACAGCGAACTCGGTTCAATGCCGGTTCTTTCAACCCTCAATCTAGACAGTAACTCTCTGTCGGGTCAAATCCCTCCAAACCTGCTTGGTAATTCTGGCATGGGCATCATAAACCTGAGCCGAAACGGGTTGGAAGGTCAAATACCGAATGTGTTCGGGTCAAAATCATACTTTATGATGTTGGATCTATCCTATAACAATTTGAAGGGTCCAATACCCAGTTCACTATCATCAGCCAAGTTTATCGGCCACCTTGACCTGAGCCACAACCACCTGTGTGGGTCCATACCCGTCGGGTACCCGTTTGATCACCTGGAAGCTTCCTCCTTTACTAACAACGACTGTTTGTGTGGAAATCCATTGAAGACTTGTTAAGAAGGAGCCCGACCCGGAAGAGTCTATAATGTAGAAGTTAGGTTGATATGCTTTGGAAGTATAGAATATTTTTAAATATTCTGAAAGACGAAGTGTGCATTGAAATGTTCAAGTTAACTAAAGGTGGAGGCATCACGTGCGTACGTAGTCTGTGAACATAGACAAAGGAACTAAGAAAGGGCTCAATACTTGTTTTGTGTTATTGGTAAAGAAAATGGATAAGGTTTTTCTTGGGTGTTGTTTACTATTTGTATGACATGTGAGTGGTGATACTTTATTGTGAATGTGTATAACAAACGTACCAATGTTGTTCAAGAATTTTAGAATCAATGGCATATCTTGTGTTGAAAGTTGAAACCAGTTAAGCCATATTAATTATGTATGAATAATGTGCTTGATATAAATATTTTTATGCGCTAAGGTGCCTATACCTGAAGTATTATTTCATGTGTCTATTGCCTTAAATAAAGTATTTTGTAT
Source organism: Acacia acuminata (assembly GCA_019022655.1). NCBI lineage: Eukaryota > Viridiplantae > Streptophyta > Magnoliopsida > Fabales > Fabaceae > Acacia > Acacia acuminata. The sequence goes on from JAFJYI010000125.1 coordinate 1,821,623, forward strand.
GAACTTAACACCTTGAAGTCTTTTTTAAGTCTCTTCATCGTTTTAAAATATTTTTTTGTGAAATTTTGCTGTTAACATTTATATAATTTAGAATGTTAGATACATCAGGAAAAAGATATTTCGGAGTGTTGGATGCAAACAAAAAATTTAGGGAAAATCTCTTTAAGGTCTTAAGAAACTAAGAAAATGTCAAAAAAAATCCAATAGAAAATTTTGATATAAAAAAAATTTCAAAAAGTTTTCAAACCCCATAGATGGTGTTGGTAATCAATTATTAAATAAGTTGCCAATAAGATTTTTTTTTAACTTTTTTCCCCCTTCATTCTCTTAGGATCTTAAAAGAATTTTCCCAAAAATTTAACATAATAAACGCATTTTAAAAAACATTTTAAAATACTTGATACACTACAAAATATTCTAAAATACTAAATGTACTTGAAAAATACTTTATGCTACGAATGTAACTTAACCATTTTATTTTTTGTTATATATTACTATGCTCCTTTATGTAACTTTTTTTTTTTTTTTTTTTGGCTCTGCTTTATGTAACTTATTACTTTGCAAGAGGTGTGAACTACTAGCTCCTTTATTTCAAAAATGTCTTTCTCTTCTATTTTTTTTTTTTTTTTTTTGGGGGGGGGGTTCAAATTCTCTTCGATTTTCAATGAAAAGGACAAATGGGTATATATTTTTCAAATGTAAAGGTCATAAAACATAAAACATTGATGGCTTGGCATGGTATTTGGAGAACTTGGTTTAATTGTGACCTTGGTTTCTCCTCATATAGATTCCTCTCTATCCATCACATTCCAACTGTATTAGATTACTTTTAAAAGTCCAGATTTAGTATCATAATTTTTAAAAATATTTTTCAACACTCTTGTTTTAAATAGTTTAAAATTATTCGGATCAATTTTTAGCAGATTAAATTTAGGGATAATTATTTTGCAGCTCCTTATAGTTTCAACTAATTTTTCATTAGGTCCCTATAGTTGTTGTTTTTTTCCCCAATTAGATCCTTATACTTTCACCTTTTTGATCAGGTCCATATTGTTTCGCCAGATTTTTAATCAGGCTTTTATAGGTCTTTTTGAATTTTAATTCATTAATTTAATACTGATAAAAAAAATGTATTAATTTAATTGAAATTAAATAAATGAATAATATTAAAATAAAATTTACTAATAATAAATTAATTCGTAATTATTAATTAATTATAATTATATTATATTTTTATAAAATTTATAATTATAATTCAAATTTTGAAATTATAAAAATAAATAGAAATTATAATTAAAGAATAAATAATATAAATATATGTTTAAATAAAAAAATTCGGAAGATATTAAAGTAGTTCATAAAAAATAATGTTAAAATAAAAATACCATGATAATTTATTATTTATAGAATAATATTATTGTTATAAATAATTAAAAAAAAGTACAGGACCTAATTAAAAATCATGTGAAACTATATGGATTTCATAAAAAGGAAAAAAATTACAAGGACCTAATAAAAACAAGTGAAAGTAGAAAATCTTGATAAAAAGGAAAAAAAAAAAAAAACTATAGAGACCTAATTACAAATGGGTTTAAACTATAAGGACATTAATCATCTCTTAAATTTATTTATATATAATTGGGTTAAATAACATTTTCGCCATGGAAGTTTAGCTTAAGAAAGACTGATCACCCAAAAGTTTTTTTAGTCTCATTTTTTCCTCGGAAGTTTAAAAACATAGTAATCTTACCCATTCGTTAATTTTGACAAGTTGAATTGTTGTTTTTCTTTGTAAACTTCTAAGGGCAAACTTGCATCTAAAAAAATTTCCAAGATAAATTTGCCCCTAAAAAAAAAAACTTTCGAAGCATATTTGCTCCATTTTCTTAACGTCAAGGGCAAAAATAAAACCTAAAAAACTTTCGTGTACTTAGTGCTCTTTAAACTAAACTTCCATAACAAAAGTGATATTTAACCCTCTATAATTTTATGTTTTAATAATACTTTTTAAATTTTTAAATTTCAACTTCTAAAATTTCATCTAATCATTGAGTTGTGGAGTGGAAAGAAGTGGAGGGAAAACCAAATGAAGAAAAGCGAATTGTAGAATTACTAGCCCAATGATAAGAGTGAAAATTTGAAAAGGTTTGAGCAATAATAATAATAATAATAATAAAAAGGTGAAAGAGGGGCAAAATAGTAAAAGCAGGAATTAAAAGAGGCAACCTAATAAGCTGCCGGTGAATTGAATTTGTAACAGAGATCATGTGGGCATGGTCCCCTGCCCTCTCTGACAACCCACATTCATATCGGCCTCTCTCCATGTGCCCATCCCCAAAATGCTTGGACCCATTTATACCTTTTTCAATTACTCTCTCATTTTATTTAAAATTTTAAGGATTTCATTTCAGAATATTTAATTACAAGAATTAAATTCAAGTTCATCTGACTGGAAGTTCATTTAAAGGGTTGTGATGTCCGAGAGTTTTTTCCATATTTAGGGATTGAACTTCATACAAAAGGTTCATGGATCAATCTATTACCTCCGGTTTTAAATATAAGATTTAGCTGATTTTTTTTAAGGAGAATGGGAAGATTTATTAAGTTACTTTTAAATATTTATATTTATTATTATATTTTCAAACTAATAGATCTCACCTATAAACTAACGTAATTAACTTATTTAGCTTTCTTAATTTCTCAACAAAAAAAAAAGGTCAATTGTGTTTTATATTTAGAGTCAAAGTAGAACCTACTTTCATGGTCAACTCTCATTGGTTGATGCAAGCATACCCTTAGTTTAATACTTCAAGATATGTAATGACCAATGGTTCTCATTGAACTTGAGATATGAGACTCGGAGTATTATAAAAAGATGAAGAAGAAGAATATTGAAGGAATGTGTGAAATGAATGCAAAAAGTTAAACAATTCCTATTTGAAGTGAGTTATTCTGTATCAGGCATCAATAGCTGCATGTGCCTTTCTAGTTCTTAATTGAACACCATTTTGAATTAATTGAAGACTGCTGAGAGCCCAAACACAGAAAACAATTGTTACAATAGAACCCAAAGCAGAAAAGTATTCCCACACAATTAGCTTTATATGGTATATTATAAACATTTTGTAGGTAGAAACTAGAATGTAACGGAATGAATAAAATAAATTGAATCATAAATGAAGATTTTGCGTTATTGAATAGTAAAAATAAGGAACAGTTATTATTAGACATACAGTTATTATTAGACATACCCGGTTTGAGTCGTTCCTCATAAAATAAAAATACGCAGAGAAATCAGACTGGGGTGTCTTGAAGCACTTGTGTTTTTTTTTTTTTTTTTTTTTTTGGATAGGGATAAATTCACATTCCTATTCGAAACATTGTTGGACACTAGATGTGAGCACATCTCCCGATGCGGATTTAAACTTTAATTTGTCACGTTGTAAAGAACTAGCTCATCCCACTAGACCTAAATCCTGTTAGTCTCTTGAAGCACTTGTTGAACCGCTATAAAGGATGAATTTCCCAACAAAGCCAAAGTTGAGATTCACTCATTTTTAGTTTAAAATCTCTGACACGACAGGCACAAGAACTTCCACCAACAAAATCTGGGTTCAGTGAAGGAAGCTATACTTCAATGTTGGGGGGCAAAATAGCTTATAATTCAGAGTCAAATCCAATATTCCAAAATCCTTCTGGAGTCATAGGAGGAGCATATCTATAACGATGCCTAGAAACACCATCAAGATGTTCACATCGAAAATTCTGCTTACTACTATCAGGATCCTTACTCTCATCACTTGGAAGAACAGCATCATAGAACTTCTTACATTGTTTGCATTCAATTCCTTTCAATTTTTCTCTCTCAGCTTTCTTCCTCACTGGTTCAATGTACTTAAAACTCTTCTTGGTGGCATTAGGAACTGAAGATTGCTTGCTTTGGGGACTGCTTTTGGCATTCATGTCCTGTGTTTCATCATCTGAGCTGCCCATGCTAACGTCTTTCTGGATTGGCTCTGGTTGTTGGTCTTCCTTGTTTGAACCTTTATTTAAATTTGCTCTAACATTCTCTAGAGGAGTATCAAGAAAATCATCATGTGGGTCATTACCTACTCGGCTTTGTCGAGACCGGGTTTGTCTCCAAGAAGATGATGCACGCCGCTTTGTGCCGGATACAGAGGTCAATTTTGTGTTGGTGGGGCATTTTGGAACGCTACGATGGAAATTGGAAGATTGAGAAATGGTTTTGATGCCTCTGTCATCCTCGAATATTTCTTCCTTTACTTCGCTCAGGTCGCATGCAGCAACAAAGTTATCAGGGATTTTATTTTCAAGACCTGCGATAGAAGGTAGGACAGGGTGGATGATGAACCTAAGATGTACACATTCAAAATATCAACAAAAGAATTTAGGCAATTGGATTTTTGCATGTAAGCCAGTGCCGACAAAATGGAATGAGGTCCACTCTAGAGCAAACATTCTAGATGATGTGCATTTTGGAGCAATGAATAATATCAATAGAGAATGTGATTTACCTCCTAAGTCATCCTCTAAGTTTTCACTCTTTACTTTTTCTGACTCGCGATTATCTGTGGAGGTGTTTGGAGTTGGAACCGTAGGATCTGAAATCACAAGCAATAGAGAGTTAGCCGGGTAAGTGGAAGACGCATATGATATCTTAGCCAACGTCAAGCCAAGGGCATGCGTAGGCCTCGGGGTGCATCTTATGAACACAAGAACCACAAATAATTCAAAGGACAAAACGTGGGTAAAGTTCATTATGAGCTTACTATCGAAATCTCTATCAAGTATCTGATAAAAATATGCAATAAAAAATGATAAAACTATCCACCAGTTACATTTTGATGGAGCTTGATAGCATACAACAAATAAACTGCATATTCTTCCTAATCCAATATACCTGATAATTTTCGATCAATAAAACACTCATAAGCCTACTTAAAATCAGTTCAACAATCAAAAGAGAATGATATAATGGGAAATTGAGAATTTTGTTTGCCAGGTGGGAAGTAGAACAGTCAAATCTTACCAGTAGCTGTAATTGAATCCTTGTGCTTGTGCAGATCACTTTCATTTTCCAGTTTGTTGAGGGGAGCCATATTTTCTGAGGTAAGACCCACCTTCTCACGAAGATAATTGTGCTGAGATTTCAGCCTCTTGTAAGCTTCAGTGACATGCAACCTTTTCCTTTTCTCAGCCTGCAGCTCAGATGATATTGACTCAACTTCTTTAAGTACCCTTTGATATGAGTCAACCCCGTCAGATGATTCTCCTCTTACAGTACTCAGTTTATGTTGCAGAATAAGTTTCTCCTCCAAACTTCTCATTTTTTCCAGAAGAAGTTGTTTCTCCTTCTCATGCACTTCCAACTTTTTCTTATTCTCCAACAGTTCTGAGCTCTGTACATCTATTTGTTTAATCAACTGCTTCTGCATTTCCTCCTTTTCCTCAACCTCATGTGTTTTAATACTGAGGTTTTTACGAATTTGTGTAGCTTCTTCATCCAACTCAACTATCTGCGCCAAAAGGTGCTTCCTCTCCTTCTCAGAACCCTCAATCTCAGAGATTAATTTCAAGTTCTTGGCATGCAAAGTTTCCCGCAACTTTATCTCCTCTGCCATTTTCTCGTCCTTCTTTCTTAGGCCAAGCTTGAGATCCTCAACTTCTTCCTCCAACTCTTTTACTCTAGCAATCGACCCTTTGATCTTTTCAACATATTGTTTCAGTATCCCCTCCTTTTCCAAAAGCAAGGACTCTTTTGACTGAACCAAATCCACCAAATTCTTGTGCAACACTAATCCTTCATCGATTTCTTCACTCTTCTTCCAAATCTCCCTTTCCAGCTCCTCGATTATGAGCTGTCTATCAAGCAATTCCTTCTCCAATGGTTCCTTTACTTTGGCCTCCTCAGCTTTCAACAGCCGATTTTCCTCCAGAACTCGTTGATTTTCAAGCCTCATTTTCTCAATCTGGAGTAAAAGTTCATTTTCCTTCTCTTTTCCCTGCTCTTCAAGAGATTTTCTGGCCTCTAAGTAAAATTTGTGAAGAGTTTTAGATTTTGACTGGAAATTAGGATAAAGCTTCCTACAAAACAAAAACTCTATCTGCGAAATCCTATCTTTGGCTTCTTGAATCGAAGCAACCAGTACCGTACTAAGCCCAGAAATCACTTTCTCGTCATCACCTTCAATGGGATACCCTAATTTCGGAGACTTGAGAGTGAGTTCCTGCGCCTCCATTTTGGGAAGAGTTAAATGCGACCAGAGATAATGAAGAGAGCTTACTTTAAATCAATGTAGAAAATGGAGATCGGTTAGAGAGACGAACGAAATTTGAAGGAAGAACGGTTTATGGGTTCTGGTTTCTGCGACTGGTCTCACGCGCGAGCTTCTTCTTTTAAAAATACAAAAAGCATGGCGCGGAAGATTTGCGGGGTCAAATGAAAAATGAAATTCACTCCAGGTCATCTTCCATGATTTACCAAACTAAAACTTGAACTATATTTTAATTCAATTTATACCTTTTAGTACTTTGTTAAAAGTCTTAAAATATTTTTTGTAAGTGAAAATTTATATTGAAAACCATTACATTTTAATCAGATTTTTAATAAATTAAAAATAAGTAATTTTTATTTTTTTGGTAAAAATTGGGCTTAATTACCCATTACTTCACAAGGAAATTAACGTGGGTAAACAACTCCCACAAGATCCCTAAATAGAAAATCTACCACCCCTTTGGTAGGCGATCTCTAGAGGAGAATCAAAAACCCCAAAAACTCCCACAAGTATCCCTAAACATAAAATCTATCCCCGCCGGAGGAGAATTACAAATAAAGCTATGCTTGACTAACCAATCTACCACAGCGTTGCCTTCTCATAGAATATAAGAAAAGCAAATTTGTAGCTCATTGTTATTGTCTCGTAGCTATGCATTCAGAGTTCTGTCTCCTACCCTTCCTTGGCTCCAAGCATCCTGAATCATGTGTAAAGCTATTGTTGAGTCTCCTTCGACAATGATCTTATTGAAGCCCAAACCCTGTGCCAATCTACGAACCCCCAAATCTCAGTGGTCGAACCTTGACATCATCGTAACTTCCTACCGAACCCACAAATCCAGCTACCACCATTCCTCAATACCCTGGACATCCCCCGTAACTAGGGATGGAAATAAATCTCGGTGGCTTTGGCTAAAAGGCCCGAGCTTTGTAATGGGAGTGGAATCGTCTTAATGTGCTTTTTTCCTACCGAACCCACAAATCTTTTAAAAGCTACTTTTACAATGTAGGCCTTTAAAAAGACCTCATATCGAAGGTCTTGGAGGCCATAAAAAGGCTTTGAGCCTATAAAAAAAATTATATAAATGTAACCGGACCTCAATAGCCCTAAACAACCGGGTTGTAGGCCGCCAAGCCCGACCTATTTCCACCCCTAAGCAGAACCATCAAAATTTAGTTTCACTCACCCCTCTTCCGAAAATTCCATTTAATTTCCCTTGGTTTCTTTAACAACACAAGGTCATCAAATCTGTTTAACGAGGTAACACAATCTCTAACATAATTCTGGATAACAAACTCAGGACGATTAGGTATACTAAAACCTTCTTCAAATAATAATTTGTTCCTCCATCTCCAAATCATCTAGTTGCACACCGAAAATACCAACCTCCATTCTTCTAAAGTTTGTGCATTATTTAAAAGCCAACAATTCTTATCTTCTGGTAAAAAAATTGTGGACGTACCTTTAGCACCTTTAAGTCCAGCCATATCCGATGAGATTCTGGGCAGCTTCTCAATACATGGTCAAGGTCCTCAACTCCTCCACACTGCTGCAAGTAGGCACACCTCCCAAGATACGTGCTCTTCTAGCAACCGTGAGGAGCCGATCATGTGTTGCCAACCACAAGAATACATGGATCCTTCTTGTGGTTTTCACCTTCCAAATCGCCTTCTAAATGGCCCCTAGCTCCATATTCACATCTCCTCTCAACTGCTGATACATTTGAGATATCAAAAACCTATTTTCATGTCCGCCTCTCCACACAACTATGTCGTCACCATCCTCAAGACATGGTGGAGGAATAGCTTTTAATAGTTGAGTACCCTCATGTGGTAGAAACCCCCTCAAGCCATGCCCAGTTCCAATTCTCTTATCTATTTAAGGTTGACATACAGTAAGGGATGGCTTTAACATTCCCAACTCCCTTACAAAATAATTCCCCAATTTATCCACCCCATTCAACCATTTATCCTCCCAAAATTTCACACTCCTACCATCTCTTACCTCCCATCCAATACCCTTAATAACTTCAGGCCATAATATAGCAATATTTTTCCATAAGCGTGAATCATGTTGCTTCACAGTGCACTCAGCTAGCTAATTAGCACCCCTTCCATATTTAGCTTTTAGGATTTTAGAACATAATCCTTTAGGTTTGGCTAATAGGTTCCATACAATTTTCCCTATTAGAGCATCATTCACCCCATTCAATCTCCTTATACCTACACCTCCTTCCTCCTTAGGCCTACACATTCCTTCCCAGCTAATGGCATGTAATTTCTTGTTTTCCCCATTTGACCCCAAATGAAATTCCTTTGGAGTTTTTCAATCTCATTACAAACTTCACCTGGAATGTTTTCATGTTGCATTTGGAAGTTTAAAACCTGTGATGTTACTGATTGGATTAAAGTGATCCTTCCTGCTAGGACCAAGGATTGGGTTTTCCATCCATTAAGTTTCTTTTGGACTTTGTCAATCAAAAATTAAAATTTAGCTCTGGAATTACGGCCTTGAGTGATATGTGCCCCAAGTACCTTCCCAACTCCTCCTTACGTTGAAACCTTCTCATCCCACAAATGATGCTTTGTTTATCTCTAGGAACATTCTTCGAGAAAAAATAGAAGTCTTACTTAGGTTAATTTTCTACCCTAAACCGCCACAAACAAATCTAAAAATTCGAGCGCATTCCCATCTATTCCTCACTAGCTTCACAAAATAGCAATAGGTCATTCGCAAATAGGAGATGTGATATCCATACATTAGATCTTCCAATCCTAATCAGTTTCCATCTTCTATCTTTAACTGAATCCGCAATAATATTAGATAATTTCTCCATAGCAAGAACAAATAGATAAGACGACAGGGGATCACCTTGTCTAATCCCTCTAGTCGGCTTAAACTCCTCTTTTCTGCTCTCATTCCACAATAAACACATTCTGACCGAATACAAGCCGTGTTTAATGATAATTGACTATATTCTCCGGTAAGTCAATCCCTTCCAATACTTTCATTAACAACCCCAAACTTAACCTATCATAGACTTTCTCTAGATCAATCTTAATAACCATATAACCTCTCTTGCCACTCATTCTTTGCATTATATGGGCAATCTCCTTAGCGATGATAATGTTCTCTTAAATATTACGTCCTAGCACAAAGCTAACTTGAAAAGGTAGCACAAGACTATCTATAACATCTTTTAATATGCGCACTAGTAATTTAATTACGTTAAAGTTTAAATCAATCAGAATTAATATAAAATAAAAGTCATTGCCTAGGAATTTATAAACCAAGGTTTTGTGAAAATACACAATCCCATCTTTATTTTATTTAAGTGCATAAATTTTTTATTTCTAAAATGGATACTAATTCTTCTAAATTTTGTTCAAATGAATTTTAAAAAATTTATTCTCAAAACTTTCACAAATCTATAAAAATAAAAAATTATACAGTTTTTTAAAATTATTACTTTTTTTTTTTGAATAAAGATGATACATTCATTAAAAGAGAATTGCAACAAAAATAAAGTTAAAAAAAAAGAATTTTGATAATATTTTCAGAAGACACAATTAAGAAGAAAAGCTACTGGCAACATCCAAGCATGTATTTACATTCATGTTCAGTAACCTATACGAAGTTTATTTACAAAGTTTATAATACCCATATCACAAATAAGAGAAAATCAGTGAAAAGTCCCTAATTAAAAATAATTCTGGCAAAAAAAAACACCTGAATTAAAGTATTTGCTCTTTTAATGTATGAAATCTTGTATAATACCAGTACTTTTTGTCTATAAAAACGTATCAAATCCTTACCAATAAAATTTCCAAGCACGGACTTTTATCCGATCCCCTGGGAAAGAATGGTTTGTATAATCTTCATTAACCATTGTCCATGATCCGTTTCTCAGCATCTGATTACTAATCCAGTTTTCTCAATTCACAAAAAGAGAATATCTTTTGATCAAAAACATTTCAATTGCCTTCCACTACGTATTGGGGAAGCAACCTGCAGATTGAACTTCATATTACCTGCTATGAACATTGAAATGATAACATGTAAACCAAGTCACCTGTTAAATTACTGCTTTTTATGATGGCTATTTCCATCTGTGACAATCATTTGAGCAACCATCAAAATCATAAAAAATCACCAATAATCACCACATGAACATGATCCATCCAAAAACTGATGAAACCTCTTTGAATCACGGATTATGATAGCACGCTTCTCTATCAGGGAGACGAACTTCACGGTGCTGTGACAATCGCGGCAAATTCTAAGGTTCTTCATTATTACAATTGGCTCATCAGAGCTTGTAACCAAAAGGCCATATGCAAGAGCAATCTTCTCACTGTGCTTGTTAATCATACCCATTTTCACTTTCTCATCAACATTATGAAGAACAGAATCAGTTTCTGGCACAAACCCAGCCTCATGAATCTTCCTCACCAACTCTTCCAGCTTTTCGTGGATCTTGTCAGCATCAGGGTGAGAATAATCATCCACCACAAATCGATGGATTTTCTTCCCGTGCTCGATGAAACTGATCCCGGGGTTTCTGATCACACCTTTAGCCTTCATTGAAGCTCTCACTTTTGATGCATCATCCCATAAACCAGAAGCTGAGTATATATTAGAAAGCATAATGTAGTTTCTGGAATCTAACGGATCTAATGCAATCATTTTCTCTGCAGCTTCTTTCCCCAGGTCAATATTACGATAAACCCGACAAGCACCAAGAAGAGCACCCCAGACTCCAGCATTTGGCTCTAGAGGCATGTTCTTAATGAGCTCATAAGCATCATTGAGCAGACCTCGACGACCGAGAAGATCTACCATACATGAATAATGATCCAGTCTGGGTTGAATTCCAAAAACATTAGACATTATATGGAAATAGTATTTCCCCTCGTCAACAAGCCCTGAATGGCTACAAGCACTCAACAAATGAGTAAAAGTAACATGATCAGGCCCCATACCTTGCCTTACTTTCCTCTCAAACAACTCTATTGCTGTTTCCCCATGCCCGTGTATGGCGTATGCCGCAATCATCGCACTCCAAGCCACTTTATCGGGCTTACTAATCTCCATAAATACCTTATGAGAAGCATGTAATCTCCCTAACTTTGAGTACAAGATTAAAAGTGAGGTTGTAATTGTAACATTTTCATCCAGACCACAGGTGAAGATTACAGCATGAATAGTCTCTACTAATTTCACAACAGACAAGTTTTCGCAAGCTTGAAGCAAGGCGACAATTGTTGCCTCGTCAGGCAAAAGTCCATTGTGCTTCATCATGTTGAAGTGTTGAAAAGCTCCATCAGGGATTCCGTTTTGGGTACAGATAGCCACCATTGAATTCCATGATACCAGATTTGGTTCTGGGATTTCCAAAAATAGCCTGAAAGCAGAATCAAGACAGCCAAACTTGCCATACATATTTATTAGAGCATTAGCAATCTTGGATTCCAACTTCATGCCAAATTTCACTGCAATACCATGAAGATACGGACCTTCATGTCGAGCTTTTGCAGAAGTACAAGCTGAGAGGATGGGTATAAGTGTCAGCTCATTCATATGCAATGTAAGTTCAGATTTCAACTTAAGAAATACATTCATGCACTTACTAAGGTCTCCTCTTTTTGAAAACCCAGAAATTAAAGAATTCCAGGAGACCACGTCTCTGTGGGGAATTTCATCAAACAACTTTTCTGCATCATCAGCGAACCCCAGGCTAATGTAACTAGATACTAACTGATCCCCAATGAAACCATCTCTGTAATTCAAAGATTTCAGCACTCGAGCATGAATCGCCCTGCAGCAGGAGACAGAATGTGAAGAATTCAACGCAACCAGCAGACTCGTAAGAAGAGATTCTCGGAACGAAATGGTGTGGTATTGAAGAGAAAATTCAGAAAACACAGAACCATAGATCTTCTTCGGTGCTCGCATGATTTATGCATCGTAGAAAAGAAGAAAGGACCACAAATTCATAAGCTATGGTATGGATCTCAGGAATAAACTACCAACCTATAACGGTTGAATTTCGCGCGCTACTAACAAATTATCTATCTCAGTAGTGAAGGAGTTAGGCTAAAAAGAAAAATGGAGAAGTAAAGATTTGGAGCACATTTTCAAAAATGCTCATCACTCATCGTTACATAGATTGATTTTAAATCAGATTTAATATAACTTAATTTTTATATTTTAAATAAATTTTTATTTTGCTATATACAGAATTTAAAATAAAATTAATCTTATAACTTTCACTTCTTATAAAAAATGAATTTATTATTTAAAACATCATAAATTTTAAATATACATAGTTTAGATCAGAATTTAAACAATTAAGATCTCATCGGCATGATAAGAAATTAAATACTCATCACTATGATAAGCATGGAATGAAGATCCCGAAATGGTACTCATTAAAGTAGACGGAGTAAATAAATCATTTATTTACAACACATACGTTTCTTTTCACAAGTATGTACAGTGATTCATATAAATTGGCCCCCTTAATTCTTTCTCTCTCTCCATTGTTGTTAAATTCTGATATATATTTTTAAAAAAATAATGGAAAGACACCTCAACAAATTCCTAGGAGCATTGCACCCCTTACAATCCTAACAAAGCAGTAGCTGTAGATCCTCAAAAGGCTGATATATCTCATGCATCCCCTGTCCTAGTTCAAGGCCTCTTTTTGCCAAGTAGTCTGCCACACAATTACACGAACAAGGGACGTAGGTGATCTTCGTTTCCCATTCCAAGCCAAGAAGCACTTTAACCTCCTGAAAGAGGCCAAAGTCCCTATGAGATAGACCATGCTCCTGAAGAATCAACTTGAGACACTCGGTGTAGTTCGTTTCTACCCACACTTTCTTGAACCCCATACTTTATGCCATTTTGATCCCAAAAAGACAAGCCCAAATTTTTCATCAAAAGTTCGTCCCCATCATCAATAGGGTGACTGTAGCTTTTAATAAAGCCTCCCGAAGGGTTCCTGATAAGGCCCCCACAAGCTCCTTTAGTGCCATTTGCTAAGAAAGCACCATCTACATTCACCTTCACCCAACCCTCTTCTAGGGGACGCCAAGATTATCGACTAGAGGCCAGAGTAGTGCCCTGAATTGTCATCCCTGCTAAATGGTAATTTGTGAGTTGCATGCTCTCCACTATTGCACTAGTACTGACGAGAATACTATCATTAAAGATACTCTTCTTCTCAAACACCCATAAGTTTCTCCGCCGCCACAACCACCAACATAGGAAGGAGAACCTGGAGGCCCACTCCCGTTAAATTCTGATTCTCACACATCTATTGTTAGTTTTCAAATTTTTGGTTGGACTTGTACAATCAGTTAGGTTGCTTATTTGTAATAAATATAGATTTATTTTTAAAAAATTACATATTTTGTGATAACTACCCTCAAATGGAAATTTCTTCATTTATGCAATTAATAAAGATATTTTGAAGAAAAATATAATTTTGGTGAATAAAGTGAATTGAAACCTTTTATTTAACATCAAATTCAATCCCCAACTAATTATTATATCATGGACTGAAAGTGATATTAAAATTTAAAAGAAAATTTTAAATGAGTTATTCAATTTTAATCTAGATAATTAATTAAGTTCAAATAGAAAAAGAGTAGCCGAAAAAATATAATTAAATTGAAGCAGCGATTACCGTTGGTCAATCATGATTTTTGTTTGGATATTTTATTCCTCAAGTCTTTAACAATTGTGATTATAATATTATATTTGAATTTCATTTATTAAAAACACTTATGAATGTACAATTATAAAAAAGGTATGAATTTTCTCAAGTTATATTCAACGAAGGAGATAATTACAACTGAAAGAAAAATTTATACTTGTTGGAGTATATTTCAGAAAGCATATCACACGACTTATCATTATCAAGTGATTTAATTTCTAAATTGAAAAATGAATTGATAAAGATGGTAGCTAATTATTTTGCTAGGATTGCACACTATATTATGCAATCAAGTTTATTTCTTCAATAAAAACATGATGATATTTATTTAAACATTTAATAATTATTTTTATTTTATAATTGTTATTATTTAAAATAATTTTAAAATTCATGTTTAGTAATGGGCAAAATAATATTATTTGAACTACTTTAGTTGATAAATATTAGATAAGATATATATATAGAAAATATTTGGAGAGACGGTAAATTGAAAAAGTTGTTATAAGAAAAGTTTCAATGGGATCTTCCAATTGCATAAGCAGCCCATTTTGCCACTGGTGCTTAACAACATGGGTTAAAAGGTGGTAGTGTGATGGTACTGAGATTGATTTCTCCCCCTGTGGTCCTGGGTTCGAAACCCCCTCCCCTATCGCCTATATAAAAAAAAGGTGAAATCATTCATCATGATTCTTAAAAAATTACCCAAACAAGACAATCTGCTTAAACAAACAGGCGCTCATCCGTTACACCACTTACATGCAACTTCCTATCTTCGCAACTTCAGTGGTTATTAAACCTAGACTGGCTTCAAACCAGCCGAGACTGTAGGTCATGAAATTTGCACAAAACGAACACTAGGTCAAGGGTCCAAACATCGAGGCATTGCTCTATAAAGACGAGGACAGACATCATCAAACGGAAACAAGATACTCTTCCGATCTGTAATGCAAGACCTACCATGTAGTTTACATTAGAGACTAGAGGGAGTATCAAATACTGATATATTTCTAAAAGAATAATTAGATTGAACCGGGAAGTCGGACATCATTAAATCGAAACAGGCTATGGAAATCGAAATTGATAAAGATAAGCACAGGAAATGTGGAAATTATAAACTCTGCCAAAGTAAATCCAACAAAATTCCATAATCCTGCGGTCGCAGGTAACAAAGGTGTGTTCAAAACAGTCAAATAAACCTCAGCAATTAAATAAGAACACAGCCAAAGATAAAGAGAGTAACTATCATCTAAGAAGGCTGGATAGATTAATCCTCTTCATCGATCACCTTGGTGCCCAAACCTTTCAATTCTTCTCTTGGCATGTCTACAACAGTGACTAGTGAGTAAAACTCTTCCTTGGCATCTTCTTCATCATTTCTCTTCCGGGCTACGTGAACACGGATTCTCCTTGGGACACTGCGGATTCCACCACTCCAGACGTGCTTGTTGAGCTTGACATCCACTCTCACATCAGTTGTTCCCATAGCCTTCTGGGCAAACTTTCTAATTTCCTTGATGGCCTTTGGAGCCTTCTTTTTGAATGTGCTGCAGAAAATGACACATCAGACAAAGAAAGGAACAAAAGGGCTTACAATATAGTATTGATGGTGAAATCTTGTCAGTGAAGCTAATAAAAACGGAACATAATTTGACATGTTTATTTCAGAACATATTTTGAACTGCTCAGGTACATGTGAGTCTAAAGCTCATATTCCAAACGTCTCAATCATCCAAGAACATAGGGTAATGGGTGCAAATCACTCCAGCAAAAACACCACCGACCCTAATGACACCTACAAATTCACTAGCATAAACAGGAAGCAGTGTTGCTATCATTTACATTTGAATCAGGAATGTAAAATAATACATTAGCACAAACAGAACTCAATCTATTTAAAGTTCAGTAGATTGCTATAATTCTATAATCATGCATCTATATCTAACTCGTATCAGTTCAACCTACTTGCTAAAACAGCCAAAGATGGAGAAAGCATACTTGTTTTTAAGATCATTCTAGCAACTGAATTGCAAATCGAAGGATGAACAATGATGTGTCACAATTTTAGTGCCTCCCATTATTCTAGTTGTAATCTCATGATTCACTAGGCTTGTTCAACATACAAACATTAAGCGACTTACTCATACAATCCTGTAAGAACTATCATTCAAAGCAAGATTGAATTTTATAATCTACAGATGAACAAAGAAAGGAAAAAAAAAAACAGCCCATATCAGTTGACTCTACTTGCTGGATCATAAACTTCAACGATGAAAATCATACACAAGAAACACATTTAACTTCAGGAAAATCCCAGCAGCCATGTGGATTGTCACAAGTAAAAGTGACTAACTCATGCTTTGGAATTGCCTTCAGAATAAGAAATATTAGACGAAACAGGAGAAAATAATACGAAAATGATGCACTTGAACAAACTTCAATCCTGACACATTGCATAATATTAAGATCTATGAAATTTATAAGGTACGAACTAATCGCATAAAGGGGAAGATGCATTACGATGCATTAAACAGGTCGCTACATCATAACAACATTTATTGGGATTTTGCGGGCAACAGTAGAGAATTTAAGCCTCAAAAAAGCTACACGCCACCAAAAATAAGAGGGCAACAGACCCCAAAAATCATCCCAATTAATTTATGAAATCTCCCTCTAAGCCTTACAGCGAAAACTTCATACGAATCGGGTAAGATCGCAGTAACTTATGAGTAGGCAAAGAGATAGAAATGAAAAGTTACCATCCATGCAAGCGCTTATGGAGGTTGATGGTGTACTCTCTGGTAACGACCTCCTCCTTCCTCCCTTTTGCCGTCTTTTCCACCATTCTTGCAGCTTCGAGAGTGCAAGGCCAACTGCGCAGATTTCCCCTCCCACTCAGAAAACCCTAGTTGCCGCAGAGAGAACGATATATAGGGTTTCAATTAACTGAAAAGCCCTCAAATTTCTACCAAACTACCAATACGCCCTTCAAAGTTAATTTGGGTCGGATCACGTCCGAACCGTCGCTATGTGGCCCAAATATATCACACAATGTCTCTCTTTTTACCGATATATATATATATATATATATATATATATATATATATATATATATATATATATATATATGGGGAAATCATTTATCCTGTGACAGGATATAAGCGTTTGTCCAGTTAAGTTGATACTACGTCGTGTCGTTTGTGGTGAGGAAAAGAAGGGAGTTTTGTATATACAATATCTTTTTATATATATATACAGCCGAGATCTCAATAAATGGCATCGTGGTACAACACATTCAGCGAGATCTGGTTTTGGGGAATTTCAATTGTGTGCGAGATCTTGTTTGCTTTCTCTTGGCTTCTCGACATTCTTCCCAAGCTTAATCCCATAAACGAAGCACCGTCCGGAGGTTGTGAAGGATAAGTTTGAATGCCTTCGCCATCAAACCCAACCGGTCAATCAGATTTACTTGCGTCGATATTTTTGTTTCCACCGCCGACCCTAAAAAGGAACCACCTCTCGTTACCGCCAACTGAACGTGATTGTTTTTTTTTAAAAAAAAGGGAGACGACAAAGTCTGTATATGTATAAACCAGTCGCGAACGTGAATTTCTGGAATGATCTGCGTCAAGCGTTTCGGGCGATCCTTGTACATGTTTTTCGATCTGTCATTGATTTCGATTGATTTTTTTTTTTTTTTTTTTGTAATGTTCACTAAACTAAACCAAACTACGCCGTTTGATACTCACTGGACACAATGTTATATCATCGTCGGGATAAATGATTTCCCTATATATATATAGGGAAAAGTATTTCTCACGCCTTTGGAGATAGAGTTATCTCCGAGTGACCCTAAAACTACGTCGTTTTGAATTAATGAAGGGTGCGTTTGTAATTTCAGGTCAATTAATGAGGGGTGCAAAATTACGAAACACCCTTCATTAATTCACCTCAAATTACAAACACACCCTTCATTAATTCAAAACGACGTAGTTTTAGGCTCACTTTGGAGATAACTTATCTCCGGTGGACGGAGAAATCCTTTACCCTATATATATATGGGTAAAGGATTTCTCTATCCTTGGAGATAAGTTATCTCCGATGAGCCTAAAACTACGTCGTTTTGAATTAATGAAGGGTGTGTTTGTAATTTTAGGTGAATTAATGAATGGTGCAAAATTACGGAAACACTTTTCATTAATTCACCTAAAATTACAAACACACCCTTCATGAATTCAAAACGACGTAGTTTTAGGCTCACTGGAGATAACTCTATCTCCAGTGACAGGAGAAATACTTTTCCCATATATATATATATATATAGCAAAATGTATTGATTTATCGATCAAACAAATAATTAATATATAAAATTTGATACTGTCAATATGATTAATCTTATATCCCTAGGTTTTGTATTATTTTATTTTATTATATTATATAAAGAACGAGAGCCACCAAAATAATTCATTTGTGTTGTATTTTCTCCATAATATTTGGTATTCTGAAAGTTGCTAGCATTTGCTCCCTGATGTTATTCTATGCTTAAGATAATTTATTTCTGGTGATTAAAATTTAAAATCCCCTAATATAATTTTTAAAAACATGTTAACATGTAAACAAGTATAAAGAGATAATTATGAGTTACAAAAAATAAGAGAAACGTTGACCACAATAAACAAAAAAACAAAAAATAAAAGAGACAGTTATGTGTGTGTGGTAATGGACATGGACCTTGTGAGCTTCTTGTTAAATTGAATATGAATACATTGTACTCTATTATTTCATAGACAAGTTTTTGTGCTTCTATATAAAAAAAAAAAAAAACTAAAATCATACTCATTGTTGGGGTGAGATTTTCATTGTCCAAATACAATTTCAATGGTCAAGATTTTTAATTTTCAACTGATATTCTTAAATAAAATTATTTTTTAAAAAAATGACATTAGATATATTTAAAAAAAAAAAATTGTACACATTAAAATATTTTAAAAAATATAAAAGTAAAGAAAATAAATCTAGTATGTATAGTAGGTGTGTTCAAAAACTTCACAGTTTGATACAACTCGGTCCAACCCTAATAAATCTAACTTGGTTCTAGCTTTAACAACCTACCCTGATGCAATAAAAGACCAACCAAACCAGACTTCTTCAGATTGGATTGGACTGGGAACCAAGCATCTAGACCAATTAGTCAGCCTTCTCTTTATTTGCTTTTGCCCCCCATGTATCAAAAAAACCAAAAATTTCAAATCGAGGTGTTTAAGACCAGTCAAGACAAATAGACAATCCTCTAGACTAAATTTGGCCTGACCTCTAGTTAGTGTTACATCATATCTCAAGCTGTCTTGTACAACATGAGGTCTTCATTAAACCCAAGGTTACTGAACCCGGACTCGTCATCGAACCGGTCGGGATACTGGATCAAAAGTCAGTAGGTTAAATTAGAGTCAAATGGAGTAAACCTAGAGCCAAACTGGTGAAAAAGTGAATATTTTAGGGTTATCAATATGAAATTCTAAAATTTTTAAAAAAAAAAAAAAAAAAGTTCGGGTTGATGCCTAGGCGGATCGATATACATACGAAATTTTGCACCAGCTAGTCCAATCCAAATTTAATAACACGGATTAAACTCAACCTTATGTTGAGACTCAAGTGTAGTTTATGCACTTCGTTAAGTCACACACGCTTGTCTGTCTACAATTAAGTGTATGTATACACCCTTCTTGTTTAAATTTATCTTAATAAATTCTTTGAAGGGAAGAAATAGTAATATAGTACTATATCTAAGAAATTTTTAAAAAGTTTATTTTAAAATTATATGATTGATCAGCGAGGCTACCGGGAATCCATAAAATTGCAGGCTAAGAAGAACGAGATTGTAGCATAGGATCTAATAATGACATCTGAATCTTGTTCAAAGCCATCCAAATCAACAGGAGTTGAAGAGAACCCTAATGGCACTAACGTAGAATTGAAACTCCATGATAGATATTGAACTCTTCAATTTCAAGTACTCAATCTTCACAATAAAATTAAACCAACTTCCTTCACCATATCTATCACATCTCTACAAAATATTTTAGTAAATTTAAGAACTAGACGTCTGATTTCTCATTGATCAAATCAAATGTTGCTATATCCAGATCCAGCAACAATGGAATAGCATCAACGTTAACACATTGACAACCATCTGTAAAATTATTTGAAGAAAAAAGAAACCCAAAGCAGGTATAGCAATCACTGAAATAAAAAGTTTTCTGCTATGTTCTTTAACACTGCTCTCAGATTCAAAGAAAACCATAATAACTATCATAATAAACAAGTTCTATATATAAAAAATTCCAACAACAATTAGGGACAGAGTTCCATCAAAATCCAGGAATATTACGATTTTCTTTTTATTCTGATTTATAGATTATATAATCAAACACTGAATGATGAGGAAGCTGTGTGTTCCAACAAGAGAAAGAGAGAGAGAGAGAGAGAGAGAGAGAGAGAGAGAGAGAGAGAGAGAAGAGAGAGAGAGAGAGAGGATTTACATTTAGTCAACAACTTTTAATGAAGTTCAATAGAAACAAGAAGCACTGCAAATCATACAGTGCAGCCACATTGGATTCGTGGTTGGGACACAATTAAATATTCAAATCCTCTAAAATTTTCGAGACTGATAAAAATATGCATTTCTTCCTCAATTTCTCCAACAACAAAATCAATTGATTTCCATCATCATTTGGGAACTCTAAGAAGCCAACCACACTTCTTACAGAAGACCAATAAAATCATGCATGAACCACATTCAACCAGCATTCATATCTTCAAATGCCGAGGAATCCGGCCACATCTACTTTGTGATCTTAGTATCTCTTTAGCAAAGTCTTGATTGCCTGTTAACAGAAGACCATTTAATACCCGGTTAAAAGCAAATTTTCGAGGCAAGAAGCCTCTATCAATCATTTCCATCAACAACTTCCCGGCTACCACTAAATCACCTGATTTCTTCCTCACAAACAAGTCACTGATCAGAATGTTATATGTGTCTAGATTGGGCAAGCATGACCTGTTCCTCATCTTCTCTAACATGTCTAAGCCCTTCTCGATCTCCCCGGCATCACACAAGTATCGTATCATGACATTATATGTTTGAACATTTGGCTGACAGTCATCTTCCTCCTCCATTCTCACCATAAACTCCATGGCCCTTTGCATGTCACCTGTATGACACAACCCTCTAATAATTACATTGTAGGTAACTGAGTTAGGCACATAACCCTTTCTCACCATCTCTTCAAATACCAATATAGCATTATCCACACTATCCTTCTTACATAAAACTTGAATCAAAGCATTGTATGTTGCTACTGAAGGAAGAACACCCTCCCTAACCATCTGATCAAAAACCTTCCTAGCTTTTTGAATTTCACCCGATACACCAAATCCATGAACCATTGTAGTATAGGTCACAACATCAATATCACATTTCCTCTTCTTCATTTCTGAAAAGAAATCCCAGGCTTCCTTTAGTTGGTCTGTCCTGAAGTACCCTTTAAGCAATATGTTATACGTAGTTAAAGTTGGAGTCAATCCCCTTTCCACCATCTCCTTCATCACCTCCAATGCCTTGGGTGTTCGCTTAACCAAGCACCAACCATTAGCAATTATGTTATAACTGATTCGATCAGCCTTAAATCTACCTCTGAAAACTTTGAACAGATCATAAGCCATCTCTACTCGTTTAGACTTGCACAACACATCAAGAATCGTGTTAAAAGAATTCAAGTCCTGTCGACAACCATGTTTGTGCATTGACAAGAAAATCTTGACAGCTTTATCGGCTTTTCCAGCAGTGACATACCTCTCAGTAATGATCGCGAAAGTTCGAGGGCTTGGTCCGACATGGCAAGCTCGCATACGAGCAACCAAGGTCCAAACAGACTTGTAGTCACGCATACGCGCTGCGATGTCAATGGTGTAATCAAAGGATGATGAGGCGTGGGTATAGGTTGGGTGACGTTCAAGGTACTTGAAAAATTGCAGCGCCTTGGGTCCATGGTTCCAGAGGCGTTTGAGGACCTTGTCTACTAGATTTGGATTCCATTGGAAAGTTGTTCTTTGTAGGGTTTCAGGCAGGGATTGCCTATCTGATTCGAGAATGAGTTTGGCAACTGCGAAGTCCTCCTCCACTGGTGACGGTGGCGGTGTTGCCGGTGATGGCTGAATTATGGTGGTGAGAGAGTGACAAGAGGGTAAAAATTGTTGCTTTAATGAGTGAAGAAGATGAAATGGGGTCCGAAGCTTCAACATCACTTCTACATCCTCGACTGCTAGTCCTACAAAAGATGTTCATCTAATCTAAGATGATGCAACACCAAATTAGTTAATGCCATGGAATTGTCGCTCAGTAATGATGAACAAAACCTACAAATCTAGTTTTATCTATATATATATATATATATATATTCACTAGACTTTTGCAGTTGCTGACCCTTACATCTGTAAACTCTAAACGATTTTCTCTAAGCAATATAAACTCTCCCTCTTTCAATGTCACATACAGAACAATGTGAAAACTCATTTTTGATGAACAATAGCCTCAAATATTAACTACACATCAATGGTGAGGATTGTTGAATCAGAACTCAGAAGCGGATACCACAACCAGAGCTTAAGCAGTTGAAAAATTGAAGCAATAAGCAATCAGTACCTAGGTAATAACTATGGAAGAGAAAGTAATCTTAGTAGCTTACCAGGAGAACGATGGAAGAAGTAAAGATCGAAGGAGAGGCAGAGCAGGAGCCTGGCACACTTGGGGTGGAGAGCTTAGAGCAGAGAACCTTGAAGGAAGTGAAGATTTAAGGAGAGGCTGAGCACTAAAACTGAACCGATTCTTTGTTTTGCGGGGAAGCAAGCGCAATCAAATCTTTCTTTTTCCGGGGTCACTGGAGATAGCAGTGCTGGAGATTATCAAGACTGTGATGCTTCTTCAATGCTTCACATGGGAGAGCCTCCTTGGTGTCCTCCTTGTCATGAGAATTCAATACAATCTGCCAACCGCAGCAACGCTGTCATGCGTTATAAGGAAAAGAAAAAGACACGAAAGTATATTCCTATGAAAATCTATGTATACAATGGTGCTGCTGTAACTTTGATGGTTGAGAACGAATTATGATGATCATAAATCCATAATCAAGTTTTGTAGATATTCTGGTGAAAAACTGTAACGATCAAACTGATAATTTGACCTTGAAAAAAGACAAAGAAATAAGCTTTCTGATTATAACTTCTTTCTAAGCACCTGTGATATGTTTAACGAGTTCACTGATAACGCAAGCAGTGCTCCTTGATCAAATTTTAGCGTAATCGTCCACATAAAAGAACCTTTCGAGTTGTTTTGATATTATAAATATAAATTATTTGGTTAGCTCACCTTGCAACTTTTGATTTTAAGCTGTATACTTGCTAGATGACTGAAATAAATTCTGGTTCTTATTTTTTAGGTTTGACAAAAAAGTGAGGTATGCCTCTCGCAAGGCAAGAGCCGATGTCCGAAAGAGCTGGGGAAGCTTATGATTATGACCCTTTGAGCCCAACCAGAAGCTATTGAGTGTACAACTTTCTAATCATCCCCTATAAAAAGGAAAGAAACATTCCGTATGGCTGCAAAACAAAAATGTGATCCTTACCTCGAAATCAAAACAATATTTGATGCATTCTCCTTACACCTTATGACAAGCTATCTGGTTTCATCAAAGGACCTAGATTTGTCTTCGAGTGAAAAAGAATAGCATAATCGAGGTGGTCCGATGCTTCCAACCGTTTTATTCGCCGTCCGGCTTGGGATTTTGGGCGGGATGCTTCTCATCGCAAATCGCAAGGGAGTGAGGGATGGGGTTCGAAAAGGGCCTTTTTTTTTTTTTTTTTTTTTTTTTTTTTTTTTTTTTTAGATTTTTTAAGTGTTTTGAATGGAAAAGGACTTAAACACACGGCAATGAGAGTTGGCGTAGATGGTAAGGGATCAGAAGGGATTAGGCGCTTGGGTTTAGGTTTTTTTTTTTTTGGCCAGAAGGCCAGAAGTGTTTTGAATGGAAAAGGAAAAAAAAAAACACACACACACAGTCACACACACATTTGAAATAGACAAAAGATAAATAAGGATGTGAATTTCAATAGTTTCAAATGAACTAATTTGAAATTTTTAAATTTTGCAAATATGAAAAATTATATAATTACACTTCTTTATTTTTTAAGAAAATCCTTAAAACCCCTTGCTCGCTACTAGAGCTCCAGTGATCTTATTGGTGATTGGTTGCAGAACTTTGGCACTCTAATATATATATATTTTTTTATTTTAATTTCTCAAACAAAAATAATCAATATGAAAACCCAAGTAGTTAATAACAAAACTAAAATAATAAAAGTGTACTTGTTGAAGATTTTCTAATAACTACTTTTATCTCGCTATTAACTACTAAAGTTTCTATTACTTAGGCCCATTATTGGCAAATTTCTTAATATATTTTTTGAATTTCTGAAATAAGAGTAATTAATTGCGAAATCAAATTAGTTAATACTGAAACTAGAATAGTAAATACTAGGCTAAAATATACTTTTAGTCCTTTAAATTTTATATAAAACATATTTTTCGTCTCTTAACTTTATAAAGTATATTTTTTGTCCTAAAATTTTAACACCATTAATATTGTTAATGGAAAATACTGACAAAACAAACTTAAGTGATGACTAATAACATTTAATTACACAATTTTTATATATTCTTTCAATTTACCCATATTTTAAATTTAAACTTAATAACATTTAATTATATAGTCATCACTTAAGTTTAACCGTTATTACTTGAGTTTATGTTTCTATTAGTAAAATTAACAGTATTAGAATTATAGGACTAAAAATATACTTTAAAAAGTTAAGGACTAAAAGTATACTTTTAGCCTAAATACTAAATAGAGTCCATCACTTTAGCCTAAATACTAAATAGGGTCCATTTTGCTAAATAATTTCTAATAACTACTTTTCTTTTACTATTTACTACTTTGATTTCGGTATTTACTATTCTTATTTTGGAAATTCAAAAAACATATTAAGAACTTTGTCGATAGCCAAGCAAAGCAATCAATATTGAACTTAAAGTAGTCAATATGGAAACTTGAGTAGTTAATAGCAAAACAAAAGTTGTTATTAGAAAATCTTCAACAGATACCTTGTTTACTGCTTTAATTTTGCTATTAACTACTCAAGTTTTCATATTGACTCTTTTTACTTAGGAAATTTTCAAAAAACAAAAAGTCGGCCGCCAACAAGGTCACCGAAGCTCCGGTGATGGGCTACCACTGGCAGTCAGCGACTAGCAGGAGGTTCTTAAGTTGTTTTTTTTTAAAAAAAGGGTAATTATGTAATTTTCCCAGATTTTTCTAACATGTCAAAATTCCAAATTCACCCTTTTGGTTTGTGTTTTGTATATTTTAAATGGTTTTTTGGTATGTATGTAATTTTGATTTTTCTTAAATCATGAGTCCTTGCACAACTAAGACATCAAAATACGTGTTAAAACTTCGAAGTATTCAAATCCTAATGACAAACATGTTTGTACATTGACAAGAGAATCTTGTTCATTGAACTTTTAGAAAATGAAATTAATTCTTCTCATGTTGATCATTTGCTATCTCTAAAGCGAAGACAACAATGAAGCTACATATTACTTGGCAAGGATTATAACCTATCTAGAGAGTTGATCTTGATCGTAAATATGAGATTTATTTTTCATATATGTCCTTCTTGTCCAAATTTACCCCTTGTTGATACTTCTTCAACAATAACCAAGAAAGAGGAAGAATAACAGAATTAAGGGAAATGGTTAGGGTGTTTTAAAAATACATGTCATATTAACTAAATCAATTAACTTCCTTAATCTAATCAAATTAATCAATCATATCTTATATCAAAGGACTAAATGGAGTATATCGAATACATACAGACAAAAATACATCATAAACTTTCACTTGGATCCGAAAATGGCTTCCAAATCTTTAGATAACCCACTTGGTTTTGACTTGAAATCAGAAGATGAGTTCATAGAAGAGCTCCCACTCCTTTTATTATTACTTCCCCATATCCCGCTCCATCCTGCAGTACTAGTAGAAGGATCATTTGCACTTCCTTCTTTTACAAAGCTATCTTTAGCAAGCTCTCTTAGTTGTTTCAGCCATGGTTTATCAGTTGAACCTGAACAACTTCTACCACCAAAGTTTTTGAATCTTTCATCAGAGAAAGTATCATCCCTTGTTGTTTCTTCATTCACACCAACATGATTTTTAGGGAACCTACTTTCCAAGCTCTTGATGAATCTCTGAGGAGTGAAATATAGGAGAAACCCAATGGAAGCTACTTTTAAACCTCTCAAGAATGACTTCTCCTCAGGGTCTAGCAACCTTATTTGTCTGTATAAAGCATACCACTCATTCAAAATATGTGCCAAAAACCCCACTAGGAACAGAATTAGCATAAAGATCCCAAATTTAGTATCAGTTCCAGGTGAAAAATCCTTTTTTGAGAGTGCTAAGCAGGTAGCAAATAGAGCAACTTCACAAGAGAGTGAGATGATCTCAACTAACTGAACTCTTTTCTTTATGAATGGCTTCTTCAGCACAACAAAGAAGAGCTGAAATGCAGAAATGGAGAGTATTATAGTTGTTGGAGTTTTGGAAGGCTCAGTCTTATTATAAACGCCAGCCAAAGTCCCAAACGAAACTCGTCTTATCGATTCGACAAGCACGTAGTATATTCTGAGAATCCCAAAAAGCTTTTGAATGAAAGGTGCTTCAGCATCTTCTGTTTCATCCTCAGAGGCTATAATGCGATCACCTTGACTGTTATGAGGATGCCCGCCGGCGATCTGTGAAAGCATGTACTTTGGAGGGCCTCTTAGATCTTCAAATAGAGGGCCAAAGATGGTTAAACGAACAGAGTTTGGTAGTTCTTTCCAATTCCATTGGCCTCTTTTACCTGGACCTAGTGTGACCCTGACTAACTCTTGATACCAATGAAATTTCTGGCCTTCTCGATGGACTTCCTTGTACTGAAGTAGTTTCCCAAATGTAATTCCAATAGAGAGGAACAAGAATAAGGCTATAAGCACAAGTGACACAAAAACTAACAGCAAAATGCCAACCACCATCCCCGATGAACTTCCTGCTAAAGCCGGACAGATAAGAAAAGTTGAAATATAGTACCATGCTAATTATAGTAATATTGAGAACAAGGCGCTGAGATGTTACATTATGTTACTATTTGAGGTGAACTCAAGTGAAATATATTTTTTTTTTTTTTGGCATAAAACACTATGGCGGCATTTAGGTTACCTCTTACAAGGGCGGTAGAGGCCTTGCAAATGCCAGGTAGTGCAAGAAATAGAAGAAAAATCTCAAATCTTGGGAAAGTGAGTGCCCCATATTTCTTTGGTTTTTCAGAATTTCTCTTCCTGAATTTCAAAATATATAGGAGAAAACCATGTAGAATCATCAAAGCACCAAAGATCACAGCTAACCAAAACATGCTTCTGGAGAATTCCGTCCACCTATTTTAAGAGGGGAAAAAAAAAGAAAAAGAAAATCCTTCAGATAACCTATTATTAAGCAAGTCACCAAAGATCACAGCTAACACAAACATGCTCCTCATCTGAATTTTGAATCTATGAATGACTAAACGAATTATAATTTGAAAACATAATATGCATCTTGATTTATATGGGGGAACACCTCTCCATTATTAGTCAGAAGTGAAACAAAAGCAATGCATTGAGTATCTAAGTACTGCTAACCAATTGGCTCATAGTCACTAAGAAGTTTAAAATAGAGTTAGGGTGCAAATTTACCATAAAAGATTTTCGTTAAGGAGTATTGTTACCCTGAAAGTTTTATTGGGTGCAATATTGCCCCAGAAGTATCAAAATAGAGTAATGTTACCCTTTACCGCTAAAAAGTTAACGGTCGATGTCAATTTTCTAATGGTCAACACTAGTTTTTTGACAGTATAGGCAACATTGTTATATTTTAAAACTTCCGGGGTGACATTAGACCTAAAAAAGCTTTTGGGGTAACATTGCTACTTAGAGAAAACTTCCAAGGCAAATCTGTACCTTAATCCTTTAAAATATCAAGCACATAAAAATGATAGTAAATGCATGATATATATTCAAAAGTATGTATTACTCCCTTCGGTCCTTAATGGAAGACTAGTTTACACAATTTGATTAAATTAAAGAAGTTAATTAATTTAATAAATATGACATGTTTTTTCTAAAACATCCCAATCATTTTCCATAATTCTCACATCTATCTTACTTTATTATTGCTTGTGGAGTACTAATAGGGGTAAATTAGGAAAATATTGATAAATATAGGAAATAGGTCTTACATTTAAGACCAAAATCAACTCCCTTGTTAGGTTCTATGTTAAAGAATGGAGGGAGTACATGAGTTATTTTTACAACCTTTGTACAATATATGAAATTCATGTAACTTACCCACTGGAATGTTGTGAATCTGAAATAAACTCAGCTTTTGGTTGCACATTTGAGTTCTGCAGATATGTGATGTTATCAATTAGACTTATCATTTTCTCATGAATACAAATGTAAATAAAATGTAAGCTACAATAATATGACCTCAAAATATAGCTGATACTCTGAAGAAGTGAGAGGCGATCCATATACTGAAGCAGAATTACTCAGATTGTCCATTAACTTCATGATTGGAATCTTTGTTGGAACTCTAGAGACAAAAGGATTAGAACTCCCAAAAGGACTAGAACCTACCAAGAGCAGGTGCATATTTTTTGTTTCCCATGGCACCAATAAATAGGGGATAGTCCATTGCAAATTCTTGGTGAATTCATAGAATTCAATAGGCAACTTAACTGATAACCATTTAGATAGTGCAAAGATCTGAATGTAGCAAATAATTCTCTGCATGTTTAACAAAAAAAATGGCTTGATCAGTGTTGTATCATCCCTGTAGACATACAGTTAAGGAACGGATTAATAGTACTACCTCCGGTCCTTAATTTAAGACACATTTGACTTTTTTGAAAAGATTAAGGAAGCTAAATAAATTCTTTTAAAATATTTATATTAATCTTTTTTTTTTTTGGAAATAATTTGTGTGACTTATAAACCAATATATAATCTAATGATACACCAACATATGCCATTATTAAGTACAATATTTAACTTTCTTAATTTCTCTAAAAAAGTCAAGTGAGTCTCATATTAAAGACCGAATGGAGTAAATAATAAACAATATATGGTTCAGGTGAGTTAAAAAAAAAAAAAAAACAGCTAAGTTAATATCTCACAAAAAGACTCCTTGCTGGATCAACGGTCAAGAAAGAAGATGGTCTTGAAAAGGCACTAAAATATTGAAGGCTAGCAGTAGAGATAGTAAGCAGCCCAGCAGCAACAGATGTCAACACAAAAGAAGCAGTTGCAAAAGTAGAAATCACTAGAGAAATCAGAGGTCTGGAGTCTGCATAATTCAAAATATTTATGCTTGTTATTTACATTGAATAAATAAAATCTTCATTAAGAAAAAACACAAGATTAATTATGGCCATCATCAGGTAGAAGAAAAGTAACTAGAAAGTCAAAAAAAAAAAAAGAATCTTACAGTGCCTCACTTGTAGAACATTGGATGCTAGATTTTTATTTCCAGCAATGTCAGAAGTCACATTCTCAGGAACAATGATAGATATTACATTGTCATCTGCTTGTAGCTCAATAATGTATATGCTTCTACTAATTTCATGGAAGCTGGACAAAGATAATTGTATGAGAAAGTTTAAGTTATAATAAACTCATATTGTCCTTTACATAATTCAATATTAGTTTAGAATTTGTATAAGAGTGCAATAATGTGAAAGTTAGAAAGTACTTGCCTTCTCAAATTCCCTCCTGTCAATGATATGCAAGAGGAATTGAAATCAAAAACAGGTTTTACAAACTTGACTAATATCTGGATATCATGTTCTTGTGTCCACTTGCTGTAAGTACTCAAGTTTACAGAAGGCCTCATAGAATCTGGATTTCATCCATGCACATAGCAAGGAGAGTAATGGGATTTCAAAATTATAAGGTCCATTATTGTGTGGTTGTCCCAGATGTAGAAGAAAAAGAAAGTTTAGAAATTCAAAAAACAAAGATTTATAAATGAATCTCTGTTACATACATATCAGTCCTAAGGAAGAGAAATGTCACTTGAAATCATCAAATTGAATTAAAGTCTTATGAGACTTGTATTAGATTAATTTGTATTGAGAAAATGCCACTTTGCTCTAATTAATTTGAGCAACCAATGACAAGTGAGGGTGCCACATGACAATTTATTGAGCAACCAATGACAAGTCCTCAAATCGTTGATGGCACTTTGACTTGTCATTGGTTGCTCAAATTAACAAGGGCAATGTGGTCTTTTCTCAATTTGAATTAATCAAGTCTAGGTCCCATGAGACTTTCAATGAAATTTGATGATTTCAATGCACCTGCTTGTGATTTTTACTCTTCCTTGAGACTTATATGTAATTCCCAAATTAATGGTAGCATTAAAGGAGGATAGTGTACCATAAAGGAAAGCAACTGGTGCAACTGGAGCAACTGGAATCCCTTGCCTGCTGATTATTGATGTTGAATTGAAGCTCACTGAGATTATTGTGTTTGAGGATAAATTAGCAATCTGAGATGGGGATAGGCAAACCATAAAAAAAACAAGTGTAAGGGGAATAGGTACAAATAAGCATTAAGTATGTAATTGTAGCATATGAACTCCAAGAATAAACTAACCAAGAAACCAAATCTCCGATTTCTTCTAGTTTTTCCACCAGTTGGAAGAAGTGAACCTCGATTTATGCTGAGATGTTTTACGATATCTGTAGAGGAATTTAGAACTGGTTGTGAGAAGTACACAAACACCTTCAGCTTATTATAGTCATTGGTTGCCAGTACTGTTCTAGTTTCACTGTTAAGTTGAAGTAGCCTCTCTGGTACACGGGTCCTCAAGTTGACATAGTCCCATCTTCTATCTGTAGAAAATGTCCACCAGAGAAGGAAAGTTTTTAAGTATTAGTCATTCAGAAAAAAATAAGTATCTCTAAGAAGAAAACGTTGCAAATTCACTAAGCTAGTGTTGTTCTAAGTTCAAATCCTGATACTCTTATGATATCTCATTTTAGATAAACAGGCAAGCACAAGCACTAAACCTGTCAGTACCTCATACATGCGTGCAGGTGGATATTTGTAACATTCCAACGCCTCGTTCTGTTCGCTTTGGGCCCATCACCCATCGTGGTTTTAAAATGTGTCAGAGAGAGTGAAAGAACAGTTTCTTAACCTTGCAAGTGAAAGAACCGTTTGTGCCCTTCAAGAGCAAATGTAGCTGAGTTTAAGTCACGGTTTCAAGTGTCTAGATACCTCCCTTTAGACGCATTTTAAAATCGCAAGGGGTGGGGAGGGCCTCCAAAACGTACAATATCGAGAGCGAGTCACTGAAATGTTACAACATTCAATATAATCGTAGGAAAGATATATCAAGAACTACTCAAATTACAAGACAATAAGACATTATAAAATGTTAACACTCACCAAAGCGCACATAAACACTTGAATTTGGAGTTCTTGTAAAGCTGTTACCAGCCATGTCAGTACAGAAATTTTTATCCATTACAAGGATAACGCGTCCATATTGAATTTTGGATGACAAACTTATGAGAAGAGAATACTTCAGGTTGGGTTGCAAAACGGTAAAGGAAGATGGTATAACTTGGCCTGCACCATAGACCAGAAGCTGCAGAGGGATATATCATTAATCTGTTAAAAAATGATTCAATATCATGTTACATAATGCTACTTCTACAAATACCCATATCACATTATTTTATCTACTTCAATCCTTTGACTTGTTATCTTGGCCCAAAAATACAGATTCAATACACAACCTAGGAATGACATACAAATAGGAAAAATTACATTGAGGTCCCAAGAAAGAAAATTATCACAACCAGATCTCATGAAATCATTAAACTATCATGAAGTCCAAAAGGACCTATGAGAGATTTATTGGAATCGTGGAAAGACAAACTTACTTGACTTGTTATTAGTGACATATTGACTTGTCAATTGAGGCTCTTGACTTGTTATCAATGGCATTATGACTTGTCATGCCCTAACTTATTAATTGCCACACATTGACTTGTCATTAGTGGCACATCGACTTATCAATTAAGGCTCTTGACTTGTCATTAGTGGCGTTGTGACTTGTCACGCCTTAACTTGTCAATTGTCGCACATTGACTTGTCAATTAAGACGTCATGACTTGTCATTGGAGGCACTGCAACTTTGTCATACTCTAACTTGTCAATTGTGGCACATTGACTTGTCGATTGATGTGCCCTAACTTGTTATTGATGGCACCCTTACTTGTCAATGTGTCACTAATGACAAGTTAGGGGTAAACTTGTCTTTTCACAATTCCAATAAATCACCCACAGGCCCCATGGAACTTTAAAATAATTTAATGATTTTATGAGAATTGATTGTAATAATGTATCTTTCTTGGGACTTTAATGTAATTCTCCCTATAAATAGGGAGAGGGCACAGTCAACATGATGAAAGTGAATTATATCAACTTACTTACATTGCAAGAATTTACAGATATACACCCCAAGCCTTCACCTATACAAGGTTTACTGAAAGTTATATCAACTGAAACATTTAAAGCACTTGTGAAAGATGTTGAGGTAGTAACAAGTGCTGTTGGAGGAACTGTATCTGGATTAAAAAAAAAAAAAAAAAAGACAGAGAAAATGGTTTTAGATAGTTGAAGCAGTAATAACATTCCTCTTTTCCTCATTTTCATGACATTATAAAGTTTGTAATATGTTTGTAAAGAGAATGAATCAGAAACTAGTTATGGCATCTAAAATGATGAAAAATAATTGTTCCCTAGTTTTAGCATTGATTGTTAAAACATGCTTGTATACCCAATCTATGGTACATAAATGAGAACTGATAAATATATAGCTTGCTGAAAGTAAAAGGGATAGTCTCCTAACCAACAGTCCAATTATATTTAGCACAGCCAAATCCTTGAAGCCCATTGGCGCACACCTCAAAACTATGATTTCCATCTCTCAATCTTGAGTAGATAACTCTTCTTGCTTTACAAACTGATGTGATTCCATCATCAAGCTACAAAATACACAACACACTTTGAATACCCAGAAAATTATTCCCAACCCAAAATCTTGGAATAGCAACACCAAGTAAAAGCATACCACTCTAATTATTTAAGTCCAATTTGGAAAAAAAATTGTCTTTACTATAAGTACACTTAAAAAGTAATTAATAATAGTGTTACAATTTTGCCTCTATTAAATGTTATGAAAAAATGAATTAATTCATGTTGGATAGAGAGAAAGAGGGTTGAGAATAATCATTTATAAATGAGGGAAAAATTAGAAAAATACATTAATTTAGGACATCGTTAACGAGTCAACTAACTTTCCATATGTAAGAAATAGGTAAACTGTACTTATATAAAAGGACCAGATTGGTATATGAAAACTGAAGGTGTTATATATGTTTATAAAGGGCAAAAATATAAAAGAACTTGGATAGAAAATTATTGGATGTCAAACAAAAAGCACAAACCTTGCAAGTGAAAGAACAGTTAGTGCAAGGGGTACCACTAGCAGAAGAATCCAGAGCTTGAAAAGCAAATGTAGCTGAGTTTAAGTGGGAAAATGCATGGGAGCCCTCAAGAATTTCACAGACACCTCCGAACTACTACTACTACATTTTGATGTGGAACTCAGTAGTAGTAAGAATACCCAACACAGTATACTTATGTGCATGATTCTGAGCACACTCATCTTAATGAATATTTCAAATTGAAGCTGTTTCAAACATGATTGCACCACGATGCCTGAAACTGATACAATAAATTGAGAATTAGGTGAAAGAGACTGAATAAACCTTAGTTTGATAGATAATGAGCATCAGTATCTCATAGTAATCCAATTCTATCATGTTTTCATCCCCGTACATGTTTTTCAACTAATCAAACTAGTCAGGGACACTAAGCACCTCCAAAAAAATTTAGGTCATTAGTTTCAGAGTAATAAACGCATTTTTTACTTTTATGCCCTTATTAATTGTAATAAACAAATTTTTTTATTATTATTTTGACTTTTGGAACTAGTCATAGATAAAAACAAAATTAGAAATTTAGCTCATAATTAATGAGCTAACTAATTCTCATTGGTATGTTAAAGTTAGTTAATTCAAACTTATAAACAAAATGATAGTAATATGATCATATGGGTGAACTTTAACAAACTAAATCCAATTAAATACTCGTCACTTTAATGATATCTTATCTCCGTCTCTCTCATATAATACATGACACTCTAACTAATTTACTAGAAACAAGAAATAACAGTTAACTCATTAGATAATCCTAAATTGAAATTTTTTTCACTTTTACCCTTGTTAGAAAATGTATTTGAAAATTTAATAGGAGGGAAAATTGAAAATGAGCGTTAATTTCAGGGACAAAACTAGAAAGTGAGTTTTAATTATTTTATAAGTGATTTATATTTTAGACAATTTTTTCTTTTAGAAGCATCTAATATTATGGACCAAGTATATATATAGATATAGAACACACAGAAAGAGGAGAAACCAACAAAATTGTAAATGGAAGACAAAAAGGGGGAGAGGACAGTGGAAAAATTGCATTATGACTCAGATGCAGACAAAAAAGTGAAAAACAGAGACTTGGCGAGAAGATCAACCTCACAAACGTTATCTTC
Source organism: Acacia acuminata (assembly GCA_019022655.1). Lineage (NCBI taxonomy): Eukaryota > Viridiplantae > Streptophyta > Magnoliopsida > Fabales > Fabaceae > Acacia > Acacia acuminata. Next base: position 1,856,515 of record JAFJYI010000125.1, read on the forward strand.
TTTCTTATTATTCTCGTCACACCCATTCTTTTACACTTGATTGCTTCAATTTTAGATTCTTCACGGGCCTTGTAATCAATGAACAAGACGAATGTGTACAGATAATTATGGTACAACCCGAAAGCTAGAGTTGAAATGTGTGAGTACACAGGGCGAATGAATTGTACTCCCTGGCCTGTTTGGGTTGGCGGTAGGGTATCTATCAATTTTAAAAAATCGGTAGGAAAAAATTCGGGTACTCCCCATTTCAAAAAGCTGAGCATTATGGAAAAAAGCTGGATTTTAGCTTTTTCCTTAACTGACTTTTTAAGCTTTTTTGACTTAATATTAAGCAACGCTTGATAGGCAATCCAAACAAATTTGGATTTTTTAAAAGCCACTGAAATTATTAAAAAAATTTGAAAAATAAACCAACCCAAACAGGCCCAATAAATCTTTCGTTCTTAATATATATAAGAGTAAGTTCATTTTTATTGGAGATATTAAAAAAAGTTAGATTAAAATATTTAAATCTATCATTTTTGTCCAAACTAATTTTTCTGACTTCTAAAACTGATATATAATCTAATGATACATAACATATATTATGATTAAGTAATTTATCAACTTCTCTCTTTTTCTTTTCTCGTAGGCTTACATCATTTACCCCATTCATGGTCATTAGATCTTAATCTAATTGTCTACATTTAATATTTATAAAAATATTATTACAATAGAGAGAATGATAAGAAGGAAATATTAAATGTGGATCTTACAATCTTGATCCAAAAGTTATAAAGGGGATAAAGGATTGGAGTGGATGGAAAAAGAAAATGAGAGAATCAAGTCTACTGTACTACTCCTATTGATAAGTAACACTCTCTCTCATGGACTTAGTATTATATACTTCATTTGGTTTTATTTATAAGAGCCTCATAATCGAATTACGTGGCTTAAACAAGTGATTAACATTAGTTAAAGATAAGAAGTGTGAATGAAAATAACTTTTTTCCCAAGTTTTCTCTTATTTATGAGGGGCGGGTAAGAGAGAGAAATAGAGTAAATATAGATATCACCAACATTTTAATTAATAGAGGGTAAAAGTGAAAAAAAAAATTACTAATTGTTTAAATAACTCTTATAAAAAGGACCAAAGCAATTTAAAAAGGAGGGAGTATAAATAACAATTCTCCTTTATCCAAAAATTTAATGATTTTTTTTTTTTCATTTTTACCCTTAATTAATTACTTCTCTTTACCGATCTTCATAAATAAGGATATCTTTTTTTTTTTTTTAAAGGTTATATATCTTACACATTCATTATTTTTAACTAATGTTAATAATCAATTTATTTTTTATAATTTAGGTGATGGTTAGTTATAAAAGGGCTTGAAGCGAGTGTAAGGGTGGTTACTAATTGGCATCAACATTTTTGCCAAGTGAGTATATCAGTAATCACTGTCAGTGTGTGGACAAGATATAGAAATGAAGCATGTAATGTCAGCAGATGATAAGATATTATGAGAAAACAAGGAAGCTGATGAATAGTTGATTGGACCACATGAAGACTTTTAGCTAATTTACAAATCATTCTTCACCTTCCATTTTATATCTGCAACAGAACAATCATTGAGCCACTTAATTACTACTGTGATTTTGTGCTACACGACACTTCTTTTTGTCTTTTTTTGTTGAGATAAGAGTTAATTTTCTAGGATTGCATGCTTTGGGGTTTGGGCCTCCTAGCTCCGTGTATTTTTTTTTTAAAAAAAAAAAAAAAAAACTAAAATACTCTAACTACCTATTTATTTTAACTTAATTAGATATCTCTCTCACATAAGTATAAATCATTAACGAATATTAATTTACCCTTTATTATACCAAATCGATAATTTATCTTTTAACATTAATATTCAATAATAGTCTATTTAGTATTTTTACTAAATTACAAAAATAAAGTACTTTTTTATGTGAGAAATATTAACAACTTGATCAAAAATTTATGTAATTTTTCTTAACAAACATATGTTTAATGAGATATATTAAAATTTTTAATTTTAATATATAAATATAAGTATATTAAAATTATATTATTTTATAATTTTATATTTAACTGAAAACATATATATATGACTGCAAAATTTTTTAGTAAACATAAATGTTTAAAATATTACATCATAAATAATTTTTAATAAGTAAATGAGGGTAAGCATTTAAATTTATTGAAAAACAATAATTATAATGGTAAAATTATATAACTTCTTGTAATATTGTAATTAATTTAGCAGTATGGCAGAAAATTTTAAAAGTATATTAAAACTATTTTTTGATTTAATTTGGATAAAGATATGTGATTGAGTGGTTATTAATACTTTTTTGAAGAAGGGGCATTTGATGAAAATGATGGGCTAATGTTATGAAAAAATGCGTGATCTTTTGGTTTCCTTTTGAAGAAAAAGAACCATAAAAGGATAAGCTAGCCAGCCTGAGGCTTGTTTCTTCCTATGTAGTGTGTGAAGAAGCATTTCTTGAGAGTCTCTACTTTATCGTCTAACTGATTTCCATGTTATTTCTTTATTCTACTCTCATATAGATTGTTAGATTAGTGGTGTGGATTCATTTTCCTCCTAACACAAAGCTCTTTGCATTATGAAACTGATAACTCATCAAAATGACACTCCTAGCTTAGCCATGGAATCTCTTCCCTTTTGCCGCAAACCTCTGGCATTTCAGTCTCTGTAAGTAGATTATTACATTCAATTTGAACCTCCAAAAATGTTTATTCACGCAGTCGAGATATAATTCTTCTTATATAATTACCTCCTTTACCATAAATCATGATTAAAAATCTGATTTTCAAGGCTTTAATTGCAAAACAAGCATTAAGGGAAGTACGTAAAAGAATAAACATTGAGGAAGTAGTGATTCCTTGAGAATTTTTAAGCTCAGAAAAATTGTGAGAAGGAAACCGTTTCTTCTGCTACTAATGGTTGTCATTTGGATTCATATAAATGTCAAGGTTCAGAGATGTCTCCAAATGAAAAAAAACGTCATTGATGATAGTAGCTAGGGTAAGAAACATACCTTAGAGGTGGAGAAACTTGGAGATGCCGAGAAAAGTGGAGTAGTTAGAGGTGGACTGTGGACTCTGAAATTCTGGCACGAAGAAGAATAAAAAGGAAGATGTCTTTTTATCTGCTACGAGAAGAGTTTTGAATGGGTGTGTGCCCAAAGTTAAGTGTTAATTAAGGACATGGATTGTGGTGGCATGTGAAAGGAAGTCTCGCCACGTGTAAAGGAAGGATTTTGAAAGAGATAAGGTTATGGTCAGTTAACCTTGTCCTCGTCGAAGCTATAGAATTTCTAAGAGGTAAATATTGGTATTAAGAACACCGTAATTATTTTGCTTTTTCTTCAGTTTATTAGCGTTGTACTTATATTACTCTGATAGAAACATATGAATCAGTTATTTAACTGAGTCCTTAGTTCTGAATAATGCACTCAACTTCATAGTGCATCTTTCTGCACTGAGTTTGACGTGGACTTTTATTATATTAATGATGGGAGGTAGTTGCTTTAACTAGTGAACTGCCAATAGGGGTCCTGCTCAAAGGATCATTAGCCAGTAAATTAAAAGGTAATTAAAATTTAAATTATGGCCGATAAACCATAACATTTTTGGATTGGGTAATAATAAATTGGAGAGGGCGGGCTTCCCTACCCAAATAGCGATACTCTGCCACACCTTATATTGGGAAAAAAAAAAAGCTTCAATCATACCTGATAAATAGTATCGCAAGCTTCAAATGTAATCCATAATTATACACTTAGAATATTTCAAAATAAGTCTACAACTTGAGTCTTGAAATTAAAAAAAAAAAAAAAAAAACATGTCTTAACAAATAGTTAAATACTCATACGTGAAGAATTAAATAATATACATAGTCCATTAAAAGCAAGGCATCATTAGTAATATAATGGACTAATGGTCAAATACTCAATAAATATATTAGAGTGTTAGTCAATATATAATATAGTATAAGTATATAAAGTATTATATAAAAAATATTTATGTCAAACATAATAATATATATACACTTACTAGGCGTGGAAACATACCCGCCTAATACTCGACCCTGCCAAATTGTGCCCAATTTTTTCTATGCTTTTTTTTTTTTTTTTTTTTTTTTGGGCTAGGCAAGGTGATTTTTTGTCAGGCTCGAATGAGCACACTAGACTTTTAGGCTTCATGTATACCCTTAGTTGCCAATATAAATCAAGGAGGCAAGTCATGGATTTTGGTTCCTTAAGTTTACCTCTTATTTTAATTTTGGTTTCTCAAGTTTCAAACTAAGGATTTCTATCCCTCAAAAGCCCCACTTGCCCATTGCCACCTCTCCTCCACTCGTAAGCTGCTATTGTTAATCCACTTGCAAGGCCTAAATTTAGAAATCTCCTACCACCATGTATGAAACTAACCCTATGTTTGAATAAAGATGAAAGTAGGGGGGAAAGAATATTAGGAGGGAGAACTCCAAAAAATATTACTACATCTGATCTTAAATATAGGACATAGTTTATGGTTAAACTATGACCTATATTTAAAACCAGAAAAGTATTTTTTTTTAACCATTTTGGGAAGTTTTTCTTCCCAGTATACCCTTCCTTTATTTTCTCATCACTATTCTCTCAATCCAAACATACTAAGGGTATTTCTCCCCGCTTGTGTCCTTTTCTTTCCACCTCTTATTAATTTATTCATTACTTTGCCTTCTTTTGCTTTCTGCCTTCTCCTATTTTCCTAATTATACCCTATCCCTTGCTGCCTCTCTCCTTTTATCCCCTAGTTTCAAGGCTTTGCGTTTGATTGATTTTAGATAGGTAACTATGCCATTTTTTTTGGGTCAACTAGGTAACTATGTGATTTAAAACAGACAAATTATTTGCTGCTTCTTAATTTTTATACATGATGTTTGATGGTAATGGCCTTTTTATTTGCTTTTGCCTCCCCATATATAAGCATTAAACAAAAAATCAAACTAAAATCCTAAACTGCCTGGAGTCCACTATACCAAGTCTAATCCAGCCCAACGGTTGGTGACTTGTCCCATGCATATTCCTACTGTAGGGTCCTAGTTTCTGAGCTCATCACCCTTTCTTGTTGTTTAAATTTAAATTCTTTGAAGTGAAGAAATATATATATATATATATATATATGGGTTTATCGTTTTGTCATATGACTTGATATAATGTTTTATCAAGTCACTCCAAACCTACGTCGTTTTGGGAGTTCGGAGAATCAATAAAGGGTGTTTTGATAAAATTCGTAAAATAAATACAAAAACAAAGATACTAAAACATCTTTCGTTAATTCTCCGAACTCCCAAAACGACGTAACTTTGGGGTAACTTGACAATAGTCACAATACCTTATATAAAGTCCATAACAAACGTTAAATATATATATATATATATGTGGGTTAAGAAATAAATCCATTCTAGAAGCATACGTCTAGAAGCAATGTTGCCTTGAATTTTTTTTAGATTCAATGTCATATCAGAAGTTTTAAAACATAATAATATTGCTCATTTCATTTAAAAATTTTATAGTCAACCTCAATTTTTTAATTGTCAATGTTAGTTTTTTAATAGTATTAAGCCATATCGTTACGTTTTAAAATTTTCGGGGTGACATTGAACCCGAAAAAACTTTCAGAGCTTGCTCTTAGGTTTATACTTCTAAGACAGATTTGCTACGTAACCTATATATATATATATATATATATATGAAAATTTTGAGAAGTTTATTTTGAAATTATATGATTTTTTCTTTTTTTTTTGGGTTATAAGAGATGTTTGTAAAAGTTTAATCTTTTGATATGGAACCTTTTTGAAGCCCAAAACCATATTGAAAAGCCTGCTCGTTTTGCCGGTTTTCCTTGAATCAGCTCGACCCGAGTTTTTTGTTTTGTTTTTGTTTTTGTTTTTGTACAGGCCCGATCTTATTAAAACCCGCCCAAAGCTACACAGCTAAATCTCAAATTTTCGTTTTGAGCAAAACCCTCCCTTCGCTGTTTCTCCCTCTTTGCGCGCTTCACTCTCGGTCTCCCTTTGCAGGTAACTTCCAGTTTAGTGTATGTGTTGTATGGGTCTTTCTGTGTCTATTTTACGATTTACAATTCTATTTTCGCTGTGATGCAGGCGAAATTCAATAGAGGCGGCCGAATCCTACTGAGACATGGTAAGTTCATCTGCCATTGATGCGGGAAAATAGAAAAGCTTGTGAAGGGGCTATTGTGTTGGTTCAGGCGCTTTTTCTTCTGATTTTTAGGCCTTTGGTTGCTTTCATTTCTTTAATTGTTGGGTTTTATTGTATAATCAAGTCGGGTAGGAAAGAAACTGTTCTGGACCTGGCGAAATTTGTGGACAAAGGGGTTCAAGTCAAGCTTACTGGTGGCAGACAAGGTAAGCCAATTTTTTTTTTTCCTCTAGTTTAAAGCCTAGTGGTTTAGTAGACTAGGCCGTGAAGTTTAATTGACTTTTACATGGAGCTAACTTTGGATTTTTGTAAGGCAAAAACCTATTTTGGCTCTTGAAAGATGGTGTCATTATCAAGTGAATACTTCATTTATAGTTTAATGTCTCTTTGGTACGTAAAATATGATCCCCCCCCCCCCCCCCCCAACACTCTACATATTTCTTATTGGTGACTCAATAACATTTTACTATCCAAGAACTGTGAAATTGAAACACACACTTTTGGTTCTAAAGTGACTTAACATCTCTTTAGCACCAATTTGATATATAGACCATCTCTGGGGACTGAACTGGAGTATTTGAATATTTAACTCACTAAGCAGACTTTGTGAAACATGCGTGTTTTTCAACCAGTAGTTTTGTTTTAGGCTTGATAATCTGATTCTCGTCATTTGCTTTAACTTCACATCGCCTCTTTTGTCATCCAAAATGCTCTGAAGCAAACATTAATTTGCTAATTAAAAGAAAATAATGGTATATATGATGATGAACAAACTGAATGCGATTTATTAGAATGCAGTGTGGCACATATATCATTTTATTTTTCTTTGTAGAACGAAAGTAATATTTTTGCTGCTCAACATTATGCCATATTCTCAATTTAGTCATTGAACACATAAATTATGCTTTTTTTAAAAAAAAAATTATTCATATAAACTTCTTTGTCAATGAATCTGCTGTTGCTTATGGCGGTAGAGAAACTTAAGCCATATGAATTTAGATTATGAGGGATCAATTAATAAAGTGGCAAATGGAAAGGAATTATTTACAGCCTTCTTATATTTAATTTGTGGCATTGCAGTGACCGGAACTCTAAAAGGTTATGATCAGTTACTTAACCTTGTCCTGGATGAAGCTGTAGAATTTCTTAGAGGTGAATATTGCCAACACCTTATTTTTCTTTTCTTGAGTTATTAACATATATATTTAGTTGTTCTTGAAAAACTTATGGCATTGTATGTCATAAACAAAATGCATTTTATTTTCTCTTTTGCTGCAGATGCTTATGACCCACTGAAAACCACAAATCAGACCAGATCTCTTGGCTTGATTGTAGGTTTCCTCCTATTCTGTTCTATTATTATCACATGAAAATCAAACTTAGATCTTCTATGTAATAAGTTCTAGCTTACCAGTACTCAATTAACTTGAGTTGATGAACCATTTAATTGAAGCCTGCTACTGGATACTTTTTGTTAGTCAACATCTTTTAGTAAAAAGAGATAAAAGGGGTACTCATTTGACAAATAGATTATTCATGCAGCTAGGCTCTATGAGATTCTTTATCAAGAACAGATGGAAATGGCTTCTTTTATATTAGCCATTAGGAAGAGAAAAAGAAATGAAAAGGGGTAGCATCTTAAATTATCTTGTAATTTAATCATCTGAACTTTGATGGGAAGTTTTTGGCTAAATGGAAGGGGCTTCTTGCCATTTGTCTATGAAGCATTGTTGGGAAGGAAACAACAATAATATTATGTTATTAACTTGGAACCTTAAAGTCTGAAACTAGTGCTTTGAATGACCAAACTTTGATGGTATTCTTCAGCCCCGTGATTGATCATGGTTAAGTTAGATTTTGTTGTTTTATCATACATAAATATGTAGAACTAAACTCTATTTTGACACCATACTGTTAGTGGGCTGTCATTGTTATTAATTTCACCCCACATTATTGATAATACCTGCATCCTGACTAGTTATAGAACATAAATGCCATGCTACTAAGAAATCTCACATCTTAATCTTTCTGCGGGTTTGGTAATCAAGGTAAACACATCCAATTGTCATATGAAAGAGAATCATCGAATGAACTTCATTGATTTTAAGTTGAGTTTTGCTAGCTCAGGAAGACAGAAGGGTGTTTAATTATCAATACTTGCAAAATATGGGCAGCACCTGTATAAACTAATCAACCTACTTTTCCGGATCCAAAAATAATGACATGAAAAGGAAACAAAAAATAAAGTAGCAAAATGAGCTTCATAAAAGACACAACTCCTGGTTGTTATATTTTTCTTCTCTGTCCAGCCCTTCCTAGGATCCAGCAATTGCTGAATAAAGTTATTTCAAGGCAGTTTCATTTGAGTGTGTTAAGGAGTTGCAGGGAGGAAGAATCGAAATTGTATCGCTGTGCCTTTCTTTGTAAGAAAAGCCAAGATCAGTTATATATGATTTTGGATGTGTTTAGGTTTTCTGAGAATGAAAAGCAGGGTAAAACTTTGAGAAATTCTATATATTCTGAAGCCACTGGGAAGAATTTATGGTATTAGCATCCTGCTAAATTTGAAATTCAAATTGCATCCACAAACTCATTTTGAAATAATTCTGATCTTTCCAGCTTCTATTACGTGGTTTGAAATTTTTTAAGTAACTTCTAGGACACCAGTGAATATTTCTTTACCCTGGGGATTTAACTGCTTTTGTTGTACTGCAGGTTTGTAGGGGAACAGCTGTCATGCTTGTGTCCCCAACCGATGGTACAGATGAGATTGCAAACCCCTTTGTGCAGCCAGATGGGGCCTAGGTGTGAGATGTATATGTATCTTTTATTTTTCTGTTTTATGATAATTTAATAGTTCGCGGGTTCAAATCCTGAAAACAGTCTCTCCACTTGTGAGGTAAGGCTGAGTACATTTGACTCTTCTTAGGCCCCACCTGGTGGGAGGCTTTTGTACTGGGCTGCCCATTTTATGCTGATTTAACCTTTTGCCCCTTTAATTTGAACCATTTCGTTGTCTGATCAGCATTTAGTTGCCTATGTGTAATTGGATGTGTTTAGTTGATGATGAATTGAAGGATGGATGGGTGGACATTACATGATCTTGTTCTAATTGATTGCCTTGACTATTTGATACAGGATGTTTGCACGATGTGTTGAAAAACATAGGAGATTTTAGTTTTTACTCCTAAACAAATATTGTGACTTGTGTAATTTTCCCTTTTTCTTGGAGGGAACATTATCCTCCATTATTCTCATAGTAAGGCCAAAAAAAAAAAAAATTAGAGAGGAAAATGATCTCGTGTCTTGATGAAATATAAAATTATATAATTAAAAAGAGTTTCTGCTGGATAATAATTTATATATTCCTTTTTCCTGTTGTATAAACAACACATACTTTCTCCTCATTACGAGTTTTTTTTTTTTTTTTCCTTCCAGTTTTCCACATTTGACCTATGGTTTGGCATGCCTCTTGATCCTAAAGATTTAATGAACATCACATAATTTAGGGGAATTATGAGGTTCCAAGAAATGGACTTCATTACGTAAAAGTCCTAATGACAAATAAGATGTTCTTATTTTTTATGTTGAAACTTATCATTGCATGTTTTTTAGTTGTTCTCAAAATTTATTGATAATTAAATCTTTTCTTTGAGATAGTAATTCTCCTTAATTTATATCCACTCTCTTACTTTTACTTGGTTAACCATATGGGATCTGGCTTATTAATTAGAATTCTTGATCTTGATGTAAAGGTCAATTCACCAATTACTGCAAAACACACACACCACACACTAGTGGAAGCATGCCCTTGTTTCAAGTAGGACGTTGGAAGTGGTCCAATATTTTATTGAAAATGGATCCCAAAGCTCCAACTTCCATGATTACATCTTTATACTCACTTCATTTCTTTATTTACCCTAAAAACAACTTTCTCTTGTGATTCCCAAATGGCCAAATTTATAACCCCCATTGGATGTTTCATTCTTATACCATATCATAAATAATGACCTGATCATTATATATATATATATATATATATATATATATCACATTAATAATTCGAGTCATAGATCAAATTAATTTTGGGCATCTTGTTATGGTAAAATGCGTTTAGACATTACTAGATTTCCTCTATTTTTGGTTTGAAAAAAATGGTTTATCATGTTTGTAAATGTATCATCAAGATGCAATTAATTATTTTTCCCGTAATATAGTATTTTTTTTTTTTTTAGTCATTAATATAAGATATATTTGAAGAGTTTATTTTGGTCTTAAATATAAGACATAATTTTCATATTTGTCAGTCTTTTTCTAATTTACCCTAATTGATATTTCCTCAACAATAATTAATAGAGGGAAGAAGTTAGTTAAGGAAGATGATTAGAGTATTTTAGGAAATAAATGTTATACTAACCAACTTAACAAACTTTTTTGTTTTAATCAAATTAAATAAATTTATCTTAAATTAATTATAGAGAGAGTATGTCAATTTCATTTTTCACTGATCCTTCTGAATAAGCAAGATATGGATAATTATTACACCATAGGAAGGAATTTCACAATTTGTGATACTTGGTTTTTTTTGGCTTGAAATATATATATATATATATATATATATATAGGAAAAACACTTCTCATGTTGTAGGAGAAGTGCATTCTCATGTCACACGCACATGAAATGGTGAGACACACATATATATACAATTAACATTATATATATATATGGGTCTCACTATTTTATGTGTGTGTAGGATCTTCTTCTTCTCACGCAAATACGTGAGAAGTTTAAACCCCTATATATATATAACAAATCACGCTACTCACATGACTTAAATGATATGAGTCTTTTTTACTTTCTTGACATATTTCACACACACACACACAACAGAGAACTTTGTGAATTTAAAAAATTACATAACTTTTTGTTTCAAAAAATTTAAAAAAAAAAAAAAAAAAGAATAAATTAATTGGTAGTTTAATAGCTAGATAAAAGGTAGCCAAATAATTTTATTAGTAGGGTGGGTATATTTTATCATCATTGTGATTAAAAAAACGTCATAATTTAAGTGCTTCCCGACATATCTTTTCATTCATTCTTTATGCCTTCTCTCCAACAAAATCTTTTAATCAAAAAGTTTACACACAAAAGGAGTAAAGGACAAGAATCAAGACCCACCATTAACACCAAATATTATGTTGTTAACAACACGATTATGATTTGTAGATTGAGTGAAACCTAATTATTTTATCATTCTTTTTTAATATTTTGGAAATTGGAATCCTAAGTATACTTTCTATAATCTTATTACAATATTTATAATTATTCATTTTTATATATACTAAAGCAAATGGGATTTTTTCTTGGGGAAATCATCCCTAAAGATAAAATTTATAATTTATTTATTCCTAAGGATTCCCAATAGAAAATACCTATAGATCCAATTATAATTTTTCAGTTTAATGGTAAATAGTGACAAATATCATTGGGTTTATAAATTTATGATATTTTAGTGGTAAATACTTGTAGTAAGTGAGTGATAAATTTAGAATCCTTAAGGTTTTGTTTGGGAGTTTCATTTTGGAAAAGTAAATAGTCCCTTCCTTTGTTTTTTACAAAGGAAGGGATTCAAAACCCTCCCTTCCCTTTCCTTTCCCTCCAAAAGTCAAACATAGCCTAAAAGTAAATATTTTTTCAAATTCAGTCACTAGAAATAATTTCTATCTTTGTCTCTTTTTTTTTTTCTTCTTTTTTTTGTGCTAGGCACATGTATGATGCAATAGATACTAAATGTGATACGTCTTATAATTGGGATTCAAATATTGGTTCACCATATTATATGTTTTATATATCAAACCTTTGATGCCTGAAAGTCATATTTGCTTCATTGATCCATTGAGTGTAAGTATATTCATTTTATGATTTGGATGAAAGTTATTATTTAACTATGCATGGAGTCTTTTCTCTCTTTAATCTCTTAATTTTTTATTTTTACATTTAAATAAATTTGTTATTGATATTTTTTTTCATGGATTAATCATTAATTAATCCACTTTGTCTTTGATAGTGATATTTTTGTTCTTTTTCAAATGTCGAAGGGTTCTTGTTAAGGGCATTAAAATATGATGTCTTGTCAAAATATGAAAATATCCACTATTATTGGTGTTGAGTAGCTAATACATTTAATGGTAAAATTGGCCTGAGCTCTTGATAATTAAATTTTGTGTTTTTTATTTCAGTCATTAATACCAAGAAAAAGACTAGGTCATTAATTTAATCATGTCATTGTAAAAGAAAAATGAATATGTAAGGCTAAAGTATTCGTTTGGTCCTTTATGTTTGCATCTGGTATCATTTTAGTCTCTTAAGTATGTAAAGTGCACGTTTGGTCCTTTAATGTTAACACTTAGTTAGTCGGTTTAACGGAAAATCTTGACTCAACAATTTTAAACGATGACTGTACAATTAAATTCTTACCAAGCATGCTTATATATTAGTATTTTCATAAATTAATATTTTAAATCCTATTAATCGAAAAATATTTCATTTTCACAGACTGTTTTACGGTTTTTCACAGTTTGTGAAGATTATATATATTTTTTTGTCAAAGAAGATTAAATATTTTTCAATTAATAGGATTTAAAATATTAATTTATTAAAATATTAACATATAAGCATATTTGATCAGCATTTAATTGCACGATCCTCACTTAAAATTGTTGAGTCAGTATTTTCCGTTAAGTCAAACTAACGGTGTTAACATTAAGGGACCAAACGTGTACTTTACAAACTTAAGAGACTAAAATGATGCCAGAGGCAAACATAAAAGACCAAACATGTACTTTAGCCTATGTTTAATTCATTTTAAAGTAGGGATATGTCATAAATTATTTCTAATGAAAAATCTTTTTAAAATACAGTTGAATTATTCAAATTCTAAATTGGGTAATTAAATTTAATAAATTTGAAATTAGGTCAGGTATCCTAAAATAAGATTTCAGAATTTGAGAATTTTACCTTACTATCCATTATTTGATTTTCTCGCCTAATCTCTACCTCCCTCCCCTCACAATTATAGTTGGGAAATAGGGTAGATCCTTAAAGGGCCCGGGTCTAAAAAGGCTAGCCCTTTTAGTTCAGGGGTAAGAAAAACATATGTTTTTCAAAATTCGACTCGTGAGCATATGGGTCAAGGCTTGAAGCCATTTTTTCAAATTTTAACTATTTTTCATGTGTTTTTTTATTCTCATTTGAACAGTGGGATAGTGCAAGACAAGGAGGGCTACGATAGTGAGAGATGGCAACTCGACGAGCTTCGACCTTCGAGACTCAGAGATATTAAGGAATAGAGGAACAGTCAAAGGGAAGTGAGAGTGAGAGTGAGATTGTGAGTCTAAGGAAGAGCTCGGAAGGCCGTAAGGGAAGGGTTTGAGGAATAGTGAGAGAGGTATGGAAGGAAATACAGTTTGTCTGTGAAACGGCTAAGATGTATTTGGTGAAGTCGACGCTCTAGTGATCGAAGAAGGTCGTTGGAGAAGTCGACGTCTTCGGTGTGGATGGATTTTGGACTAAGTCACTGAGCAATCATGAGCTCAAGAACATGAGAGTGATTGACGAGGAAAATAATGCAATTTTAGGGTTAGAAAGAGGCACGGTCAAGGACAACCACTGAACCAGGCACTAGCAGAGTGACAAGGCAAGTTAGAGAATATGTATATAAAAAAGGGAGAAGGAGCAAAAATACACACGACCTTTTCCCCAATGAGCGCCCAACATCACGACTTTTTTTCTAGAGTAAAAATACACACGACGTTACGTTTTGGGAGCAAAAATGCCACGGTCGTTATTTGACCGTTAACTTGGATGGAACGCTGACGTAGCGCTAATTTGGATTGACAAGTTGACGTGGATGCTAACTAGGAATAAAAAAATCCAATAATTAGGAAAAAAATAAAAAAAAAAAATTAAAAATAATTAGGAAAAAATTCAAAAAATTAGAAAATAAATTTAAAAAAATAAGGAAAAAAATTCAAATAATTAGAAAAAAAAAAAAAATAAGGAAAAAAAAAAAAAAAAAAAGAAAAAATTCAACAAATTAGGAAAAAAATTCAAATAATTAGAAAAAAAATCAAATACCCCTTGATTGGGCCCCACCACCGGCCACCCTACCGTCGGCCGGCCACGGCGGTCGGTTGCGATCGGATTTTTTTTATTCCTTGTCAACGTCCACGTCATCGTGTGGCGAGTGGCGCCACCAAGAATCTGGCCGTGGGTGGACGACGACGATAGAGTGGCCGATGGTAGGGCCCACTGGCGGGGGTATTTGAATTTTTTCCTAATTACTTGAATTTTTCCTAATTTTTTGAATTTTTTTCCTAATTTTTTAGATTTTTTTATTCCTAGTTAGATTCGTCATCGTCACGTCGGCCTTTCACCCAAATCGGTGCCATGTCGATTCCATCCAAATTAACGGTCAACTAGTGGCATTTTTGCTCCCAAAATGTAACGTCGTGTGTATTTTTGCTCCAGAAAAAAGGTCGTGGTGCTGGGCGCTCCTAGGGGAAAAGGTCGTGTGTATTTTTTCTCCTTTTCCCTATAAAAAAATAAAAATAAAAATAATGGGGTTGGTCTTTTTAGGCCCGACCTTCTTTGGGAGTTCTAATTAGGGGTGAGCAACGAGGCGCGGGGGGGCCGCCCGAGGGATAACCCATGGCCCTCCCGTTTAATTTACACGGGCACGGGGAACCCCGTACCCATGGTTAAACTCGTTTAACCCGTAGTAAACGAGTACAGGGAACCCGTTTAAGGATCTACCTTTTTTTTTTCTTCTTTTGAACAGGAACCCATTTCAATTGCTCAAATACTGATACAGAAACAGAAGTAAGATTCAAGAAAACTTATTGAGCTGAGGCCGAGAGTGAGAGTGAGAGGTCGGTCGCGGGTAAGAGGGAACTGTTGAGGGCGAGAGGGAGAAGGAGACGTCACGGCGAGCGGCAGAGGTGGAAGAAGAGGTCGCGACGAGCGGTTTTGGACGACGACAGCAAGGAGATCATGGCGAGCGGCTTCGGGCGACGACCACGAGAGGAAGAGGTCGTGGCGAGCGGCTGAGGCGGCGATGTGAGCAAGATCGAGATGGAGATTGACGCTGGCCACTGGATTGGATCCGTGAGAGATGAGAGACAGAGATGGTAAGCGAGATCAAGAGAGATGATGAGATGCTTAGGCTAACCAGTCGAGCGAGCTGCGACCTACGAGGGTTTGAAATTGATTTTGGGTGTCACAGTCACATCACCTGCTCTGCGCTTCTACTCTGCCGTTTGCATTCTCTACGGACCAATAAATACCACACTCCACCTGTGACTTGGAGTCTCTGGAGTTTGAGGGGGAAAAATATAAACGGGTAACAGGCGGGCACTGGTGACCCGTGCCTTAACCCGTGACCCGCCCGTATAATATAAACGGGTAACAGGGGCAGCCCGTACCCGTGACGGGTCCAATATGGGCGGGTTTAACCTGGGAGAAATTTTCACAGGGTGCGGGTGGTTGGATGGTTGCGGGTCATTTACTCACCCCTAGTTCTAATCTATATATATATATGCTTTAAAATAAACGAAAACAAATCACTTAATACCAACGCATATAGATACGATGCTTCCCATTAAGCATCAAAAAATTCATGGACATCTTTCCTGCCTATTCCCTGAAATCCGGGTCCAATGTGGAGTCACATATTACCTTAAATTATAAGTTCTTTTTTTAAAAAAAAAAAATTAAAAGTATACATCAATAATAGTATTATCGATATGTATAGTGTTTTCCCTTGTATCTAAAGACTAGATAGCTAATTTATAATAGGAAAAATTGCATTTAAGTCACAAACCAGAGAAAATACAATAAAAATGTCTTTTTAAATTTTAAATTCATGAGACGTTTATTCCAACTATGAAAAGTCCTAAATAACCCTATTGATTAAAGAGAGATAACGGAGTGGATGTTTGTGTATTCATTAAGAGTATTATAGACATTTCACATTTGGAATAGGTACAATTTTAATATTTCAAGGGACTTTTTTATCTTTTTTTTTTTGGGACTTAGGTGCAATTTTTCCTTTATAATACACATACAAAGATACGTACAATACATACATAAATAAAGTTTCTGCCTCTGGTTATTAATATAAAACATACTTATGTAATTTGATTATATTAAAAAAGTTGGTTAATTTAGTTAATATGATATGTATTTTTTAAAACATAATAGTCATCTTTTTTAATTCTTTCATTCCCTCTCTTCCTTGATTAATTTGAAGAAGCATGAATAAAGGTAAATTAGGAAAATATTGAAAGATATAAAAAAATAGATCTTGTATTTAGAATAAGATTAAATCAAACATATCAAACATATCTTATATTTATAAAACTATCTTTAAAAAAGGTTTTAAACCCCATAATTTATTTATAAAACTATCTTAAAAAAGGGGAAAAAAAACAAAAATAAACAGACCTATATAATTGTAAGAACCGCTGGTGTGAATTAATAACAATATCAACCCACCTTGAATTCCTTAGAAGGTACTAGACTACATATTATTTTACTTTAATTGGACGTATTGAAGGTTTTTTTTTTTTTGGCCATCGACGTGCTAAAAAATTAATATACTGATGAGTCACTGACTCCGTGCCGAATATATCATACATAAATAATATACATCTCTATCGCTTAACAATAATATTTTTTATTATTTTCTTAACAGGCTGGTTCATTGTTTGCACAAGTGGTGTGCTGGTCCCCATTTTGAATCTCCAACCTCATCCACCATCAATAACAGCCGTTGGATTACGACAATCCTATAGATTCCCACTCACCCCGGCCACCCCTTATACACTAACACGTTCCTTTTTTTTTTTTTACCTAAAAATTTAATTAATTTAATTCGAAAACAAAAGACAGACACCCCAAACCAAACCAAAACAAAACAAAACAAAACAAAACAAACCCAAGTGGCTTACGCTTCCAAGTCCTTTCGTTCTTTTTATTCAACTCACTCGCCGACTAGCGCGTCGTATTTGTCAGTCCACCTTTATTCCCAACACGTGGCATATCATTATTGGCTATAAAAACCCCTGTCAATGTCACGAAGTAAATACCGCCCTCCCTTCCCCACAATAACACGCGCCGTATTACATGAATCCATCAAGCTAAGGTGGGGTCCCACACACCTCTCTCATCACTATCATCGAAATTTCATTTTCAAAGTAAAAACAAAAAGACGATTATACCCCTATAACTTTCGTCAAATTTCCTTTTCCATCCCCATCCCCTTCGCTGCGATTATTCCAAATTCTGACAAAGTGACAAGCAACAATTAAATTAAAGTACGGAATACTCAGGAAAAATTAAAATCGAGGCAAGAGGATGATTATCGTAGTCGTAAAATCACAATAATTTATCACTATCAACCCAGAACAAGACCAAATAGGAAAGAAAAAGTAAAACAATCAAGAAAAAATGATCATAGATTGATCGGAACACGGACGATCTCACGGAATTCGTCTTCAGTGACAATCTCTCTGTCCCACACACGCTAAAATATTTGATGTTCTGCTGCTAACATGTCTATATCTCCTGAGAGAGAGAGAGAGAGAATTGACGGGATCGGACCTCGATCGCGTACAGATGGGGGATGATCGTGTTGTTGAGAGTAGTAATAATCTATCAGATTCCTTTGGTTTCTGCAGATTCAAACCTTCACGATCTTCGCAGCTTTTACCACCGGATTTTCCCTCGCGATCGCCTCACGTCCGGCGGTTTTGTAGTCATAGCTGCAATCGTGTCGATCGGAATACCGGTGCTCAGCGCAGAACAACTCGCCACACCGGCATCTGAATCCGGTC
Source organism: Acacia acuminata (assembly GCA_019022655.1). Lineage (NCBI taxonomy): Eukaryota > Viridiplantae > Streptophyta > Magnoliopsida > Fabales > Fabaceae > Acacia > Acacia acuminata. The sequence continues at coordinate 1,874,647 of JAFJYI010000125.1, forward strand.
AACCCGACCTTCCTTCGGCATCCAGAGCATCGATTCACCACGCGCTTGGCTTCAGACGGCGTTCTCTCATCCGATTTCGTCCGATCTGATGACAGATTCAGCGTCGGCTCCTCATCGGAAGGGTGAGACCTCTTTGGCGAGCGAGACGGGGCGGATCTAGAACTTTTGTCGTCGGAAAATTTAGGAGGAGCAGAAATCCCCGTAGAAGAGGTTGTCGCTGAGGAAACGGCAGCTGCGGTGGCGGCAAAGCACTTCTGACACATATTATTGTTGGCCGGATTACCGGTGACACCACAGTTGTTAACGCAAGGGGTGATGGTTTCAGGAACTTTGAACTCGGTCTCTTCCTTCTCCGTTTTCTGAATCTGAACCATTTTCGATGTATAAAAATCGAGATACAGAGAAACTTGGGAAGTTCTGTTTGAAGGAGAAGGAAGAGAAGGAGGAAAGCAAAACCAAAGTGGAGAGGAAAGGGCTGGAAGGAGATAGAGAGAAATGGGGATTTGAAGGGTTATGAGGTCGGTAATGGCGATGGAATATGGACCTCATGGAGACGCGTATCAATATTTTTTTTTTCAAACATTTTTTGGAAATTACGAAAGTACCCATGTGGATTTGGTGAAATTTCGTATGAAATTCTTGTCCGCTAGGCTTTCTCTGACGTGTTCATGTCGTTGTCTGAGGAAGAACGATCATGGCCATTTGCCATGCCCAGTTGGGTCCCTGTAGGGTAACTTGCCCCTCTCAATAATTTCTGTTTTCTCATTTCAGACAGATATAATAAAATAAAAATAATTGTAATAATTGTCAAATTTATTATTATTATTTTTTTGTTGGGTGGAGGAGCTATTTAAAATTTTAATCACTTTCCGTATTTCTTTTTTTTTTTTTTTTGGTCCTCCTTGAGCATATTATTATCCTAAGGAACTTAATTAGTAATCATCATGCATGATGTTGTTAATGTATCAATTCTGTTTGTATTTTCATTCTAGTTGTTGATTTGGTTCTTGTGTTGGAGACCTTGTAATCTAGATTTCGTTTTAATATAACATGTTGTTTGTTGGGAAAATAAATTAATTAAAATTAAAACCAGAATTATCTTTTAATACTTCATGTATTGTTTTTAAAATGAGTTAATATAACATTTATACATTAAGTTTGATCTCTCAAGTTTTGGTTTTGATCCTCAAGTTTTAAACCATAGTTTTTAGTCCCTTTTTATGTTTCATTTTGTTTTAAACATTGATCTATAACTCAATAAAAATTTAAACCATTTTACCCCACATGAACGAAAACATATGATTCAAAATTTGAGAAAACAAAACTAAAATGAGGGCAAACTTGAGGGATAAAAAATAATATTAACCCTTTTATAAATATTACTATAGTACAAACAAATTGGCTAGAAGCAAAACCATATTTTTGTAGTCCAAAGCAAATTTAATATATGCTATTTTTTCTTGAAAAAACTTGTTTTGAGCTGGCCCCTCTATCTCTGATGATTAAGATTTGGATCTGCTCAGTTAAGCATCTCTTAATTAAGTTTTAATTAAGGAATGTCAATCATTGATTTGTGAACTATTGGTATTAAAAAAAGGAATTATATATAATTTTTTTTAAAAAAAACTAATTTTTGAATCCCTTTCTTAACGTTATTAGATGTGATGAAAGGCTGCTCTATTTATTTTTTCTCGTTTTTTTTTTTTTTTTTTAATATATCTCATCTCCATCATTCAGATTTAACATTTTATAAATAAATTTTTTATTTTTTGTATTGAAGTTATAAAGTATGTAAATAAGATTTTAACAGCGTAAATTCTTTATTTATGTTTATAATAATAATTTTATAAAATAAAAAATCTAAAATATTCATTTTTTAATCTAAGAATAGATATAAGATTCTGAGGAGGGAACGAAAGAACCCAAACTCAAATATTTATCAGATGAACAATGTTCCTTAATTTCAATTGAAGGGCTCGAGTTTCGAATGATCATACTTTTCTTTTTTTGTTTTCTTTACTCTATTGCATTGCACGAGACAATCAGTGAAGACATATATAAATTTTGATTTTTTATTCTTAAAGATAGGATAAAATAAATAAATATTTTCATACATTACTATCTATATAATATTTTTTTCCCTTTTTAATTAATTGGTTGAGACAATAATTGGAAAGTTGCTACTATAAAATTAAGTAATCCTTTTTATAACATTTTTTTTTTAAAGAAAGAGGAATCTCATAATAAGGGGTGTTTGTCTGGCAAAATGAAACAGCAGAATCAGAGGAGTGATATGAAATATGTTTATTATAAGAGTTTATCTTTATATTATAATATTAAATATTTTTAGAGAGATTAAATTAAAGAATTTGAATAAATTATTTTAAACTATTTTTATTTATCATTTTTATACCAAACTAATTTGCATGCCTTATAAATTAATATACAATATAATACTCATTTTCTGGTCCTAATTATATAACAACATTTGAGAATTGGTTTTGGTTAAAATTATAGAACAATATTCTAATTTTTGTCAATTTCTTCCTAAAATACCTTTGATACTTGCTCAATAATAATTAAAGATAATAATAATTTAATGCACCTATATATATATAAAATAAATCATGCTTGCAACTCATTAATACCATACACATCTTAATTCTACTGTTTTTTTTAATAAAATAATTTTAAGCAATTTTTTCTATATCACCCATACTAATACTTTCTCCACAATAATTAATTTAATAATACGCTTATATTCTATCAAGTGAGAAATTTTACTTTCTTTTTTACTCAAATTCTCTGTTGAACGTTGAAGAGCCATAAGGTTAATTTATTCGAGGCAGGCAATATAACGAAAAAAAATTAGCAGTGATGGTTATGAATTGGTATATGAACTATAGAGCATGTTATAAGACAATTATATATGAAATTATGGAACTTAAGCCAAAACATAAGTTGTTTATTTATAATAAAAAACACAGTTTAAATATGAATGAAAAATTATGTAAAATCAGCAAGATAATTGAAATATAAAATTTATATAAGAATATTTTAGGGAAATGAGTAAAATTAATTAATTCAACTCATATCCTTAGTCCCTCCAAAATTAGTTAAATATGTTCTATAATTAGAACCGCAGGCAGGTAGTAACATACAATATAAGCCGTTATTAATTTACTTGTTTTGCTTTCTTAATTTTCTTAAAAAAAAATTAATTGAGTCTTATATTAAAAAAACTAAATGAGTATTAAATATATGTGTTTATATAAAGGAGAGGAGGAAGAGTCATGTGCCTAAAGTATGTGAGAGGTCATTGGGGCGATATGAACAGTGAACCTGAAACAAAATCTAACTGACTTCCCATGCAAGTCATCTTGTTCACCGCCCATTCGCAATTATCAAAATAATACAATTAAATTGATATATTTTCATTAAACAATATAATTCATTTTACAGATCCTAGATTACAATATTTATTTTTGGAATTTCATTATGTTAAGGTGACCAGTCATATAAAAAAAATTATTCAAGAGAATAAAGCTCATTACACATGTCCAATAAAAGATCTTGTATAAATTTAAAATGACTATAAGTAAAAGTGAATCAATAAATTTCTTGCCACATATTTTTCTAACATACTATTTTCCTTCCCACACACTACCTAATTGAAATAATGATCTTGCTATATGTGTGTGTGCACACACACACATATATATCTATGTGCACACACACACATATATCTGTGTGTGTGTGTTTATATATGTATATATATACTCACATATTTATTGACAGACACACACATATTTACACACACACCATATATACATATATAAAAATTATATATAGGGGGTATTTTTCCTATAATTAAGATTATAATATTGTCTTATAATAAATACCAACAAATGTTAGGTTAATTAAAATGAAGTGTACTATATATCTTATATCTTAACCCTTTAAATATAGATATCGAGCTCGATCCTAAATATTGAAACATCTTTTAATAAAAGATTCTTAATTCTTTTAAAGAATCTTAGTTATATCAAACTCAATTAGTCAGGTTTGTAATAATTATATCCCGATATTAGTGATTCTATCATAACTAAACAAAAATGTCTGAAATTGTGAAATTTTCCTAATGGTCTCATTAAGATTGTTAAACTCACGCGTTTAAATAAATTCATAACAATGATGTAAACTTGTATCGTGAACTCGAATTATAAACTCGTAAGAGTTTACTTTCACTATTAAATAGGTATTAATAGTATATAATAAATAATTAAAATATAAAAATGGCAAAAATTTGATTTAAATATATTTTAAATCTAAATAATTGAAATTAAATCCATCAATATTGAAAATTTACCATATTTAACAAAGAAATTTCTATAAAACTCAACTCATAAAGCCATGGAGCATGATCAAATAAAAAAAAAAAAAAAGTAAACATGAGTTTAATGATGAGTTAACCCAATTTTGTATTTGACCAAAAAAAAAAACCCCCAATTTTGTAAGTTAGAAGCGTAAAAGCGATAAACTCGGTGTATAAATTCGTAAGTTTAACCGAGTTTAAAACGATCATAAGTTTACTAGTGATTTCGACTTCGATTTAGTAAAACTAGAAACGTAAAAATAGTAAACTCGGAGAGCTTAAGCTGTGAGTTTGATAACAATAAATCTCATGATATAGTGGCGTGAAATTTCTCTAAATAGAAGGTTAGGAGTTTAATCTAGTTAGAAATCTCATATCATTAAAATAGGTTTGCCTTGGACTGTGAATTATGAAAATATTTATATAATTGGAAAGGGTGTATACTCCTATTATTTTTTTCCCATTAGATATAGATATCCGTAAATTTTTAATTATTCGGTCCATTTAATAAAAGTTGAAAAATGGGTTTTTGACCTTGAGGAAAAGAGAAGGAAGTGGCTAGATGAATCAAGGCGGGCGCCGGACAATTACGACGGAAAATGGACTTCATTTATTTATTTGTAATGTAATTTTCAGAAGGCTATTTTTATTAAATATTTCAGATTTGGAAATTGAAAGAGCGTGGACGTAAATAGTAGTAAAAAGAAGGAAAATTTAAATAAATGGCCTATAAAAAATAATATTTATTATAAAAAAACTATAAAAATTATAATTACTTAAAAAGACTGAATATCATAATATAAATTTAAAATCACAAAACTGCACGTAATCAAGTCTCCTATATTATTTCTTTTATTTAAAATTAAAAAATAACTGAAATTAAAACTAAGACTACCCATTATGATATGATAATATCTTTTTTTTTTCAATATATTATTTAATTAACAACTAAAATTATTTCATATTTTTTAGGATATAACAGGTTACTTAGATTTTTTAATTTTATAAACATTAAATAAATTTTTTAACCTACAATATAAATTTCCTCTAAATTAAAAATAAATCATATAAACTTTTTTGGTTTAACATATATGATAAGTTATAAAAGACCTTGAGTTTTATTAAAATTATATAATCCTATTTTTAATTAAAAATTTTATTAATTTTAAAAAATTATAATTTTTATAAAACTGAAGAATGTGTAATTTTTTTCTGTAGATATCCATTCAAGTTGTGAAAAAGGAAAAATTGAAAAAATTGTTGTTTAATTTAGTGAAACTTATTGTTTTTTATTAGTTTTAAAAATAGAATGCATAAAGAAATATACAAGATTTTTTTAGAGACATTTTTAATATTCTAATACTCCTTAGATATCTTTTCTGGAAGGTGCTTCATTCTAATATTCCGGAAAAAAACAAAGAGCTGTTAGGTAAAAAGAGGGGGAAAAGGGAGTAAGGGCAAAATGGTAAATAAGGGGGTGTTAAGGTAGGAGGAGGGCTCATTCCATCTGGGGGAGGCGTGGCGTGGGGGCATATGGTGGCGACAAAAGTGAGAAGCCCCACTGCCGCCCCATCTGACCACCCCTTATCAACCTTTTCATTTTCTTCATGTGTTTAACTGTTTATTTAATTAATAGTTAAATTGCTTCCAGCCCCTGTCAAATATATTTCTGTTTAATATTTTGAAGTAATTTTTTTATGCTAAAGTATGTTTTAAATGCGATCAATATCCTAAAGCATTTTATGATGCAATTATATTTGGAAAATCTACCTTAAGGCCTAAATTAATTATAAAAAAAAATGGTAAAAAAGACCTAAGAAAAAGTCACATGTGAAAAAAAATATTTTTTGGTATTATTTCATAATCGTTAACAACAATATCAGTAGACCATTTACAATTATATCAGTTTCATTAACAACAATATCCTAACAACAAAATTAGACCCGTTAACAATAAAATCAATACACATTAATAACTATATCAAGACATTAACAACTAATGTTTTATAAAATAATAGCAAAAAAGGCTCTGGAGTCTTTTTTGACATGTGACTTTTTTTAGGCATTTTTTAACAATTTTTTACTAATTTAAGCCCTCAGGTAGATTTTCCCATTATATTTTTAGAATAGTAATTTTTTAAGAAGTAAGTTTTAGGAGCAATTTAAACCTCACATTTAATTCCCAAACAGTCTTTTAAGTGAAGGCACATTGTGCACCTAAAGTATTTTCTTACTGGCATGTAAACATCCCTGGATAGAAAATTCTAACCTCTTTTAAATAAACCGAGTCATGTCAGACTGGATTAGTCAAGTTTCTGATAATCAAATCCAGATATTAGTGATTCCATCATAACTATGAAATAAAATGTCTAAAACTGAGAAATAGTCTCATGGTAAAGTGGCATGAAATTCTTTTATAAATAGAAGGTTGCGAGTCGGATCAAGTTAGAAATCTCAAATCATTATAACATGCCTTCAACCATGTGTTATGTAAATCTTTATATAATTAGAAGGGTGTGTATATACTCAGTATTATTTCTTTCCATCATAGATATGCGTAAATTTTAAACCTTTCAGTTCATCTTAATAAAAGGTTTTAAAAAGAAAAGGTAGTAGCAGGACACGGAAAATAGACTTCATTTATTTATAACTACAGGAATTGATGGAACAATCATCCCATCACTCCCAGTGAAGATTCAGTTGAGAAAAGAAAGGATTTATTGAAGAAGATGAATCTTCCAGACCGAAATTCGGTATGGAGTAAATGGCATAGATAGCGTAGCAGGGAGGTCAGGTGACTAATTCTGCATATTTTTCCTTTCTTGTAGTCATCACAGCTATTCCTGCGGATTGGGAAAAACTCATTCTTCATTCAGCATCTCCAGAGCTGAACAGAGGCCATTGGCTCGTCTTTTTGTACATTCAGGAATCATTTACAAGCTGCATCTCATCCGCTCCATTACTCAGCACTTGTCCCTGATATGTTCCATTTTTTACTAATATATGCTCCATTATTATTTCATAAGAAAACAACCACATGTAGATGCACTGATTCAAAACAATAAGAGAATGAGAAATGCATACTTTTCAGGGCTGAATAAGCCGCTGTGTGGAAGAAGATTCCCCTCATTTTTCTTACTTCTTTCAATTTCACCTTCACATGTCTCAAGCTTTGCTTTCAATTCAGCAGCCTCCTATGAGCACCAAAACAAGCATGATATCTTAAATTAATGTTAAGTCAAATTGTCAAACAACATTGTTGCAACATATCTTTAATTAACCCGACAACCAATGTGAAGCAGAAGAAATCAAAACATGTTTGAAACAAAAGATTCTTGAAACTTGAAGAAAAATAAATCCGCTAGATTAGTGTGATGCTTAAGACCCTGCTCCAGCTAAAATGAGTCAAGCTTGTTTCACATAAATGTTAGTTGTCATTTCTTAATCAAATTATTTGCCAGCCTCCACTTAACTGTTTAAACTCTTTTTTAAGTACAAGAGCAAGCTGAAAACAAACCAGCTGAAATCAAAGCTAGCAGAATTGAACCACGACCTCCCACTTACGGGAGTGAGCCTAACGGCACTGGGTCACAAGCCATTGACAGTTTAAACTTCAAATTAGTTTTTGACATGGAAACATAGCCTCTATGACCAAGTGGTACGGAATTTGATTGTTGCCATCCCCATTATCCAGCATCCTTCATAATAGGCTTTTGTCTGGGAGGGAGAGTTAGAGATTACAATATAACAATTCATGTCTTTTCACTTAAAAACTTCAACATTTGAGATGAACAAGTCCTTCATAGTGACAAAGACTCATGGAAATCGGTCAAAAACATGATTCAACTATGAATCAAATCAGAAACAGACAGATGATAAAACTTTTCTCACAAGAATTTTGAAGGGGGGAAAAAACAATCCATGCATTCAACATCTTCAAACAAGAGATACAATAATGGACATCTGATTTCCAACATCAAGAATCCATAGAATCTGCTTTCAGATAGCAAATTGAATATTACTGGCTTCTTAACTACCCAGCAAACTATTGAAACTAAGAGGAAAGTAAGAATTCCAGCCTAAACACTAATATGAGGCTGAAAAGGACCTAATACCTTTTCAAACCGTCTTTTAGAAGCAGATTCCTTCTCAGGTTTCTGTTTATAGTCATCCTCAATTTGCTTCAGATGAGACTGCTCAAACAACAGCATTGTTTCAGAGTATGAGCCTTCTCTCTTATCTAAAATTCCAATTTCCAAACATCATAAAACCACGTACATCAAACAAACTCACTGTTGAGAGCTCATTATACAATTTCTGTTCATTAGCTGCAGCAGCATCTTTAGCTGAAATTAATTCCTAAGAAGTGACAAAAACAGGCTAAAATGGAATTTAGTGAGGCAAGTAAAAGAATCATCAAATATAAAGATAATAAATTGAATGTTCCCAACCTCATGCGCAGATTTAAGCTTCAATTCTAACTCCCTCGCTCTATCCTTGTTCCATTGTAGAGATTTAGAGCATTCACTCAATTGCCTCTCTACCTGAAAGTGTTAATCTTAAATCATATTATTAAAAAAGAAAAAGGAAAGAGAGTGCATTGTAAATTAAGAATTTCTAGTCCCTAGTAATAATATAAATCTCGCTGACATCTGCAAGCCTAGAAGCCATCCCAGCCTCCAACTCAGTATGTTTTCTGCGCATCTCAAAGGAATTGTTAACCTTAGCAGTCAACTCATCGTTCAGCCTAGCATTTTGTCTCTCAACAATCTCTTTCTCCTGCTCACATACAATTTAAGGACAGAAAAACGCAACGTCATTTGACATGGAATTGGAAATATCTGGTGCATAAAAAATTCTAAATGTACAAGTAAGACGAAAGTCGAAGCAAAAGAGGTTGTATAAAATGTTTTGAAGTTCATTGTTATATGTTATTAAAAAGCATATATGATCTAATATTCTAATCATCCGTATAAAATGTTTTGAAGTTCAGTGTTATATGCTATTAAAAAGCATATATGATCTAATATTCTAATCATCCCACAGGAAATTTAATATTGAGTTCAGACCCAGTAATAATTGCTTTAAAGAAATATAAAAAACAGAACCCAGATAAAACATAAAAGCTCCGTATGGGGGAAATTAACGTAGAAAAGGAATCCTTCTGCGATGAAGGAAAAAAAAAAAGAAACAGATTTTTCCTTTATTTAGGATCAGACTGATGATTACAAGTGCAACTCTGTCAACATCCAAAGCCTAAAACATTGTGAAGGATATGTTTCACTAATCCGAAACTAAATAGCCTTTATTATTGCACCACCGCTACAACTAGTAAATCTATAATTGGCAGAAGGAATTTACTATAACTCGTAAGCTCTACAAAAATCAACTCATCCAAAAATAAATGGAAGAAAGGAACTCAAGAAAGACCTGTGAAAGACGAGTATGTTCAGCACGGGACCGGGCCAACTCTGCCTCAAGTTCACTTACATGACAATCCTTCTGAGCAGCATTTTCAGACAAGTTGGCCTGCACGACCATGAACCAAAAGAAAACAAAAGGAATGAGCGTATTTTAAAGCGCCAACTTGAGAAACCACGCTGAAAAAACATATGAAAGTGAAACAGGCAGATCAGTGACATAGATGACTTACAATTTATCTAGATAGCTCGTGATGGCGGCATTCTTCTCACTAAGCTGCAAATCCTTTTGCTCATTCAACTCAATTAACTGCCTTTTCGACTTATGCAACTCACTCACCTCTGTCCTCAACCTCTCTATCTCCCGGTCTTTCTCAATCTACAAAACCGGAATCAATAACAATAAACAATAAAGAAAGAAAGCCAATCAATGGCGGATAAGAAAATAAGCGAAACGCTTCATACAGATTGCAAATCAATTTTCTCCTTCTGCGTTTGAACCTCAGCTAGTTCAGCAAGGCGTTGATCAAGGGTTACTTGGAGTTCAGCGGCACGGGACTCGAGCTTTGAGAATTCAGCAGCAAGGGAGAGGTACTTCTGCTCTATGAAAGAACAGGTCTGCTCGGCGTCAATGTCAGAAGCATCAGCCTTGGCCTTAACGGTCTCGAGTTCATTGAGAAGGCTGCGGATGAATGTGTCGGCTTTCTCGGCCACCGTAGCAGCGTAGTTGGATACTTGGAGCAACGGGAGAACTCCTCATCGGAGAGAAATAGTGGCATTTCCGAGCCGGCGATGCCCTAACTCGCCGCGATCAGCCTGAGAGTTAGAACGGAATGTGAAAGGGAAAAAAGGACGAACGAATGAAGAAGAAATGGAAAAGGGAAGAAGCAAATTTGAAGAGGAAGGGACGACGATGAATGAATCCCTTTGCATGAAGAATGGCGCTGGAGGCAATTTCCTTTATTTTTGGGTTGGGCTTTTTTTGTTTGAAATCCATAACTGCATATATAGGCCTGAAGTTGCGCCTGAATTGGGCCCTTCTGATTATTTAATATATATAATGAGAATTGACGGTTAGTTGGTAAGGTGTCTTTCACCTTTAAATAGAGGAGGTTTGATACCCGCTGGTTGATGTAAGAGCCTCATTAGTGGGTGTATTTCTGTGTCATTTCTTTGAGCTTCGGGAGACACGCTTTCTAACCCTGGTGGGGTACCGGTGTTTACCCCACCTAATATATATATATATATATATATATATATATATATATCCAAATTAATTTTATCATGGATCATGCTTATATCAAGTTCCTTATATTATCAACATCCATTGGGAGCAAATAGAAAGAGACTTGCTCTCCCTTAACGACGTCCTCGGTTCGAGGTCTGAGAATGAAGAAAATAATGTTGAGAACTCTTCCCCCACAACTGTGGATCTGACTCAGGGCTAATCTGGAGGTGGACAACCAAAACAAAGTTCCTTATATTCATTACATCAAATTCTCTAATAACACATAACTACGTGTTCTATTTTTTTTAACATGGTGTTATGATTAAATGATAATAATTCATGCGCCCAAAGTATTAAGAGGTCCTTGGGGCAATATGAGTGGGGAACCTGAAACAAAATCTAATTTACTTCACATGCAAGTCATCTTGTTCCCTGCCCCTTCTCAATTATCAAAACAATAATAAAACTACTATTACAATGCAATCATGAAACAATATAAAAATACATTATGTTATTGTGACCAGTCATATAAAAATATTATTCAAGAGAATTCTAATAACATTATACTTATATATACACACCAATGTGAGGTTAGTTGAGGGAGGTGATCAATATCTTAGCCCTTTGACTAGAGGTATCGGATTTGATCCTAAATATGAAAACATCTTTTGATGGAAGATTCCCACATCTTTTAAAGAATCTCAATTATGTCGAATTGGATTAATCAGGTTTTTAATGATTATATCCAGATATTTTAAATTAAATGTATTTTAATATAAATATAAATTTAAATTAAAAATATATATTTTTAGAATCTTTTTGAAATATTCTTTATGATTTGGATATAAGTGTATTTTTTCTGTGTAATTAAAGTATTTTACTCAAGATAAAACTATATATTTCGTTGCCAAAAACTTTTTTAAGATGAATTGAAAATGTAAAATCTACAAGTTTCATTTGGCTGTTCAATTTATTTTCTTGTATCAGTAATTCAGTATAACATATGAGGGCTTTTCATATTTTTAATTTACCTCAGCCATCGATTTGACCTTTAAAATTTTATCATTTTCAACTGGATCCCTAAAAATTATACATTATTAATCTTTGTAATTTGAAAGTAATGTCGGGTGGGTCAAAAAAATTGGGAGTGAATAATGAATCCATATTCTCTGCTCATCCAAAAGATAAGTAGAGAATGCTAATCCAAAAATGAGGTTTTTTTTTTCCTTATTTGTTTGAACTAAGTTGCATTTAATAACATGATATATATTTTTTTTTAGTAACACACAATGTCTCAAATTAATTAATTTTTAGTGTATCCAGTATTAGTAAGTGTTACTAAAAAATATTGGATGCTATTGAAAAAATATTTTAGAAGGTTGGATATACTAGAAATTAATTAATTTAGGATAATGAGTGCCAAAAATATTTCTAATGCAACATACAATTAATAAAAATTTATAAGAAAAATAAAAAATTGGGTTCCCTCACATTTTGAGGGATGAGGACACCCTGCTCATAGATCCGTTGAGTAGGGCATACGGACCGTGAATAATAGAATATGTTTATAAGTAAGATGACTGTTCTTTAATGTTTAAGTTAAATATATATATATATATATATATAATGTTAAAACCAAATTAATAACTGCAACAAACTCAAGGACCATGAATCCTCAAAAAGTAGATGATCATTTCATATGAGGAATCACATTGAAAGTTTTTATTCATAGGATGAACATGAATCCCTCGGAAAGAAGATAGACATTTCATGAGGGGAAGACAATTCCGACACGGAATGTCTCCATTTAATAATCTCTCCACTGTCTCTCCATTGAGTTTAAATGCCCGGTTTTCCTAATAAGACAAGATCTAGGCCGCTTTTTTCATCTCGTCAATCTGGGCCGTTGGACTTCATAGGTTAGTACTCCACCGTCTCTCCTGTGAGCCTGAAATGAAAAACATTGCCTCAGCCTCATCCTTCCTCATCCTTGTCCATGCTTCGTCACCACCACCACAAGATTGTTGTGCCTACGTTCATTCCCCATCACTCAACTTTTGCCTTAGTTGTGCCACCCTCTCCCTATGTTCCATGTCTCATAAATTTCTCTTAATATATAAAACACTCAACTATATTTTTTTCGGAAATGTGAGGGAGAACTACTATGTTCCTTTGCATATGTCAGAAAACCTAAGTTTGTCTCAAAAAGGGTTTCTACATCAAAAACGAAGAACGAATATCAAAGCAATAGTGGCAAGCTATATGAGCTTTTAGTTTCAGTCATTGTGCGCTCACAATAGGCGGTGGAGAACTGATCTATGAAGTCCAATGGCCATCTCTCTCTCGCATCGCTCCGCTCTTAACCCTAAATCGCGATGCTCTCTCTCGGCTTCACCTTCAGTAGGGTTTTTGTCTTGCAGGCGGAGTCTTTGCCGCCAGCGAGCCTCATCTCAAGCTACAACTGCGGTAGAAATGCAGATCGGACTTTGAAGAGCCGGGAGCGGGCGAGTTTTAGTTCGAATGAGACATACAACGGTGGCCTTCCTTCTTCTCCGACACCGGATCTCCTGTGGTCTCCATCCTCATTGTCTCTCCAGCTGTGGTGTCCCTCTGATTTACGAGTTCGGCTGTGGCCCTTTCTCATCTCTGGCAATGGGAGCTATTGTCACGATGTCTCCCCATCCAGTGGTCTCCGGTGAAGGGGACGTCGGTGGCGGTGGGAGCTATGTTCCTTTTCTTTTGTCTTTATTATTATTGTTTTATGTCCGTGTGTTGCTTCGTTTGGTGGTGTCGGCCTTAGTTTATTCGGTAGGTGTTTGCAGTTACTTGATTGGAGGAGAAGAAGTATTCTTAAGGACTCCATTTGTTTTCTTTCCGAGGTTTGGTTTTTTTTTTCTCTTCTAATTCTTGCCCCTTATCGGGGTATTTGTGTAAGCATTGATCTATTTGCAGCTTATCCTTATAAGAAGGTGTGCCCTGTAGGGTGAGTTTTGCAACCAACACATTTTTTCTCGTCACTTCTAACCTGGATGTCGGGAAGCGGTGCGGACCTTTGAGGGTACTTTTATTCCTACCTCTTCAGTGATTTTGGTCATTAGTTTCTTTCATTTGGTTTGTACTGTTTTATGTGTTTGTGTTTGTTGTTCTTGTTCGATTTATTTATTTCAGTTGTAATTGTTCGATTTATTTTATTTTAGTTATAATTGTTATGTTTTAAGGTATCTTTTAATTTGAGTATTAATATAAGTACGTTTTGATTTTTTTTTTTTTTTAAAAAAAGTCCAATGGCCCGATTGAAGTGATGAAAAAACATAATAGCCCATATCTTGTCTTATTAGCAAAATGGCGCATTTAACCTCAATGGAGAGGCAATGGAGACATTTCGTGTCGAGACAATTCCCGGTCAACCTAAACTTTGTGATGAGAATTAACAAAAGTTAAGGGTAATCGTTTGACCATGTCGGGATATATCTCTTGAAACCTGTATTCGCACATAATCAATAATAGATGACATTCTCTAGAGTTAGAAGTATGGATGTGTTAGAGATTTACGTGCCAAGTAATGGACATGATGATCAAAAGACAACTAGGTATAATGAGATTTTTAGCAACTTGAGTTGTTGATTTATGGCCTGTTTGGATGAGCTTTTTTTTTTATTAAAAAAACACTTTTTTAATGTAAAAAATGTTTTACATTAATTTACGTGTTTAGATGATATTTTTTTAAAAATGCAAAAAAGTCACAAAAAAAACTAAAATACTACTTTTTTTTTATTTAAAAAAAGCTCCAATTTGGAGCTTAAAAAAAGCACTTAAAAAAAACACTTTTTTTTAAAAGTCCATCCAAACGGCCTTTAGAATTGTGATAACTTTTTAATGCTTATTCGAGGCAAAGGATTTTTTTTTTTTTTTTTAATAAAAAAACCCATAAAGAAGTTTTGATACAAGTCATGTGGGAAATATTACTTCCTACGTGGAGGAGTTGCTCGTTAATAATTATTCCGTCCGGTCCTAATTATAAACATTTTTGTGGTGTAATTTATAATTAGGATCGAAGGTAGTATAACTCAAAGACCAAACATTTTATTATCCTAAAAAAATTGTATGGGTGCAGTTTTAAAAAAATATCATTATCGTTCAACGTCCATGTCTCTATTTTCCTTATACGTTACTATCCTCCTCCCAGTCGTCGACACGTGTCAGTGACACGTGTTCCTAATATACTCTCCATGCCATCTCCATAGATTATAGGTGTTCCTCACCAATATGCTGTTGTACCTAATTCGGATCATATCACCTCCCCTAAAAGAACCGTAGATAGAATTGCTTGTTTAAAATTACAATTCAGAAACACTTTTAAATAAGTGGAAACAATACTTACTTTATATACATTATAAATAGTGAAAAGTTATTTTTTGAATCCTTCAATCATAATTTCAAATAAGCCCTTATACAGTAAAGTTCATAAAATTATTACTATCTTCGGTCCTAATTATAAGACCTAGTTAACTTTTTTTTTAGAAATTAAGGAAGCTAAATAAGTTACTTAATCATTTCATTTGTTATGTACCTTAGATTATATATTAGTTTATTAGTCAAACTAATTAGTTTGAAGAAAAAAATAAAAATAAAAATACTTTAAAGTAATTTAATTAGCTTTTTTAATCCCTTCAAAAAAAGTCAATTAGATCTTATAATTAGGAGCGGAGGAGTATTGATCTTGAGTTAGGTCAACACTAGTAAAACAATTATTTAGCTGATAACATTTAGGCTAAATTAGTCTTTTGTTCCTCTAAATTTATGACAAGTTTCAGTTTAATGCCTTCAATTTATAAACTGTATTTGTAACCCTTTAAAGTTGATGCAGTCAGTCTCGGGGTGTGCATAGTAACGCTTCCAGAGTGAGTTTTTTCTTAATTTCTGTGCCCCAGAACAAAAATGGATGGGAAATGTGTTTGGTAAGTCCGGTTTTTTTTTTTTTTTTTTGCTCCTGGATTTTTTTTTTTTTTTTTTTTTTTTTTTTTTTTTTTTTTTTTGTATTAGGGAATAAAAAAAAGCTAACAATTTCTCGCTTCTTTGTTCCGGGGCACAAAATGAGAATCATTTTCCTAAAAAAAAAAAAAAAAGACTTCTTCCTCTTCGAACCAGGAATTTACCTTCGTTCACCACAAAAAATTGAGGCATTCTCGAGAATGCCTTAAAGGCATTCCCGTGCAGTTTTTTTTCCCTTCTTCTTCTTTCGTTCTTCTTCTTCCGTCCGTGTAAATCATCATCTTCTTCCAATCTCTCAAAGCGATGGAAAAATTTATGGCAGTGGGTTTTTTTTTTTTTTTTTTTTTTTCCCTTTTTCACCGTCATCCGAATTGCTTGCTCGATCTCCACAAGGCGGGCGGGCGACGTCCATGGCGGCAGAGCAAAGCACCCAGCTGCGCGGGGAGCGCGTCCACGGGCGAGGGAGTGGCGGCGTGCAGATGGGTCACGACGGCAAAGACGAAGAAGACGCACACGGTTGAATGAATCGAGAAAACCTTAAGGGCATTGTGGTCATTTGGCATGAATTTGCATATCCCTCAAAAGTATTTGTCACCTCTCAGTCCTTTTACAAATTCGAAGGGCTTCTGGGGGTTTTGTAAATTCAAATGGTATTTATTTATCTTTCTCCCTAAAATTTATTGTTATTATGAGGGGAAATTACCCATAACTTTTAGCTAAGAAAAATACAAATAGACTCGCAAAATTTCATTCAATACTAATGAAAGATTTAGATTTATAAGTTTGATTTTTAAATAATGTAAGATGATATTCCCTCTAATATTTATTATAAGGTACCAACTAATAATTATATATGGTTCTTTTTACAAGGCACTTGCTTGTTTCTAAAGCACATTAATCATTTTTTTTTTCTATGAATGCCTATAATTAATAAGAGTAGTAGGTAAGAGTAATGATTAATATAATATTAGAGTTTAATGCAATTAGTAGGGATAATCATTATTGTTAAATTCGTGAGTTGACTCTCCTAATTTATCGTTTTTACATTTCTAGCTTACAAAAATGAGTCGGGGCATTGGTAAACTCGTGTCGTTATAAACTCGGTTAAATTCACGAGCTTATATACCAAGTTAACCATTTTTACGTTTTTACTTCACAAAACTATATTACCTTACCCTTAAACTCGTGTTAACCTTTTTTTTTTTTATAATGCTCGGTTTTGTATATAACTTTTATAAAAATTTATTTGTTAAATATGATAAATAATGAATGTTGATGGATTTAATTTCAATTATTTAGATTTAAAATATATTTAAATCAAATTATTGTCATTTTTATATTTTAATTATTTAATTATATATTAGTAATACATATTTAATAATAAAATAAATCATTACAAGTTTACGATTCGAGTTCAAGGTACGAATTTATATCATCATCACAAGTTTATTAAACTCGCGAGTTTAATAACCTTGGAGATAAATATTGAAATTTACTTAAATTTTATGACAATTTTATTGATTTTAACTATTTTTATTGGTTTGTGAGAATTGTTAGTTGGTGCTTTAAAATAAAAAAGCTTAATTTTTAGTAAATATTAAATTTTTAAATTTGATTGTAATGATTAAAATTCCAATTATCAATATGAAATTTTAACTTATATACAAATAATGAAATAAATTTTCTAAATCTCTTTTAGTTAGATTCAGCAATTTTCTAAAGTTTAACAACAACAACAATCATACAAGATTTAGCTTTTGTTCTTTACTCTTATCATCTTCTTCCCCTCCTCTTTTTTCGGGTCCGGCTTTCCTCAGGTGCCTTTAAAATTCGCTGCCCTCCTTTACCTTCAAACGATGTCGCTTTATGTGTTTTCCATTCCCCTTTTTTATTCCTCTATTTCCTCCCGAAACACACACGTGCGTTTTTTTTTTTTTTTTTTTTTTTTGCATTTTCTCCCGAGACAAGCACCCATTTCCCTCCCGAAATACTCTATTGTTTTATGTGTACCTTTCTTCTTTCTTTGGCGCCAAGCACCCATTTTTTCTTCCCGAACTCGTGCGGGAAAATCGAGAAAGTGGGAAAAGATTTTCCCACTTTGTGGGCATCAATAGTTATGCTGTTTGTTACAACCTAGGATACTGCTGACAACAATGGTCATTGTCTGTTGATGTTTTCCTGATCATTTTCCAGTAAATTTTTCAGGTTTGAAATTTTGATGGCATGTGATATTGCATACAAGTATAACAGGACAATATTTTGTGCTAGGATCCTTAATTTGTTTGTTTAAATTTGGATCCCCACCTCCACGGGAAAATCCTTAATTTGTCTGTTTGTATTGTCTTTTAATGTCGTATTGTTGGCTTTGTTCATTGTCTTAGGGTAGTTTGTTATCTAGTGTATGTTGTAGTTTTCCTTTCATCTTTGTTGTCTGTTCCTAGTGCGATTTGGGAATTAGCTGCATTGTGTATCTGTTGTAATGTTGTGACTTTATTTAGTAATGCAAGTATCATTCATGAGCAAAAAAACAAAAAAAAAAGATTCCTTATGTATATTCATATGTGTAGTTGAAGTCCCTTATTGCAACCAATGTCATTTACTATTTCCCCCTTGACTTATGTATTGCCTTAACTCCGGGGGAATTTTCATCATTGGAGGCCTTGTTTCTTCATTTTCATACATACTTCAATTCTCGCAAATATTGTGAGTGATGCAAGTAATTTTAGAGGATTGTCCTAACTAGACTTCATTTGATGGCTTAAAGAGGAGTTGGTCATAAATAATGCTTTATTCTTGGTTTTTTGTTTTCATTCCTTCCTTTGATATATGGTCAAGTGAATTGTTACTGGAGTATTTGATTCCCCCCCCCCAACCCACCAATTCCTCCCTTCTTTTCAAAGCATTTCAAGTTTTTACTAGCATGAACAGATCCGAAACTCTATCAAGACTTGGTGAAAATAAATCCCTTCAAGCTTCATGATTTGGAAATATATTTATAGACTTTGCAAGTGACATTGGAAACTGTTCTTGTTAATTTCAACTTGGTTGGCCCTTGGATGTTAGAATTAAAGATTGAGGAAAAGACATTTATTGGAAACTCTTCGACGCCCATTTTAGAGTCTGAGTTAGTAGAGTATTTCTTGTAAATAAATGCCCAATGATTCAACTTTTTTAATTGCAATTTGCCATATTGTCCCAGTTGCTTGGATATTAAGCTGTTTTACGGAAATTATTGGGCTACCCAGTACTAATACTTTGAGTTTGGAGTGTGAGATAATGACATTCGAATCTATTTTCTTGCATTTTGCATTGAACCATTCTAATCTATGTTCTTGCGTTAAAGCATAGTATGAAAATATGCCAATAAGGAACAAGCCATTCCAATAAGGAATACTTATCTACAGGTCTGTTCTATGCTTATTTAAAGAATACTTTTATATCAAGCTCAACCAAACTACAGTTTAGTTCTATATTTTTTACATTCGTATGAAATTCGACATTGTTTTTTTTTTTTAATCTTAGAAGGATATTTTGGTCTTCTGATATTAAAAATATGCATGCTGGATTAAAAAATAACAAATTTTTCATGAATATACTAACAGATAGTTTTGAAGATGCTTTCACTTTTGGTTAAATAACTTTTTTCAGAATATATCAATTTTGTTGTGATTTTATATTTATATTGGATATATATTTTTCAATTTTGCAGATGGATATAAATTTAACTCCTCGACTTGATCTTGAATTTAACAATATAGAAGAAGCATGGGAATTTTGGAAAGCATATGGCGAAGAATTGGTTTCGTGTTCGAAAACAAAGCTTTAACGAGGAGCAAAAAAGACAAGTCAAAATATTCTTCTTACCTATATGTTTGTCGTAAAGAAGGGGTGAAGAAACCGGACATTCGTGATGTGAAAATTAGAAAGCCTAGAGAAGAGACAAGAACAAATTGCAAAGCAAGAATAAAAGTTAAAGAAGTAAATGGAAAGTACAAAATAAATGAAGTTTTCTTGGATCATAATCATCCTCTTCAACCTCCTGAAGCTGTTCATCTGTTTGCATCGTTTCGGGAATTAACACCAGCTCAACAATATGAATTAGAAAATGCTGAAAAGGTTGGGATTAGTCAAAAATCAGCATTCAATTTGCAAAGCCAATATGCAGGAGGTCGAGCCAATTTGGGATATACAAGAGGTGATGTGAAGAATTATCTTAATTCAAGAAGGCAACGAGCTATGAAATACGGGGAAGCAGGATGTATATTTGGGTATTTTGAGCGTCAATTAGCAGAAAATCCATCTTTTTTTCATGCTCACCAAATGGATTCAGAGGAGCAAGTGACAAACGTATTTTGGGCTGATGCACGCATGTTAGTTGACTATGCTTGCTTTGGTGAAGTAATTTCACTTGATACAACTTATTGCACAAATCGTGACCATAGACCTCTTGCAATCTTCTCTGGCTTTAACCATTACAAAGGAGGGGTAATATTTGGAGTGGCATTGCTATATGATGAGACTGTTGAGAGTTTCAAATGGTTGTTTGAGACTTTTTTGTGTGCACACAAAAATGCCCGGCCACTAACCATGTTTACCAATCAAGATGCTGCTATGTCACGTGCATTACAAGAAGTGATGCCAGAGGTAAAGCATGCCTTGTGCACCTGGCATATTTCAAAAAATGCAATGAAGCACCTTCCAAGCTCAATGGTTAGTGACTTCAACCATTGCATGTATCATTGTTGGGATGAAGTTGAGTTTGAAGAAGCTTGGCAGACATTGTTATCACAACAAGATATGACAAAAAACTCGTGGTTGATGTCCATGTATCAAATAAAAGAGAAATGGGCAGCATGCTATATGAAGAACTCAAGGATACTTGGCATGAGAAGCACACAAATTAGCGAAAGTGTCAATGCGTCTGTCAAAAGTTGCACCCATGCTAAATTGGATATCAATGGATTCATCCAACAATTTGAACAAGTTCTAGAGGATAAGCGTTATAAAGAATTGAAAAGCGATTTTGAGGCGCTTGACAAGTTGCCAAGGTTGATATTACAGAGTTCAAGTATGCTTCATCAGCTTTCTGATGTATATACTCGACCTATTTTTAACTTGTTCCAACAACAATGTGATCTACGCGATGCTACATGTATAAAAGAGAGGAAAGAAAGAAAGATCATTATGGATGTGGAGGATAGTGTCACCATGTTTGATTGTGTGATCACCATGGACGGAAGTAAACGAGAGCATAGTTTGACATTTGATCCTCTGCAGAGACAATAACTTGTAGTTGCAAAAAGTTTGAACGAGTTGGCATATTATGTTGTCATGCATTGAGAGTATTGAATGAACGTGATGTCAAGTTACTCACTAAGAAGTATATAGTAAAAAGGTGGACAAGAGAAGCACGATGTGGTGTAGTGTACGATATCAAAGGGAAACATATTGAAGTTGATCCTAAACTACAAAGGTCAAATCGGTATAGACAATTATGCCCTTTACTTGTTAAATTAGCTAATGATGCATCGGAAAGTTTAGAGGCATTCTCTCTTGTTCATGAAGCTGTCTTGGAACTAAGTAAAAAGGTGACCAAGCTTCACATAAAATATATATTAGATGATGATAACGGTGATGAGAATGGTGTCGGGGATCATGATGGTGATAATGGTGGTGGAAAAGTTGTTGGCTTCAAAAGGAGATATGGTAGAAAGATAAGTAAAAGAATAAAGAGTTGTCTTGAAATCAGTCGAAGAAGAGGAATAACAAAAGCCTCTAAAAAGCCTCGTCGAGCTTTACAGGTATGCTTTTGATCAATTATTGTTTTCAAAGATGTTTAATGCTTATTACATATTTGATGTTTATCTCTAAATATGTTTTAGGGACACTATAATCAACTTCAAAAAGCTGAGACATCAACTCCAGTACTACATGATAACATGATGTTTGATAAGTCTCAATCAAGTCAAATAACTCTTACGAATTTATTGACGGTATGTCATATGATGTTGAATAACATTGTCAACTAGTTTGTTTATGTATTGAGAGATTTATTTATTTTTATTTTATTTTTTATAGGCACCACTTGATTGTGACTTTACATCGCTTGAAGCACTGGATTTTAGCCAAATATATAATGTTGGTAAGCATAAAGAATAATGATAATGAAAGAAAACAATTTAGTCTCTTGTATTGAAATATGAAATTTTTTACATAGCATTGTCTCATCTTACAATAGTAGACAAATTCAAGACTGTCAATATATATTCACTAACACTACAAAGTTGCATTGTGTTACAAATACAGATTCAATGATTGACTTTGATCCTTCTACATGAAGCCTCCATTCCACCTTATTTTGTCCATCTCTTTTGTACAGCATATAGCTTCCTTTGTGCTGCTCTCTATTTTGCTCAAGCAGCCTC
The DNA here is from genome assembly GCA_019022655.1 of Acacia acuminata. Taxonomy (NCBI): domain Eukaryota; kingdom Viridiplantae; phylum Streptophyta; class Magnoliopsida; order Fabales; family Fabaceae; genus Acacia; species Acacia acuminata. The sequence continues at coordinate 1,897,086 of JAFJYI010000125.1, forward strand.
ATTTTGTACTTCTTTTGGTCTGCTCTTTATTTTGGTCAAGCAGGCTTTGTACTTCCTTTTGTGTCTACTCTCTATTTTGGTGAAGCAAGTTCATTATTTGTGTAATCTGATATGAAACAAAGCCCATGTATTAGTCATTGTAATTAGTTTCAATCATATTTTGCTTTGCTGAAAAAGTGAAAGATAACATTTTGAATGTAACAACTAAAGTTCTCCATGTATTAGTCATTCTTGATAGCAAATAGAATGAGTAAAACAGAAAATTTGTGATCATGATGTCAACTGGTCAAAGTCATTGAAAAGCATAAGACACATCAGACATTCAAGGAACCATTGTCCAAACATGCTATTGATATAAACTGGTAAAACTGAATGAGTAAAATAGCTTATGGATGTCATATAAATTCAAGGAACCATTTTCCAAACATGCTATAACCTGATATAAAAGCACCCCTAAGTTTGAAGCTATTAATGTGTTTCCTATGCTACCAAAGAAAGCAATAATCAGAAAGTACAGAAATTTATCATACAGATTGAAAAGCTATCCAAATTCAATGAAAGTTACACATGTAGGATGAGACCAATGGAGGTAAACAGGTTCCTAAATGCAGGTTTGTCTTTCTCACCAAACAAGACTTATGTTCATGGCAAATGGTGAAAAATATGTGAAGAGGGACTTTTAGTGTCTCGGCAATTTCTTGGACCACGATCGACCACCACTTCATAATGAAGAGTTTCCAATAAATGTCTTTTCCTCAATCTTTAATTCTAACATCCAAGGGCCAACCAAGTTGAAATTAACAAGAACAGTTTCCAATGTCACTTGCAAAGTCTATAAATATATTTCCAAATCATGAAGCTTGAAGGGATTTATTTTCACCAGTGCTGATAGAGTTTCAGGATCTGTTCACGCTAGTAAAAACTTGAAATGCTGAAAAGAAGGGAGGAATTGGTGGGTTGGGGGGGGGAATCAAATACTCCAGTAACAATTCACTTGGCCATATAACAAAGGAAGGAATGAAAACAAAAAACCAAGAATAAAGCATTATTTATGACCAACTCCTCTTTAAGCCATCAAATGAAGTCTAGTTAGGACAATCCTCTAAAATTACTTGCATCACTCACAATATTTGCAGAATTGAAGTATGTATGAAAATGAAGAAACAGTGGCCTCCAATGATGAAAATTCCCCTGGAGTTAAGGCAATACATAAGTCAAGGGGGAAATAGTAAATGACATTGGTTGCAATAAGGGACTTCAACTACACATATGAATATACATAAGGAATCTTTTTTTTTTTTTTTTTTTTTTTGCTCATCAATGATACTTGCATTACTAAATAAAGTCACAACATTACAACAGATACACAATCCAGCTAATTCCCAAATCGCACTAGGAACAGACAACAAAGATGAAAGGAAAACTACAACATACACTAGATAACAAACTACCCGGTACAATGAACAAAGCCAACAATACAGACATTAAAAGACAATACAAACAGACAAATTAAGGATTTTCCCGTGGAGGTGGGGATCCAAATTTAAACAGACAAATTAAGGATCCTAGCACAAAATATTGTCTGTTATACTTGTATGCAATATCACATGCCATCAAAATTTCAAACCTGAAAAATTTACTGGAAAATGATCAGGAAAACATCAACAGACAATGACCATTGTTGTCAGCAGTATCCTAGGTTGTAACAAACAGCATAACTATAATTGATGCCCACAAATGCAAATACCATCTAATCAATTCCAAATAAAGAACATTACAATTCGATTTTTCAGATTGGGAAGAAATATGCAAAGCAGTATCAACAATTCTATATAAAATATTGTTACCTTAGAAAATAATCAATATGTCAATGTATAAAATTAAATCCAGAGAAAGTTCTATTATTCATAAGCCATAATACGAGAGGCGAAGTTGTTCGGATCCACGGCGACGGAAAATTAGGAGTTATCTCAGTATAGGACAAAGGCCAATCCAAATAGAAAAAAAAAATTAAAAAAAAAAATTGATTATGTTGCCCCAGTTGAATTCGATTAACAGGTTGCAAGAAGAACAAAAGCCAACTTACAATCTTCATAAGTTGCTCAAATTTTCAAGAGTATGAGGAAGAGGTCTTGTAAGCTGAGTGAGTAGCCTCGTTCACGAAGAAACTGGACCAGCCATCAAGCAGAGACTCGACGCCCATGATTCTATATACCTCGTTCAATCGGCGAGAAAGGAAGACGTAGTTGTGAGAGGATGCTTTCGTCCTCTTTGATCAACGAGAGAGGGGAAGATTTCATAACAGATTGGAGCTCTGAAGTTGCTGCAATTCGACCAGATTTGGATCTTACCACGGAGATAGGGATTGAGCGGGGCTGAACGCCCAAGCCACCACTCCAGGGGATAATCGCTTGACCATGGTTCCGTGAAAACGAAGAGCAAACAGCCCTCAAACCAACGGCTCTGATTAAAAGAAAATGGAGGGCTGAGATCTCTTTTTTTAAGTAAGAAAACGGCGTCGTTTTGAGGTATAGGAGGGCAGCGAATATTAGAAGCAGCGGAGGAAAGCCGGACCCCTTTTTTCTCACTACTCATTTCAATCTGAGCTGTTCAGATTAGCTTTAAATAATCATAACCAGTATTTAACAGTTTCTGAATTTATTTATTTATTATTTTAATAGTTTAATAAGCGACGTTAATCTCTTCCTTCCCCTAGCGATTACGTGTTTGTAAACGGCATTTCATTTCATGCCATGGACCATGGTGTACTATGGTAGGGTACAGTAACCGACTACATCAAGTCCCTCTCGATCTCTCTGATTCTCTCATTTTCCCTACCCGCGAGCGCCAAACTCTCCCTTCGTTTTTCCATCAATGCCGATAATCCTTCATCGCAACGGTCAAGTCCTATCGCCGTCGTTTTCCTTCTCTTCCCGGAGGAATTTCCATCACTGTGTCGAATGATTCTGACTACGCTTCACAGTTAGTCAGGGTTCTGAGGCCATCGCGATTTCGATAGAGCTTTTCTGTATTTGGTAGGTACACGCTGTTAGGGTTTTATTTACTGCGTTGGTGCATTGAAAAATGGGGAGCTCGGATCGGTTGGATGATCGGGCCTTCAATGCAAATTTCTCGACTGATGGAGTGGAAAGGCTGAAGGAAAGAGTGATGAATAAGTTGAAGGAGTTCATGGGCGAATACACTGATGAAACTCTTGTGGTACGAATATCAGATTATTTGTTCAATGCATGAGTGGGATTCTATCAGTCTGCGCTGACCATTTAGCATGCTTCTCTGTTCTTGAATTGTTATGACATGCGTTGTTGATTGGTTTTTGGAGCAATGATTAGTCTTCCGTTTCTGTATTTAATTTGTACTGCTCTGATTTCTGTGCCAGTGGGGAATGCCGTTATATGTCCAAGTATGGATGGTGGTCTCAAGTCTTGCGTTGAGTTTTATAGTAGTTGTTTTGTTTCACTAGTTGAAAGATGAACCAGGAAAGAAACTTCACCAACCTATCACTCCTGTGTTTTTTTGGTTTGAGGGAATGAATGGTGTCTAGAAAGGAGGAATTGATTTTCCTATTGATTAATGATGCGAAACAGTTTCTGGTATGAGCTTACTTTGGATTGAATGGAGGGAGAGATATTTGGAGGAGGAAAATTGTAATAAATGTTGACAGATGGTTAAATTAGTTAAAAATTCACAAATTAAAATATTTGCGCATTATGCAGTGGTATATCTAGCATATGCAAAGCGGGATTTAACATTTCATGTTGAAAAGAAGATTATGGATTGTCAGTCATTTCACAATGAAATGCTCTTCATAAATTTAAGGGCATGAAACTTGATAACAATATTGTATACTCAAACCCTTGTCAAGCGCATATGTGTTCTTGCCTTAGCTCCTAAGGGTGAAGTTAATAAGGTTAAAAGGAAGTTTTATCAAGCTGCTATAAGACCAACAATGTTATATGGTAGTAAATGTAGGTTTTGAAGGGACAACCATAATAAAAAGCTGGGGTAGATGAAGATGTTGAGAAGGATGTGTTAACATATAAGAAAGATAACGTTCATAATGAACATATACAAGGAAAAGTTGATGTGGCATGTATTAAGGAGAAGATGGTAGAAAATCATATAGTGTGGTTCAATCATGTATAAAGAAGGCTTTGTTGATGGGGTTAGTGAGGAGGGATAGAGAAAAACCGAAGAGATTACTGAATGAAGTTATTGAATTAGGCCTTTTAGTTAATGATTTTTCCAAAAAAAAAAAATTGGTTGGTTTACAAAGCACAATAGCATCGTGCAATCTATGTAGGCAACTCCATATAATGAAATAAGGCTTGTTATTGTTGTTGTTTCTTTCTAATATGATCCATATTAGAACATATCAATAGTTGGGTGGAGGCAAACTATTCGTAGCATGCGAAATGGACAAAGCATTGGAATGTGAATCATTCTATTGATTTGGTTGGGTTGAGAAGATTTATTGATGGTTGAAGTCTAAGATTTTAGCATTTAAATCATTTCCTAGATGTTTTCTTTTTCTTGTTGAAACATATTCTGTATATCATACTAGGTTTAATTTGACTGGCTAAATGTAGATATATCTGCTATTAAATTTACAACAACAACAACAGCAGCAGCAGCAACAAGCCTTATCCTATAAGCATGTGTGCCTATGTTTGCATTTGTGTCTCACATTCATTAATTTTTATATCTATCTTTTAGCCAAGTAGCCTCCCTGAAGTTACTGACCACTGCAGATAATCTGATGGAGGTCATCTTTTGTGTTCTAATTTTTCCATTTTCAAATTGATTCTAATGATTCAATTTAGTTTTGTGCTCTTTCCATAGTTTGATGGACTTGAATTTGTCTAGATGCTGAAAAATTGCAAACTACAAACGTAAAATGGATTTTAACCTATGCCATGCAGGAATATGTCATAGTGTTGTTGAGGAATGGTCGATGCAAAGAAGCAGCAAAGAGTGAGTTGGATGTATTTTTGGGGGATGATAGTGATTCTTTTGTATCATGGTAATTTCCTTTTATTCCTCTTTAATGAGTAAAGCTAATTGCTAATATCATACATAGACTCTTAACTTTATGTATAATGACATTGCTCTTACCCATTTTTTAGGCTGTGGGATCATCTGGCTGTCCATTTAGATTTGTATGTACAACCTGAAGAACTGCAAGAGGAAGCTCCCAAGAGAAAACTCTCATCAGAGGTCCATGCAGGAAATGACGTTTCTCAACATTTAGATTCACAACTAGAAAGAGGAAAGTCTAGCAAGTTGTCAACAAGTCGGCGTAATAAAGACTGGAAGGGAGCAATGAGGGGAGGAGCTGAACCACCTCCTTTGCGGAGCTCTGAGATTGACAATGCTTATTTGGAGGAAAAAGCACGATCAAAAGTAAATCACAGTCCAAGGTCACGATCTTTATCCCCAATTAGGAAGAAAAGGGGCCGGCCTGATGGACAGCTGAAAACAAAGGTTTGAACTCCTGTAATATTTATTGATTATATAATATCTACTCAAGGACAGATTTCTATGGTTTTAACTGGTAGTTTTGATCCAAGAGGGAACATAATGATATGTTCATACAGCTAGAGGGATAGTGCAATAGTGGTTTCTTAATTATTTTTGTTCAGCATGATGGAAATGGTGTATTTTTTCATGTGACACTTTTATATTGATTTTATTCATAAAAATTTTAAAGAGGGATTCTATAGATGCATTTTTAAGTGACTTTCAATATTCCATGATCTGGTTGTGCGAAAATCTAATACACTTCTGAAGCAAATAAAATTACAACATTTTGTTAGGTTCTTTGTTACCCTCAGTTTCCTCTCCATTCTTACTTTCGTTGTTTGGTGAGTCAGTAGTGGCTATAGCTTTTGGTTCTTAAACTTCTAACATAAGAAATTGACAGAAGGAAGTTTCGAAAGCAACTATGAATGCTACTCGACGGCTACTCCAGTTTGCAGTGCGAGATGCAGTGGCAACATCAGGGCCATCTAATCTGGGCACGACAATGGAGCCCTCATTGAAGCGTCTTCGTTCTGTGGTTTCTACTCCCTCTGATAATTCCTCTGTTGTCAAACTTCCTCAGGTGAAACAGTCTGTTTCGCGGGTGCAAAGTCCCATGGCTACTGTGATTAATGCTGTGGCAGAAGCTTCTGAAGATGTGAGGGAAATCAAATCCTCAAGATGTGTATTTGACCGACTTGGTCGTGGCATGAATCCACTGGATGGTGACAAACAACTTGGAGATAATTATACAAGTCAGGAACTAGACCAATCACCATATCTTCAAAGATCCGACCACATTGGGCAGTATGATGCGAATGTGACTCTGTCGGACTGTGAGGGTGGTTTTCTTTCCGATTCTACTTCGCATAATGAATGTTTTGATGACGTCAATGTCATGGATCATCAAATGACTGATGCTTATCAGATTGGCTTCTCTAGTGGAAACAGAAGTGAGGATTCACTGATGGGACAGTATGGTGCAGTAAAAAATGCAGATGATAGTATGCCCCCAAAAAGGAATAGAAATCAGGAGCAAGCTGCTGCTGCTGCACCTAATGCTTCCAATAAAGTTAGGAATATTTTTGATAATGTAAATACTTGGAAACTTCGGGAATATCAGGAATCAAGAGTGGTTGCAGAAGCTGATGGTCACAGAACAGCAGATAGTGAAACAGGAGCTCCTGGATCTGGCCTGCAACTGTTGAGGGGGAATTCCAAACCCTTGAAGTCTACTAATGGAAATGTGAGTTACTGGCATAAGTTTATACATGTTTTTTTCCCTGGCCAAATATGCATACAGACTCAGAGACACTTTATGTTAGATCATCATTATGTGCATGATGAGTTCAGGTATAGCTTATCTTCATGAATCTTATGACATTTGATAGGGAAACCAAGCTGCTGATATTCTGAAAGAGTCTCAGAAGACCCAATTATCTACTCCTGGTTAGTTCTAGATTCCCTTTCATGGAATTTGTTCCTGCTACCAAAAGAAACATGTCAACTTTTTTTCATGTTTGCTGCAAGCATGTTACACACTTTTATTTTTCTGTTTCTGTATCATTTTTCAGTCATTATTCTAGACTTTGAATCACCTCTCATCTACCAAAACATTCCTCTTTTGAATTGCCAGGTTCAAGTGCTTCTGGTCGTCCTTTAGATGATGCTGATTCCAGAACGATTTTTGTTAGCAATGTAATAGCTCTTACTCCTTTTTGCGGACTTCTTGGTTGGGGTGGGCAGGCTTCAGGGACATGCAGAATCTGTTCATTATCTGAATTTCCACGGTTTTTATTGTCTCAGGTACATTTTGCTGCCACCAAAGATAGCTTGTCTCGTCATTTTAACAAGTTTGGGGAAGTGCTAAAAGTCATTATACTTACAGAAGCAGCAACAGGCCAACCAAAAGGGTAGGACGTCTCAGATTTTGGTCTTGCTCTTTGGTTGTGCTTATTTTTTGGGCAACTCTATACTGATTTTCCTTTCTTGAGCAGGTCAGCTTATGTGGAATTCATGAAAAAAGAGGCTGCTGATAATGCATTATCTCTGGATGGCACTTCTTTTATGTCACGCATTCTTAAGGTATATATGATATGAGAATAAATGGTAACATCCAGGAAATATTGTTATTTAAACATTGCTAGTATTTTCCATGTAAAACACATAAAATGATAATATACAACTTTCATCTCATCTCATCTCCATGCAATGTTTGCAAGATTTTGGCAGGGTAAAATTACTGCTGTATTCTGGGTGGAAAGCATGCTGGATAATGATGCATGTTGCGCATAATGTTTGTAGTTTCTTGCTAATAGACATGGTTAGTGAAATGAGAATTTAATGTTATGTTACTTGCATTTCGCAGGTTGTGAAGAAAAGTGCCGCACGGGTAGAATCTGTTCCAACCACAACATGGCCACGCGTAATGAGGGGTTCTCCATTTCCTTCTGCTGGGTTTTCCAGTGTCCCCTTTCCAAGGGGTACTCCAACCTTTAGGCCTTGGACACCAATTAAACCTGGAGCCAGGAGCTTGCAGTGGAAGAGGGATGCTCAGGGCACTTCTGACAATGGCGCTTCTTTAAATACCAGCAGCGGTTCCGCACCCTTTGCCCGTAGTCTCACCTATATCAGAACAGAAACCAAAACATAAGGCAGCTTTTGATACCACTTTTGGTTCTCAAAATTATGGGGAGGCTCATAGCTGCACAACAGTGGCTTTCCATATGTTGATCACAAAAAGAGAAAGAACAAAAGGACTGGGCCTGGTCAAATTATTGGAAATATCATTCTTCTGTCGTAGTCTCACCTGTGTCAGAGGAGAAACTAAAACGGAATGCAGTTTGGCACACCACGAGATTTTGGTTCCTACAATGATGAGTGATCAAGATTGCATCAAAATGGGCTTTGTTCACAAAATAAGAAAGGGATTCAGGGACAATCATGGATTAATTTTTTGAAATACTTTTCTTCTGTAAATGGTGGAGGACATTGCAATAAATTAGAGATCTCTCTTTGTTTTTCTAGTTTGATAAACCTGGATTTTGGTCAGGTGAAGATGGGAAGAATGTTTTGGAAGTAGTAGGGAACTTTGGATCTTGATTTTAGTTTTGACTACCACTAGTTCAGTACAGGTGAATTGAAGTTTGTGGAGACGATGGGCCCTGCCCTTGTATGTTTTATTCTACTGTTTATCATGCTACAGTCTCTTATTTTGTAGCTTCATTTTGGAAGATATTAAAGATAGGCTAGGAATGAGTGAAATGTTTTCCCCTTTTTTCTTAGGGCAGGGAATCTTGCTTACAAGTCTCTCACTTTCGTTGCTCCGTCTGCAAAATTTTGTGACTACACCTGACTCGAGTATCACTCCTTCCGTTCCATATACGAGTTACAATGTTTGAAACATGACTGATTCTTTTTTGAAGTTACATTTGTTTTACATGTATGAAGTTTTAATTCACTTTCCCACCTTTTTTGCCAACTTCTTGTATCCTCATTGATTACATGTTTCTATATTAATTATCACGCTTTGGCCAAAAATTATATTTACGAGAGAAGGGTGATGTTTAGATTTATTGGTAGTGCTAAGAAGAGCAAACAACGCTTTGTGAGAATGGCAACATTTGTCATTGTTTTCCACTTGTGGAAGGAAATTACACGTATTTCATTGCAGACATGGAGAATGATTTGGCTGAATGTTGTTGGAGACTCAAATCTCATTGTCGGGGGCTCCTTAAGAACAAGGGGCATTCAATTGATGATGAATAAATAAACTTTTCTGGCAAGAAAAAGGCAAAGGAAGTTTAGAAGTTGAAAGGAAAGTCACTTATTGATCTGAACAAGTTGTTAAATGAAGTTATTGCCATGTACGAAGATCAATCTAATTCAAAGGAACCCGTCGTTGATGCATCTGCTATTGTGAAGGATGTCTATTCAGATGTCATCTGTTTTTTTTTTCCCCTTTTCCTTCTTCTTTCTTTAAACTAATTTGTTTGATTTATAAACTGATATATAGTCTAATGATATACAACATATGATATGATTAAATAACTTATTTAAGTTTTTAATCTCTAAAAAAAATGTTAACTTTATCTTATATTTAGGACAAGGGAAGTATTTATTGCATTTCACTAATTTTAACTAACTTTTTTGTTTGTGTAATTCAATTTATATGTTATATTTATAACGGAAGGGGGCATTGAAAGAGATTTGCCGTATCCCTCAAAATAACCAGATTCAATAAAAGATTTGCAGTAATAGGGAACCTAGGTCATTTCCCAACCAATTCGCAGTGGGTTTGATTGTATAGTAACAGCGAACAGAAACAGTAAAAATGGGGGTTTTTTTGGTTCAAACAGATCAAAAATGAAAATAAACAGAGACAGAACGCAATAAAGTAAAAAGCAGATTAAAATCGATCAACCCAACATTCAGATTCCGAGACTTCCATCATTGAACGAAATATGAACGAACTCGCGTTTGGTTCTCGACGAACCGAAATATCTGCGTTCGTCGAGAAAATCCCTCAACTAGACGATCGCCTAGCATTTGTCCGAACAAGTGGCGTCTCCGTGCGATCGCACACAACACCGTAACCTAGTTCGAACTCGGTCCTTGGGATGAACCAAACCGAATATTAAATTTAATATTTGAACTATTTCGAGAAATTGAATCCGATAAGATGAAAACAAACGAGTAAAGTTACCGATTAAGCACAAGCTCTCGGACGAATCATGGAATCCTCAACGTTGGGTTAATCACGAGAAGGTTAGCCGAGCATGGCTGGAAAAAATTATGAACAGACGAAGAGCATGAAGAACGCGAAGAACATTTGAGAGAATTTGAAACTTCGTGTTTAATCCGAAAAATATCAAAAACGTGAATGACCGAGTGTTGTAGCCACCATTTGACTTAAAGTTAACCTAAAATGGAAATGGGCTCCAAAGGTTCAGCCAAAACGGAAATAAAATAAAAGTGGCTTTAATTATAAAATCCGAGTCCAAATAAAATCTAGAAATATACATCGACTTCGGCTCCAAAATTGACCGCCCTCTTGTCTGAATTTTTCCCTTCATGTCTTCATAACAATTGTAGCTCTATGAATAATCTAAAATATGAAAACAAAAATGAGGCAAATCCGATGTCTGGTTCAAGAATTATAGTAAAAATATTGTATGCAGGTAAAACTAGAATTTATTATTAAAAATGACTAAAATATAATCAAAGGCCAAAAACCCAAATAAGTATAAAAGCCATTCTTTATTAACTAAAAAGTCTTAAATTATTAATCAAGAGATAAAAAAAAGTGTCAGCATACTATAATTATAATCTTGCAACCAAAAAACTGTTTTTGAATCCAAATCTACGAATATATCCCATTCAAATGTATACAAATTGTCAACTAAAAAAATAAATTTTTCAATATCATGAAATAAGAACAAATTTTATAAAATTTATACAAATACATGTATATTCATTAATTGAGGGTTTACAAAAAATAGAAATAAACTAAAGTGTAAAATACTTTTTTTGCTTTAATAAAAATAAGCATATAAATTTTTTTACGATGAAATATACATATTTTAAAATAAAATTCACATCATTTTAATAAGCTAAATCCTAAATATATTTTTTTAACACAAACTCACTTTTTCCTTGAAAACTCTAGCCTTTTTTTCATTTTTTTTAAGCTAAAACTATTATAAAAAAAAAAGAAGCTTTTAAAAAAAAACTAAATGCTGTTTAATGATTATATAAAGTTTTTTTTAGCTTAAAAGTTACTTAAAAGCTCAAACTAATTTTAAGTTGTTTGACAAATTTTTTATTATAAGCACTTTTTCTAATAAAATTATCGTTAAAGGTATAATATAAAATAACATTTAAATTGTCAATATATTCACAAAATAAAAATACTATGAGAATAGAATTCTCAATAGTGGAGCACAATTAAGAAATTATTAGTAGTCTTGTAAATTGTCAACCAATATTCTATTTACATGAAATCATCTATTTCTAGTTTTCATTAATGTTGATGCTATTTGATTTCAAACTCTATCCATATAACCATTATCTGTTATTCTTCTATGACTATGGATACTCATTTCTTCATCAATATTACATTCTTCATGACTCTTAGAAATATAATCATGATTAAGATCATACTTGTCAAACTCTTCGTAATCAACACCACACTTTCTAATAAAGTTATGAAGGGCTATTATTGCAATAATAATTTTCTCTTGCTTAATTAATGAAAATGGCTTCATATCACGTAAGATGTGCAACCTGTTCTTTCAAACTCTAATCGTTTTCTCAATGACATTTCTTAGTGAGGAATGTGCATGATTGAAAACTTCTTGTAATCCATATGGTTGACGGAGTGAAAAGGATTGTAATGCTCAAAACTCAAATCGAAAAGACGACCACAACCTCAACATTTCATTTCAACAAAAGCTAATAAGAGTTTAAAAAAAACTTTTTAATGAGTTTTTGGCTTTTGGCTAATTCCTTCATTGCTAAAAAAAAAAAAAAACACTCTTTATTATAAGAGTTCTTTTAACTTGTGAAATAATTTTACTTGCTATAAAATTTATTACATATATTGACCTATTTGTATTTCCCCCTTTTTTTAATAGACATTGACATATTTATGTATCGAATTATTGATATCCGGATGACCTGCTCTTCAGAACTAAAACAATGACAAGATAAAAGGAAGGGTTAACACCATTTTGATCCATAAAGTTTCACCAAAATTTGGTTTTAATCCTTCAAATTTGAAATTGTTGGTCTTAGTCTTTCAAGTTTACTCTATTTATAACAGCTAGTCCCTGAAGTTTAAAAATGAGTTGGAGTGGCATTTGAAAATGTTAATTTATCCTAAGTGGCATTAACTCTTAGGTGGCATGCTTACTGGGAAACTGATGTGGCAAATATATATTATAAAACTTGTTAGGTGTTGATTTTAATTAAAAACAAACAAAGAAACAAAGCCTTCCCAAACGAAATTGATGGGGTCTCACACTCGTCATCCTCATCAATTTATTCAAATTAACTTCTCATCGATTCTATTCTATTGTATTTCACTATTACAGACAACTATAGCTATAAATATATACTCGCGGATAGGTCAAATCTGCGGAAGGATTTTCATGTTGTGTCATCTGGCTATTGAAAAAAAAAAAAACTCATTTTTATTTTCTAAAATTAAATGTTACACAAACCTGTCATTTATCTTCTTTCAAAGTGATCTATCTACATTTCAGTTCATTCTTACTACTTAAAAGAAGACATAATCGTTTTAACTGTAAACCAAAATATTGATTTCGGTTTATTACATTTTAACATGAAAGTGATACCGGAAATGTTGGTGTGTTTGTGTCTATACATAGATTTGTGCATATCAGATATAGTAACTCGTAAGAGTTCATAGACAGAGATTGAAGATAAAAATGTTCAAAGATCACAAACTTTTGGCTAAAAATCTCAAAATATAGCTATGCTTTAAATACCAACATAAGCTCATCCAAGCGACCTCCTGCAGCGTCAACAAATGTCTACAATCAACAGTTCAGAACCCTAGCGACTCATCAACATACATAGAGTTTTAAGTCCTCTTGATCTTTGAAAAAGTTCCTGTTTCAGAGAAGTAAGTGCTTTGAGTTCCGCTGCCAAGTTGGTGTGCATGAGCCTGTGGATTTGTTAGCTCGATACCCTGCACAAGAAGAAAAGCTAGTTATTTCATCCATGGGTGATATGCATGTATACTTGTAAAAAGTCACCAATGTTGCCACAAGATGAAATAATAATTCAGCTTGATCACATAATTTCAAGATAGGAGTTATAGGGCAGTACAAAAACAAAAAGAAGTCGTTTAAAAGCTAGAGCTACAGCTGAGCTACACTTGATAGGATGACACACTTATAAGATGAGATGGATGGTAGAGTGATACTGACCTGCACTGGTGTAAATGCTAAACTTGAAGTCAAACCAGACGTGGCACCACTGCTACCATAACTCTTTTCCTTGAATCTGAGAAAATTGAGAGAGTATTATGATTATTACCAGATAGGGAAATAGAACAACCTAGACAAGAACAGTGGTCCAACTCTAACTACAATTCAACAGCCAAAAGAAAATGCTATTGCTACAATTACAGCGCAATCAAATACTTGACACAAAATGAAAACATGCTAAACAAAAAGCCTGACCAAGGACTTACTTCTTAGCAACTTTTGCTGCAAGTTTGCTTTGACCCATTGACACACGAAGCTTGCCACTGCCGGCCTGACCAAGCATTCCATAACCTTCACCTAGACCATCCCCTATAATGGAATAGCAAATGAAAATAAGGAAAGAAGGAAGTACAGATTCGAAAAGGTAACAAAATTACAACACAATTTCCAAAAAAGCATGTCCTTGACATCATTGTGAAAATAAATCAGATCTGCGTAACTGTATTGTGGTAAAATTACCTAAAGAGCTCTCTTCAGGGATACCAAACAGCATCCTATTTGCTAACTTCCTCATGTCTGTCACTGCATACCTGACACAAGAATTAACAGGTCAACCGTAGAAACCAAGGGGGAGAAGAATAAATAGCCCTCGACCCACAACAACAAAAGAAAAAATGGATCGGCAAATAAAGTTGATGTTGACCTTTCCTTCATCTTCCTCAGCCGACGACCACCCCTCTTTTTTTTAGGCTCTGAATCAGGTACTGGAAGAGGTTTAGGTTGCTTTGCCGGAGGGGGCTCTTGCCACTTCTCAATCTTCTTATGGATCTCTTCCTTGATGGCCCTCCCTGTGTTCCCAGATGGATCCCCCCGTGTTGAATCGACTCGTGCTGCAAGTGTAGACTTGTAAGCCAATAGTCGCCAAGCACGCATCCTCAAAGGAGGAGGGGTACTTTGAAATATTTCTGTTTGCTCAATGTAACCAACGCGAAATTGAGATGTTGCAGAAGAGAACCCAGCAAGATTCTTTTTCTTTGCACCAAGAAGCTGGACGTTACAAGCAGGCATCTTAGCCAAAGCTACCAAACCACCTGCTGTTCCTACGAGTTTGGCAGCGACAGCACTTCCAACAATAGCAGAAAGATTAGGTGCAATGTACCCCATTCTACTCTCAACAAAATCAAGAACCTTTTTCTTTGCCGCATCAAGAGCAAGAGCTCGATCACAGGCATCAACTGTCTTATTAAGGACTTCTTCTTCAAGGGGCTTGCCACTCGTAGTTGATGCAGTAACTGAGACAACCATGATAATAGCAGAGGGCAAGAGCCCTTCTAGATCAACAAGTGTAAGATCTGTTTCATTTCCAATCTTCTTAACAACACGCGCATAATCAATTGGGTGATGCACAAGTGATTCAAGCTCGGGAAATTTCAAGCGATATTTGTCGCGGATAAAGTTGTGGACGATAACAATTTCATTCTCAATGTCAACAGACAATGCATTGCATTCCACAATTAGTTGGTATTCAGGATCGTCTTCTAAGTCTATGCCATAGTTTGAGACATCTGAACCCTTTTGAAGTGCTTCTTCCACTTTCTGACATTAAAAAAGAAAAGGATAGTCTTTAATGTTGTTTAGGTCCAACATCAATGAGAGCACATATTTGATTTAATGGAGGGAAAACACCAAGCAATGCTAAAGTAGCAAGTTTATGAGAAATAAGAAAGAGACAGGCTCCATATTGATTCTACATATAGCAACAACAAATTGATTCCTCTTTTGCTAAAATTTCAATCTCAACAAACATGGAGGCTGAAAAGTTGATGCTACAATAAAATGGGGATAAGCAGCCCATAACTCACTAACCTGCATAACATCAATGTATCTCTGAGTTTTCTGCAATTTCGAAACACTATCTAGGTCATCGTAATTAAGGTTCTCAATGTCAGCCATATCTACATCAATATCTTCCTCCATATCCGCGTTATCAACTTCGTTATCCTCCTAAAAGGAAGGCACAACAATTATGACTTGCTTAATTCTTCAAATTTTCATGCAAATATAAATAAATTATACTCACGGGAATTTCAGCTTCATTGTCAGATAGTTCGTCGAGGTCCGCAAGGAAAGAATCAGCAAGCGTCGCCTGCAATCAATCAAGCCCACCAAAACAAAATTAAATATAAAATCTCGATCTCGAAAAATCATAGACCGTTGAAAAAAAAAAAAAAAAAACATCAAGCAGGATGTAACAGAATTTATTTCCACAAAAAACCCTCCACAACAACAATCAAAAGCTTACCATTTATGAGGTACAAGAGAGCGCGAAGAGACTGTCACTGCACGAAGTCTAAGATCTGAAGAAGCAAGAAGGTTAGAGTTATTTTGAAAGAAACAGATCAACGTCAACGTGTCAAAGGGGAGTAATTACAAATTTACAATTTTATTCTTATAATAGGCCGATCTAACAAGTCTAAAAGGCTCATTGAGAAATAGAGTTGGAAATAGGCCAAGCCAGGCCTGTTTTGCAACAAAGTGGCCGGCTTGTTACAAGACTTTTTTTCGACCTAAGTCTTGTCTGGCCTCTAGCCTATTAAGGAGGCCTTTTTTTATTAAATTTCTAAAGTAGATTAACAGGCCACAGGCCTCACTACAAAACAGGCTTACTTCAAACAGTTCGAAAACAAGCCTACTCTAAACATACTGAAAATAAGCCGAATTACATAAATTAATACCAATGATCTAAAATACATCATATAATAAGAAACTAAATACAATAACATAACAATTTTCATTACAAGTTCACCAATTTAGACCGAAATCAGTTTAAAGCCATTGGACCTTCACATTAAATCTTCAATATAATTTCTTCTTCTGCTTTGAAGACTTCAAAAAAATAATCAAATATATAGTATTAGAGCACAACACAATTGAACAGGTAATATGTATAAATAATGATATTATTTTTTAACAATTGAACAAGTAATATGCGTAACAAAAAATATTAGGATTTAATTGCAAAGGCAAAATATTATTGCAAAAAATATGCAGAAACCAGGCACCATTATTGCAGCAATGCACGGGAAATATGCTATAAGTTGTTCAGATAGCCATATGTTCCTAGTATACGTATTGATGCAAAAGCAATGCACAAGAACTGTATGGCATACGGACGTCCATAAGCATATTTCTACCATCATTATTTGGAAGCCTTAAAACATGAGTTCAAAACAACATGGAGTATTAACCAACAAAAGCCTTTGCATCAGTACGATTTTAACTATAAAAAACGTGATAAACATTGAGAAAATATGGGTAGAGTTTGTGTAAACATGGAAGTCATACAAATCAGCTGGCATCTCCAAAGGTCCAGAAGTAGCATCGCAGTTTGTGATTATTTAAGGCATAGTTCCCCAATAGTTGTATTTACCACGATATTCATTTCCAATAGCATCATCTAGTAAATCAAAAGGTTGAGAGTGCCCTAAATCAAAATAAATTCTGGGTTACACCAGTGAAGAGCTTCGATGAGCTATGGCTAATAATAATAATACTATCACTATATTTAAGCATTGGTTGTCCAGAAGCGTGCAGTGTGCATCAGAACTGAACCAAATCGAAAAACAGAGCAAGTCGAACCAGCAGAAGCTTAAATAGGTGAAAAACAGAGCAAATCGACGTGTGTTTTAATCTCAAATAAAGTTATAGGTAAAAATCGAACCAGCAGAAGCAAATCGAACACTAAACAAAGCTTAAACACCAAATCGAACAGCAAAAGCAAATACTTACCAATTTGTCGGTGATAACGAGGTCCGGCCGAACGCTGAACGAAGAAGATGCACTGAACCAGCAGAAGCAACGAAGGTTAGGTTTGTGGAGAGAGCGAGGTCCGGCCGAACACTGAACCAGCACAAGCGACGCCGATGAAGGTTAACTGAGAGTCTGAGAGCGAGGAGCGTGCTGCACGAAGAAGCAGGGAGCAAGAAAGTGTATTTTGAAAGACGCATATAAAGGTGTCAATGTTGGCTTTTAGGATTATTCTTCGTGCCAATTTAATTTAGTGCCCTCAGGTCCCTCTTGATTTTCCGAAAATTCATGGAATTTGAGCTTCAAGAAAGCACGTCAATTCCCTTGGTTTGTAAAATTCTTTGTTAAAAAAATGTTTTAATATGGAAATTTATTTACAAAATTTTATGAAACATTATCTTCAACAAATAATATGATTTGCCATAGATAAAAAGAAGTCAATAGTGTATATAAAATCATAAATCCAAAAATACTTCTTTTTTTACCAAATAAAAAAGCCCCATAATTCTCCTTTAACTTTTGTTTTTTATATCATATAAAATTTCTAGCACTGTACACCAGAAACAGAAAAATATGATGTGCTTGATCTTGTGAACATGTGATAGCATGGTCCCAAGCAAGAAGAACCTATGCATACAAAATGCATGTGTTTTGTTAACAGCAGGCAACTATTATGTTTTCCCCTCTGTTTTAATTTAGAAAACAAGACAGGCTAAGGTTGATTCAAACTTCTGTTCATATAAATGTTCAGATCAACATGAAGACCTTGCATCTGGCCCTATTGAGGACTTGATAACTCACCGTGAGCATAGGTAATGTGGTAATTTAACCTCCCTTGGTTTCTAAATATTTGTTTACCTGATTGTACTGACCACTCTGTAATGCATACTTTCCCAGGTATCGAATCTCTGGCTCCTCTTTGCTTGCAGCAATGGACCAGAGTTCTGATGCTCCTATTACGGATGCAATATCTGGTCAGCCTGGGGATAATCCTATTGTGCATATTGATGATGACAGCAAGGGAAGTGATGGGTCACATTTTATTCTAAGCAAAGAGGCAACGACAAGAATGGCTGATGAAACTGGCAAATTTCATCAAACAATTGATGTCGCAGAGGTTATACGGCGTTGGACACATGCTTTGCAACGTATTCATAAACAATCACTTCATTTGGTAAACTCCCTATACACTGTTATGTAAAGATGATATCATGTTACGTTCTTGCCATGTGTGCATTATTTCTTGTTTTTGTTTTTGAACTTCGGGATTAGAGTTTCTGATGTCTTTATTGTGAGGTTCTTTCAATTGTAGTTACATGTGCTTCAGAAGGGCTAAAGGTAGTAAGGTGACTTGGAATGATAGAATGGGCAATTTCAGTCAATAACACCTTAACAGTGCAGATGAGGGGTGGTGATCCGGAGGAGAACGAAACAAGTGGCAATAGATCTAGCTGTGGCCAGTTTTGTGGCTGAAGGGGTTTGGAGAATTTGGGGAAGAGGACTTTGGGAGAGAGCTAGCCCTTGAATGCTATCAGCATTCTTATATACATATTTCTCTTTTTCCTTCTGTTATTTGGTTTGTTGCTGTTAGTGAGTGTGGATAGATGCGGATGTACTGAACTTGTGGTTTTCTTTGGAATATTAGTTGTCAAATGTAATATTTGTTACTTATTAGGTTTTTCTTTTCCAGGATTGCTGTGTTGCTATGTTGGTTTAAATTTCAGTTAGAGGAAAGTACTGTCAACTATTGGAGTATAAGGTGCTAAATATTCAAAATATAATGTTTGGTCTGACAGCTAAGAATTGCAGTAGAAAAGATGTATGTGATATTTCTAAAAGTTAACAAAGCTAAAAGGGGTGTCATGTGTGAGAATAGGAGATCTTAATAGTTTAAGATAACAACCAAAATGGTGTCATCATATAATACCTTGATATACCTACCAGCACCAGGCACCTCCTTGGTAACATGACATTGTTTGATCTGTAGGCAAAAGCAAATGATGGAGAGGGTCCTGATATATAGCGAAGTGCACAAGAACTTTGTTCAAATGGCCTTGCAGGGTCTTTAGCAGCAACTCTTGCAGAACATCAGCAACACTTGGCAAGCTTTCAGGTTTGCCTTCAAGGTTTTCACCCACCCCATTATTCCACTCCCAAGGTTGAATGTTTTTCATAAGTAGTGGAGTCATTTATGATAGTAGAGGAATTATATTGTTTAAATATTTTTCCAGATCCTGGACAAGGGATCACTTCTCTAGTCCTATTTATAAGGAAGAGAAAGAAGGTTTTTTTTCCTCCTATTTAAAAGTCACATGTTAAATTTTTCATATGAACGTACAATTTTACCTTTCATTTGTTACTGTGTAGATTTTGTTCTCATGCGGTATAGTGTATATTAAATAGGGATAAAGTTGGAAAGTTCTTAAATTTTAATGTAAAGTTAATGAGGTTTAATGTTCTTCTTGGTTTCGGTGAAACATGTTGGAAGTGACTTATAAATTAGATTGGAGGAGTATATATATGATTGTCTTCTTGCACTCTTGATGGACTGTGTCTTCTTTCAAGAAGTAAACAATTGAGTACTGCCATTTACTTTGTTCATTCCTATTGAGATTGAAGGATCACATTAAAACACAAGGAAAATATTAATATTATTGATCCTTTATAAGCAAACTAATAAAAGAATACAAAGATGTTTTTTTTTATAAAGGCAAACTAATAGACTTTTTAACTTTAACATAAATTAATTAAAAGAAACTAATCTAATCTAATCATCAAATCAATTCATAATGATAAAATATTCACATCAAATCCTAATAAATACTCAATACTAAATAATAAACATAAACCCTAATAATATTAATTACTTATTTTAATACTAAACTTTCTATTCTCAACAATTCCAAATTGGTTTTTTAATTAATGTTCAAGGTCTAATTTTATGATGTATGTGTATCGATGGGAGGCCTAATGTTGAAAAATGAAATTGAAAGGACTCTTTCTTTCGCTACTGAGCAAATATTAGTGTCTGAGCAATATAGAGAATGCAAGATTTTTTGGTTTGTTGTGGAGAAGTTGCATGCCCTTCATCGATTAACATCTGATTCTAGCTTTCTATATTGATATGAGTTTGATTCCATATTGGTCCTTCCCGGTTTTAGGAAGGGGGATTGAGAATCTTGTGCAATAATGTGTAGGAGATTTCTCTCTATATTTTCAAATTCTTGCACTTTTCTTGTGCAGGTGCTAATTAACCAACTCAAGGAAGTTGCTCCAACAATACAAAACTCCATATCGGAGTGTACAGATAAGGTGAACAACATCAGTGCCAATCTTCCTCCAATGAACAAACTTCATGGCCGATCAACATCAGCTATTAAAACAAAGAGTATTGGGAGGATGGTAATTATTCATGATTTTCTTTCCCTTACTAGATGGTAATCTCCCTTGGATATGGGTAAACTGGTGAAATTACGCAAACATTTTCTTTAATTTTGGATACTGATCTGAACTTTAGAATTGAAACAGAATAAGTTACCCTTGCAAATGTGATTAAATCTTTCCCTTCTGAGATATCCATTAAAATGGTAATGCAGTCATATCCTGTGTGGTCAAATTCTGGTTCAGTCTAATGGCAGCTCACCTCTACTGTGTATATGGTAGCAGGGGTGAATTACAAGGGTAAAGATAGGGAAGAGAGAGGTATAAGATTAAGCGATCTTTTCCCGAGAGGATAGTTTCTCCACACCAAGTCTAAGATCTGTTTTCCTCCTTCTTATGCCACTGAGGATGCTGGATTGTCTAATGGCCTTAGAATATACTTGGAGTTCCATATCTTTGTCAGAAAATTGAATAGGTCTTGCAACATGATTATAAGTTGGGAGACATGAAAAATGGGATAAATCTGAGCTTCAGAGGTAAGTTCTGACAAAATCTCTACTCCATATTTCTGAGAAATTTTGAAGGGACTTGAATTAGTGAGGCTGGATATGTGGGGGTGGCCGAGATGAGAATGTTGAGATGGACGTGTGATCATACGAAAAAAGAGAAGATTCATAATGACCATATACATGAACAAGTTGGAGTAAAGAGAAAATGGTATAAAATTGTTTGAGGTGATTTGGACATGTTCAAAGAAGGCCTATTGAGTGTATTAGTGAGAAGGGTTGATTAAGAAGTATGAAGTCTTCTAAAAGAGGTCGTCAAGAATTAAAGATCGAAACAAACACTCAATGAGGCTATAGAGTGGGATCTTTGGTTAAAACATATATAAATATCTAGTTTTCAACAGAGTACAATGGTGTTGTGCGATCCATATAGCCGACCCCACATAGTGGGATAAGGCTTTATTATTGTTGTTGTTTATGTTGAATTAGTGAAGCTGCAGCTTCAGCGATAACATATCCCTAACATCCATCCTTTTCTTTCTTACTTGCTTGATTCTTCATTTCTACCTGTGTTTCATCCCAATCCGCTTTCAGTTTGCCATTATCATATTTCTGGTTGGGTTACCCTTTCACTTCCTCAGCCTCAAAAGGATATCCTCCTTCTTAAAAAGAATTGGCGGGTCTTTGCCATATCAAGCTTTAGAAGGACTCATACCCGCTGGTCAATCATAATTCATAATTGGTGTTGCACTAATATTCAGTCCAACTCCTTCTGTATGGTTTTAGGCAATCCAAATAAACACTTCTTTAATAAAATCTTCATCTACATCTTTTGCTTAAAAAGGGTGTAGTTGATGCATAAAAACGAGCTTCATGACCATGACCTCTATGATAGTATCATATTTGGGATTTGGAAATGCCAGTAATAAAATACATGCTGATATTTTAAAGGACATGCTGAGGTAGTATGGGTAATGGCTAAGTGACCAAATGGGCTGAGTGTAAAGTTGGTAATCAGGGTCAGCTCGGGGTAAGAAAATTATCTGTTTTTCAAAGCCCGGCCTAAGTGCACCAAGGCTAGGGCCGGCTCTATAGGGTTCAAAAGTTACTATTTCCAAATTTTAACTATTTTTCCTCCTTTTTTTAAAAGAAATATAATTAGTAAATTACAACAATTAAAGTTTTAATTTATCAAATAAATGATATCAACATTAATATCTAAACAACACGAATCATCCAACAAATAAACACATTAACTAATTCGTAATAAAAAACAAACTATTGTCTACAAATAAGTCACATAAAATATAAGAAGCATACCTAAGTTTTTAAATTTAAACTATTATACAATATTTCTATCACAAGATTGGCCCTATGACTTGTGATGAGAAGGTTGCCAATATAAGGAGCAAGTTAACTTTTATTTTCAATGAATATTCGATTGTGGGGACATCTTTTTCAACTCCTTATTAATATATATATATATATATATATATATATATATGTATGTATGTATGTATATTTTAAAAAACCTTAACAGGGCCTAACGGGCCGGCCCTTTTAAGCCCGAGGCTTTGCAGGGCTGGCCCTACAAGGCCAATTTAATTTAACTCCTCTAATTTTCAAGCCTATCCCTTGAAGGGTCAAGGCTTAAACAGCCGACCTAATTTTTCAGCTCTAGCTAAGTGCCTTGATATTGGTTGCGTTGGCAAACATCAAATTTGGCAACTTACATGCACATCTTTCTACATCCCCAAGAACATAATTTAGTCAACCTTCTTTATGTTAGGTAATATAATATATCTGGAACAAAATGACCTCCAAGATGTGAATCATGAAGCCCTTTTTTGAGAATGTGGGGGTTCAGTTAGATGACCTAAGAATCTATTAGGAGCCAACTAAGCAATAACTTTTGAGAGAGTATGAAACTCCCCAGCCAAGAAAGAAACAAGACTTATAATGAATCCTGTCTCCCCTCGTAAACAACTCTCATACAAAATATTTCCTCCCAGCTTCCCCAATATTCCTAACGGCTAATATAGGCAAAACAAACACTTTTCACAATACCCAAAAAGCCACCCTACATGACAGCTGGTATCATACTCTTACTCCAAAATAGATGGTCAACTCTGCAATCTTAAAAAGTATCTTTTCCCCTTGTTTGTGCTATTTGTATCTTCCCAGATCTCCTTGTATACGTGTCTTCCTAGGTCTCCTTGTATAAGTACTACCATTGAATAGGATCCTTTCATTACTTTTCCCTGAAAGCTTCACCTTGTCCTCAAGGTGAAAATTAGCGATAAGCATCGATGGCTTCCTGGACAGCTCAACCTCTTATGTTTGCTTAGAAATAATTGGATTTCATGTTGAACCTTTGGTATAGATGAAGCAATCTCTTCAATGGATTCCGTAGATTTTTTTTTTTTTTTTTTGGTACAAGATTCCATAGAAATTACATCATGAGAGTCTTCATAGTCAACAAAATCAATTATAGAAGCCCAAGGTTCGATGAAACTAGGTAGATATGTACGTCGGGTTCTTCGTCAATGTAGTAGTACTCTAGCGTTGTTCATGGATGAAGGGCCTAGCAGAATCAAAGTCTCTTCGAGGAAAATGAAACTGGGAAACTAATGATAAACCTTGATAATAAAGGAACAAAAAGAAATTGAAAACAACATTCAATCAGTAATATTTAATGGGATAGGATATTGTCACTACCATTTTTTATTACTATCAAAGTCACTACCACTTTTTCACCGTTAGATCAGAATTTCAATAGGAAAGAAAAATGATAAAAGTAAATAAGATTCTGATCCAACGGTGAAAAAGTGGTAGTGACTTTGGTAGTGACAAAAAATGGTAATGACAATATCCCGTCCCATATTCAAGATTGATTTTTTCTTTAATGGGTTCAGTAAAATTGATTTTTTTTTTTTTTTTTGAAAGATTGAGGAAGCTATTTAAATTATTTTAAAGTATTTATATTTATTTATTTTTTCTTTATCATATTTCTAGTTGGGTAACCCTTTACTAATCAAAAGGATCATCCTCCTTCTTAAAAAGAATTGGCGGGTCTCTGCCAAATCAAGTAGAAGGGTTCATACCCGCAGGTCAATCATAATTCATAATTGGTGTTGCATTGATATTCAGTCCAACACCCTCTGTATGGATTTAGGCAATCCAAACAAACACTTCTTTAATAAAATCTTCAGCTACATCTTTTGCTTAAAAAGGGTGTGGTAGATGCATAAAAATGAGCTTCATGACCATGACCTCTATGATAGTATCATATTTGGGATTTGAAAATGCCAGTAATAAAATACATGTTTTTTTAAACAACAAGCTGAGGTAGGTATGGGTAATGGCTTAGTGACCAGATGGGCTGAGTGCCTTGGTATTGGTTGTGTTGGCAAACATCAGATTTGGCAACCTATATGCACATATTTTTTCGTCCCTAAGAACATAATTTAGTCAACCTTCCCTATGTTAGGTAATATAATATATCTGGGACAACATGATCTGCAAGTTGTTAATCATGAAACCACTCTAAGTAATGTGGGGGTTCAATTAGATGACTTAAGAATCTGTTAGGAACTAGCCAAGCAATAACTTCTGAGAGAGTATGACACTCCCCAGCTAAGAAAGAAAGAGGACTTATACAGAATCCCGTTTCCCCTCCTAGACAACTCTTAAACAAAATATTTCCTCCCTTCCCTAATACTCCTAATGGCTTACATAGGCAAAACAAACACTTTTCACAGTACCCAAAAAGCCATCCTACATGACAGCTAGTATCATACTCTTACTCCAAAATAGAAGGTCAACTCTGCAACCTTAAAAAGTATCTTGCTCCCTTGTTTGTGCTATTGTGTCTTCCTAGGTCTCCTTGCATATGTGTCTTCCTAAGTCTCCTTGCATAGGTACTACCATTGAATAGGGTCCTTTCATTACCTTCCCTTGAAAGCTTCACCTTGTCCTCAAGATGAAAATTAGCAATAAGCATTGGTGGCTTCCTACCTGTACAGCTTAACCTCTTATGTTTGCTGGTTCAGTATTCGGCTAGACCTCGCTCTCATTGACTAAGTTGTAATATTCAGTGTTCAGCCGCTCCTTTGCACTCAACAAGGTTGCTTATTTTTTGTGTTGCATTTTTTTAAGCGGATTCTGATCCTGATTTTGATTTGGGTTTGCTAGATATGACTGCTTTTTGTTGCCCCTAGATTTCTTTGGTTTTGCTCTTGGTTCCTTTTGGATGAAGCTGGATTTCAATATTCTGTTGCTTGTTCATCGAATAAGTGATAAGGGAAACTGATGTTTTTAGTTTGAAGGTTCCTATTGTGCTTGCTAAGTTCTTGTTCTTTCCTCCTCGGATATTTGATTTGGGTGGATTTTTTTATTTATTTACTGGGTTCCACTTTTTACCTTTATTATTCTGATTTAGTTTAATTCTTCTCGTGCTGTTTCAATTCCTTGATGCAGGAGTGAAATTGCAGTTGGATATTCTTCAGCAAGGTTTGCTAGGCAACATCTTTTCTAACAAGTTATTCTCCAAGTTTAGCTATGAAATGCTTAGTTTTTGGTTGCTTCACTTTATTGTGTGCATAGTTTTGCATAGGGGTGCTCATGATGCCCAACCGCCCTGTTCGCCCGCCCGTGCCTAACGAAAAATCGCCTTGCCCAGCCCTAAGAAAAGCATCCCGAACAAAATTGGGCACAATTGGGCTGAGCATTTTTGTGGGCAGGGCTGGGCACCGGGCAAGGTATGCTGCCCTGCCCATTTGGCCCTGCCCAGTAGTGTATATAATATTTTTTTATTTTTTTAATAGAAAAAAAGTATTTTATAATCTATCTCTGAATTTGTTGACAAGCTTCGTGAGTTGATAATTTTGATGAGATGGAAAATGCCATTCAACTTGCAAGTAAGCTTTAATTCTAACTCTATAAAATTCTTAAACACATATTATTTCTTAGATGCTTAAACACATATATTTGGTATATACACACCTGAACACATATATTACTTCTTATTTTGTAATGTAATTGATGTTTTATTTTCTTCTTAGATACTGCACATGGAGGGGGGGAATGTAATGGTTACGGTTGTCGGTTGGCTAGTGGTGGATGAAGTAGACAATTTGCAACCTTTAAAGTTAAAACTAAGGCTTAGAGTCTACAATTAATTGTTAGTTTCACATGTAAATGATGTAATAAACTAATAATATGCTTTCTTTGTTGCTTTCTTGTAGGTAATTCCATATGCTTCATCCTTTTGACAATTTGGAGCCTTGATGCAAACTCTAGGAGTATTGGATGTCTACAAGGCAATTGCAATTTTTTGATGCCTTGTATTTAATGAATTATGGATGTTATTTAATATTTCGGTTATGGATATTTGACTATTTGTTATTTTGTTAAGATATATGATTGTCTTTTTAATTTTAAGACTTAAATTGTAGACTTATATCAGAATATTTTGAAGTGTAGAATTATGGATTTCATTTGAAGTTTGCAATATTGTTTATTAGGTATGACTAAAACTATTTTTTTCACATAGGGTGTCGCAAAGGTTATAAGGTATCACCACTTGGGCAAGGAAGGGCCACTCTGCCTAGCCCATTATTGCCCAGCCCATAAATCTTAAGGCTTCTATCAGGCAGGGCCGGGCACTGGGCTGCATTTTACTGTCCAATGATCTCTTGGGCAGGGCATCGAGCAAGGGTCTCGCCCTGCCCAGCCTTGCCCATGAACACCCCTAGTTTTACACAAGCATTGTGCATGTCCTGATCTTAGCCACAGCCTTCAACTAGGAATATGTTATTCTAGGTATTATGGCAATGTGATAAGGGGCTATCATATTGCGAAATGCCACTCAAGTCTTCCGTTAACTTGTCTTGAAATGTGGGTTAGATAAATAGACCTTAAAACTGTGCCAAGAAACTACATGGGCAAACTGGTGATTCTTCGGAGTTGTCAAATTGATATAAGGAGGAGGAAAATAAGAGGGACGTTGTGGGGTTTCCCTGGATTTCTTTTGATATAAGATGTTAAAATAATTTAAACATCTGGAAATGCCAGCTTATTTGGCTAACCATATTGCGTAATGCTATGAGTATAACATGCTTATGTATTTCTCTTTTAGGAAATAATATCATGTATTTGTGGCAACGTTTCTTCTTTCTTTTTAGAGCCATTCCTTCTTAATTGGGAGAGTTTTAGTTCAATTTACTAGGTTTCCTTCTGCCAAAATAATCATTTCCAACAGTATCTTTTAAATGACTTTAATTATTATGTATGTGAAAGATGGATGCTTTCATAAGAATTCAAGAGAAGAAGTAAAACATGACATGATATAACGATCTTGATTTTACTGTCTCACCACGAAGTTAAATCTGGTAACAATTGGAAATGAGCTGCATGACAAAAAATGAATGTTCTTTACCAGGAAAAGATTGCTAATCCTGTTTTTGCTACTTGTGGAATCCTAATTTTGTGTTTGCTAGATCAAGTACGATTCAAATATTTTCCTCCATAAAAGTACAAACTAATCAAAGCAAAGGGAATTGTTGAATGAGAAAAGGGGATGGTCTAATTTTGTGGAAAATTTGTTTCAACCAAATGTTGAAAGGGTTACTATATACTGCTACTTACATGCAACTAGCTTGAGTTTTAGTTAAATGTGGAAGTGTCAAAACTTCATTTTATGGCTTTATTTATCTATATGGAAAAAGAATTGGCATAGAAATCTTGTGTACTATGATGGAATGAGTAGCTTCCAGTTAAAGCCTTCAGTGGATAACCTGGTTCAGATTCTTAATGGAGCACTTCATTTCTTTTATAAAACAACCCAGCTTATGATCAGTTTGGCATTTCCCAAAAAGGCCCGGAAGACACTACTGACGATAAGGTAATTAGACCAATATTATCTTCTAAGACCAATATTGTCTGGTTCAGTTTGGCATATTTTCTATGATAAGAAGAAAGTAATTAGACCAATGCACATGTGTTTACCCTAAAGGGCGTCCAACACCAAGAGCTTTTTTTGGGTTCAACAGTAATATGTGGTTAGCAAATGGGTGCAAAGAGTCACACTTGATGTTAGTTGACCAAATAGTCAATGTGAATTGCTTACATGTACGCTGAGGTGGGGTGGGAAGAAGCCACGTGGAAGCATTATTGATGATTAGGATATATACACATTTAGACAAAGAGAAATCATGCAAAAAATTGGGATACCACGACGAAATTGAAATTGGTAGGAAAACTTAAAACCTAGAAGGTTACATCAGGCCGAAAGAGGAATCGTGGGAAAATAAATTCAGTTTGGGATCAGTTTGGGCTTCTCTTTCTGTTGTGCCGTGCATCCCATGCCCTCACTTTCAATGGTAAGGACCCAACTAGGATACCAAACGTGCCGTAAAGATTTCATATTACAAGATACTCCTCTGGTATTTAATATAAGCCTTAATTAACTAATTTGATTAGATTAAGAATGGATGCTAATTAAATTAGTTAGTATGATATGTTTTTCTAAAACACCCTAGTTATCTTTTTTGATTTCATTCCTCCTTCTTCTTCTTGATTATTACTGAGGAATATCAATAGATTAATTTTGGACAAAAAATGATAAATATGTTAAGTAAATCTTACATATAGGGCCAGCATCATCTCCCCAATTAGGTCATACATTAAGAACAATAGGAGTAATAAAATATGTAATACTATTGTACTAACGGGCACTCTATATATGATACATAGTACTATTCACAAATTAGATTAATAGTTTTTTTTTTAAAGGAAATTTTAGGAAAGGGGTTTGGCTCACCCACATGATCCAAGGGGCGAGTCTTGGAGCGATCCATGGGTATATCTTGACCAGAGAAAGTACACATGTCTCCACCTCTACCAGCGTTTCCACTGCTTCCTAAACCCCTAGGATGCCTCCTCCAGCGCCTTGACCAAGACAGAGATCGAACCCGCTCCCTTAAGGTGATAAAGTCCGACCCCCACGTCAGTTAAACCCAAGGACGAAGGGTAATTAGATTAATAGTTACTCAATCAAACAAATGTACAAATTTAGCAATGAAGTTTTTCGCATGAGCACTTATCATCACAATTATGTTTTATTGGATGCAAAAGGTCAATATTTAAAACCTAGAAATACCAGATTTCATAACACAGATTCATCATAAAAGAATAAATAGTTGAGGCTTGAAGCATAATATCAGCACGAGAAAGCAATCTCCTGAAGAAATTGCCGGGAGCAGTAGGAAGTTTGATTCGGCTCCAAGTCATTTTCAAATTTCATGGACTAACTGTTATAAATGAAGTAGTATATTTGAAAGACCAAAATCAAAATTGGGTGAAACTTTAAGGATCTAAAATGGTATTAACACCTAAAAACAAAACCTAAACAACCTCCATCTTATTTGAACCGGTCCATATAGCTTGGCAGCTTGCCTCGTCAAAACTACGAAACGTTTTCTGTTTTGACGACTAAGTCAACCAAAACTCAACAGCAATCAAAATCCACAAACATGGTTAGTTTACAATTCAGAATTCTTCAACTGACTCTGGAGAGGACAAGATAAACCACTCCAGCGGACAAGCCAGAAATACAAATAATAGAAACCGCACGGGTCCTCACAAAGAAGAGATTCAATTGCTTGGCCGCCTGAAGCGTCAGAGTGAGAATCTGTAACCTTCCTTCTTCCTCCTTCTTCTTAAAGAAGTACATTGGCTTCAGAGATTGACGCAGCAAGAAAGCCAACGAGAATGGAAATGCAAACGCCAGAAAACTTTGTATAGAAACTTCTGTGATCGGCGAAGAAGACCCCTTCATATATGTGATCCAAGCTCCTAATCCAAGCTGAATCAGACCCAGAAAAGCCATTGCCTTGGTTAAGCTATACATGTTCTTCATCATCTTCTCTAGGATGTCTCGAGTTTCTTCAGCCAAAGCTGAAAGATCGCGTTCCACAGTAGGCCCTTCAATTTCTTGGTGCTTGAAGTGAGGATTTTGACTAGGGTATGCCTCTGGGTCTTGGGGTTTCTCAGATTCTGGAGATGGTTTTTCAGTTGAGAAAGATCTGGGTTTTGCCACCGATGACTGTATAGTAAGACAGTCTCGGGAATTCACATTGGAAGATCTCAGAATACTAAGATCTAGATTTCTAGGTTTCTGGCTAAACAGCTTCCTCTGGTCCTTCAAGCCAGGGTTTTTATAAGAAATTTGGGATATTAAAGTTGAACTTGATGCCCAAAAAGTTCTGGATTTCACAATCATGTTTGAAGCCGTCAATTGTGAAGACTGAGCCAAAGTGAAAGTGGAATAACATTGGAGGTTGGAGAGGGATGGAGGTTGAGGCTCAGAGATTGGATTTTGCAGCTTCTTGAGATTAGAAGAAAGCATGGACAGAGAAGAGGAATGAGATGGTTTTAGAAGCCTAGAACCTAACCTTCGTGAAATCATAGCAGCCATTTTTTTTATGTCTAATTGAAAGAAGGGAAACAGGCAGATTGATACTGAATCCAAAGGTATTGATTAATGGCACTCAAAATTTTCTAGGAAAATCCTTGGTGACACCTGTGATATATAGCTCAAATTAGATTAACAATTCTAACACAAAATATAGAACAAAAGCAGGATTAGATCATTCTAACAGGCATGGGACAGAACAAGAGTTTATGCAGAATCTCAACCCAACTGCAAATAATAGTGAAAATCACAATTTTAGACCAAAACATTCATGCCAAACAAAGACATTAGGAAAGCTGTGACCCACAATTTGTGTCAAATTTGGACAGATAAGCAGGTACTACTAGAGTCACAACCAAGATTTGTAAGAAGAAAAAAAATTTATGGGAAAAACAAATTCTGACCCTAGAGTTCATATTAACCAGAACACAGCGAGCTGTGTTAACGGGAGTACTTGAGTCACCCAAGATTTGTAAGGGAAAAAAAAAAAAAGGAAAGACGTTTAATATTTGGAGCAAGACACTATGGTTGAAATAACTTTCTAATAAACTTCCATGCAAGAAACAGACCATCACAGTAGGCGAAGTTATAACCCAAATACAATGAGAAAGAGAACTCTAAAGCCAGAAAGAAAAGAAGAAACCACTCCCCAGCCGCCAAATCACGATTACATGCTCAACTCTTGCAACAACATCCTCAATCTATACAACTAAACGCAGCAAGGGGGTTGAAGACAGACTCGTAAATCTTTATTTACTTTCTAAACATCACCCATGTATGCGTTTAATCAGGAAAAATAATAACTGATCTTCGCTACACAATACAAATTCCAAATTCAAACGGAGCTCAGAAATCGAAGATACATAAATTAGGTTGACAAATAGTGAACGATCAGCCGAAAATTAGAGCAACCATTGTCAAATAATAATCTGGAATCGAACTATAACCATATACACATATCAAAGAGGAAAAAAGCCAACTAGAAGCAACCCATAAGACCGAGAAAAATCATATTATTCCACGTTACAGTGTTACACATAAGGAATGGATTCACTCCAAAAAAATCCCAAGATTGCAGCAAACACAGAGCAGTTGAAAGAGTCCGAAACCATTACCTGTTCGAATGTTTCTGAAATTCGAAAATGCTACTCCTTCCGTCCTCCGTGCACTTAGATTGAGCATCTCTCGAGAATGTTCAAAGCTCAGCTAAGCTCCTTCCCCGTCTCTGATTGATCAAAGATGGGAAGCGAGAAGTGAATCAGATAATAGTCAATGCTTGGATTTGGCACAAAGAAGATTCAATGTACTTAGTAATAAAAATTGAAAACCCTACCGCGCCCACTGAATCAGATAAATAGCTAGCTTTCGGCTTTTAGCTGGAGAAGATCGATCCGAATTTGTATCCTCCTTGTCGATGGAGAGCTGGGAAATTCAGTGTCTTCGTGGGTCCCATCCTCGAACGCAGCCAAGTCCCGCGTTTTGACTAAAGTCATATTTTTGAGTTCTTAAGCACGTGGAGTGATTAAGAAACACAGACCGCAGTTTTTTTAAAAACCATTTTTCTTAAGTTGAGATAACATTTTTTGAGAAACACTCACTATAGTTTTAAAAGTCATTTTTTTAAAGTTGAGATCATAAATTGTAAAAAATTATTCTTTTAAAGTTAATCTAAACATGCACTGATTTGATCATTTGAGCTTAGTTCAAAAGTAACGAGACAAATTTCAGTAAATATTTTAGTATAAGGAATGAGGGGTAGTTTTGCCATGAGAGTTTTTCAGGAGTAACTTCGTTCCAAAAGTATAAAGAATGAGTAATTTTGTAGTTGTTGTTATCCCAATTAAGTTTGACGGTTAGTTAATCAAATATGTTTAGCTGATAATTTATATGTCATCCAAGTTATTTTTGTTAAAGTGTAAATTTACCCTGAAAGTCCATATGTCATCATCTATTTCATTTTTTCAAAGTTAGGTTTAAAAATTTCAAGACAAATTTACCTTTTAAGAAAAATGACATATAGATTGTGAGCCCAACATAGTCAACTAACAATCAAAATTAATTGAAATGATGACCAGAATAAAATTGCTATATTTTTTATATTTTCAAGACAAAGTTGCCCCCTTAAGCCTATTTAGAAACTTCATTTTGCAACAACCTTTCGGATGCTGAAATCATCCAACACAAAATGAAACGTAATTGCAATACGTTAGAACGAATGGATTTGTTGAAGGAAATCTAAAGAGATAAATTTTAAGAAGCCGTTGATGTGCAAATTGCAATACATTAGAAGTTGAGAGTTTGCACTTAATAGCAATTGGTATTTTTATTTTTATTTTTAATTAAAACATGTCAAACAGTATGAGATGGCAAGTTCAAGTTAATAGTTTACATCGTGATTTTATTAGATTTATAAATTATAAATTCTTTGCGGCACTATCTTGGCGGATATGTAGTTTACTGCTAACTGGTGTACTTATTTTCATTTTGATACATTTGACTAATTGTCCAAAAAAGTTGTTTCTTGGGACCAGAATGATTTACAAATACGTATTTAGGGTGATTATATATTTTATAAGATGTGTAAAAGATTTTATTTTTTTTTTGGGAGGGGGGGGGGGGGAGGCACTTAAACGTGCCCCCAAGTTCTTTTTGGGCCAAATCCATGGCAAGCAACTGGACCCAATATGGATTCTCATCATAGTTTCATTGATAATGCCTTAGGTGGATTGATACGGTTGGTTAAGGTTCGGTCTTCACCTTAAAAAGAAGGAGGTTTGATACCCGTTGGTTAATGTAAAGGTCTCATTGGTGGGCGATCTGTAAGTACCGCAGCGTAAGCGCTTGTTGAGTCCGGAGGCAATGCCAAAACTTTTTTGGGTTGCAGTGGGATACCGATATCTACACCCACCTAAACTTTTTTGTATATAAAATAATAATAATAATAATGCTTTGGGTTCATTTACAAGTTGAAGATGTAGGATTGAAGGGGTTTCTAATCCGCTTTTCTTTTTTGCTTTTTGCCCCTTGCAAACCCTAGTGTTATCAATGCCCAGCATTTTTTTTTTTTTTCGTTTTTTTGATACAAGTGCTTAGTTTGTTGTTATGATGCTTTTTAACATGTTTTCACACGGATTTGGGTTTGCTAACAATATATTTATATATATATTTTAAAGAATCACATCTCCATCTTCCAGAGTCAGATAAAAAAAAAAATATGTGATTCATATATACTAATATTTTATAAAAATATTATTTTAAATATAAATAAATAATTTAAGTGTTTAAAATCTAATATAAACAATTCATAACTGCAATATAAACAAAATTATAAAAAAAATAATTTAGAAAATACCATAATAATGATTTTAGAAAATTTAACATATGAACCTTTTATTTGTTTTTTAAATTTAAGGGTGGATATAAGATCCTGAAAAAAAGAAAATGACAAACTTAAACATTTTAAAAAGAAATAGGAAGAATCTTGGTTATATTTAAAAGGCTCATTCTTCGGTCAATTTCAAAATAAAAATTTAAAATCTAAATTTACTTAGAAATAATTCAACAAATTTTCAAAACCAATTATTTTTAAATTAAATGTTATGTAGTTCTTCATTTTTATCAATTCTTGTGAATTTTAATATAATCAATAATGACCATATAATATTTAAATAATTATCTTTTAATTTTTTTAGATAAATATTTTTTAAACTAAATATTAGATAAAAAATTTAACATCTTTTAACTATTTTAAGCGAGAGTTTATTGTATATAAGATGGGGTTATACACCAGATAACATGCCAGCCACACACGTGAAATTTTTTAAATAAAAAATTAGGCTGATATTTGCTCTTGTATTAGCTACCAGGTTTGTATTGTAAGATTGTGCACTTAATGATTTAAATGGAAAAATATTAGTGTTAATAATTAAAAAACAATGAAAATTGAAGTTGAAGGAACAGAAAACACTTGAAGGAATAAATGATTACACACATAAATTGAAGGAGACAAACTTGAAGAAAATCATAAAATTTTTTATTAGATTTTCATAATATCAGTCCATGACAAACACTTAGAAGGAACATTGCAGTCATCAAACCAAACAAAAAGGGAATAAAACCAAGAATTCGAACCAGAGATTTAAGCCAAATCTCAGATCCTCCTTCCTCATCTCGCAATTCCTCTTTCCACATTCATCCCTGCAAACTTCCTTCTCCTCCTCTGCACAAATACATATATAAATATGCCCGTCGCTCAGGTCTAAATCTACATGTACATGGTGGCGACAAAGGAGAGGAAGGAGGCACCGAAGAAGGAGCTGAGAGCGGCGGCTCCGTTGGAAGGTCCGGGAGCCGGAGCAGGAACCTCAGCTTCGGCCACGATGGCGGTGAGGGAGGCGGCGGCGAGAACAACGGCGAGGGCAAGCTTCTTCATCTCCATGGCAAGATTCGGTAAAACGAGTAGAAATCAAAGAGAAGTTTTAATTTACCAAAACACACCTTGGAAGACAGAGAATGTATTTGCAGCCTGAGGTGTAAGGGAAGGGTTTGGGGGTTGCTTTTATAGAAAATCTTTGGGGGAGAGAGAGAAAGATTGTGACTAGTGTGATTGTTTGTTTCCTGATTTTGTGAACAAACTTGCTATTTTTTGGATCGTGCCTACTGTCGTATGTATTCGAATTTTGCATGCATTGATGCTGAGACAGCGATTGAATGGAAAGTTACATAAATATTGTCAATCACATTGACCGATTCTTACGGGATTTTCTTCCCTGGTTTTACCATTTTTGTTCAAAATAAAGGGAAAAGTCTGGATTTTTAAGTTTCTATATTTAATACTCCCCTTCTCCCAACAATAAAATATATTTAGAGAAAATACCATTTTTGGTCTCTGGCAAAAAACGCGATTCCCATTTTGGTCTCTGAAAAAAAAAAAAAAAGATCATTTTTAATCCATAAAAAGGATGAATAAGGGTCGATTGGTTGACATTTTGATCCCTCACAAATTTCCAAAAGATCATTTTTAGTCTATAAAAAGGACGGATAAGGGTTTTTTTTTATAAGAAACCAAAATGGGTCCGTGTTTTTGTCGGGAATCGCAGAAAGGATATTTACTCATATATTTATTTAATTTTATTAGTTTAAGAAAATTAATTAAGTTTGTTAATATGATATATATTTTCAAACCTCGTTTATAATTTTGAATTAATTTGTAACTTAATATAACGTGAAGATAAATAATAATTTTTCAATATGAATAATTTAAAGTAAATAACTTTTTTGGTCCCTGACAAAAAATATGATCCTCATTTTGGTCTCTTAAAAAAAAATCATTTTTAGTCCATAAAAATGAAGAATAAGGTCGATTGGTTGACATTTTGATCCCTCATAAATTTCTAAAAGGTCATTTTTAGTCCCTTAAAAAGGATTAATAAGGGTCGATTTTTTTGTAAGGGATCAAAATGGGGTCGTGTGTTTTGTCGGGAGACCGAAAGGGTATTTACTCAATAATTTATTGGTTTTATCTAGATTTTTTTAATTATATTTTTAACCAATAATTTTTTCTCATGCTTTTTATTTTTTTGTAATTTTTTAAAATTTATCGCTTGTATAATAAAATTCCAATTATGTCTAGCTAGGACAGATGCATATGAAGGCAATGATTCTCTTGAGTGGACTAGAAATGATGTGTCACACGTGATGTCTTATATGATAATATATTCTCAAATCGTTAATTCAGGAGTGGGGGAAAAAATCTCAAATAGTAACTACTAACTTGTGTGGTTCAAAGCATAACAAGAAGGAATAGCGTAGCATAAAATTGTGGCCACACGATCCTTTTGTAGTTTCAAGATGCTTCTATGATTATAATTTAGAATATGTGCTAAATTCTTCAAATAAATACTTCTTACACACAAAAACACAAACAGGGAGAATAATATCTAGATGCAACCAAATGAAATAATATATTGACAAGTTTCATAAATTATTAATGATAATTGATTCACTTATTAATTTCCAATATTCATTTATCAATGACGGTTTTTCTAATATTATCTTTTTTTGTTGGGATTTTAAATTCATTTTCCCGTATTTGTGTGTGTGTATTTTGATGACATCAAAGTAATGAATATAAAAGTGAGCTTAGGTGAGAGATGAAAGAGCAATAAATATGAATCATTCAATTGTAGGAGGTGAAGAACAAATTTTTAGTTGGGTTAGTAATTATTGTAACTTATCATCAAGTTATTTTTTTTTTTTTTTTTTTTTTTTTTTTTGGGGGCTATCCTTCCTTCGATCCAAATCCGAGATCGACTAAGTCGGATCCAACTATAGTGGGTGCAAGCATTTGGCTATGGTGAACTTTTCTGCAACTTATCATCAAGTTTTAATAGAGGGATCGGATTTTCTTTTTTTCTTAGAAAGAATCCTCTCAGGTGTACGATAATCAAACCTCAGTCGCTTTTGTTAGGAACAACTAAATTAATTCCCCCACTTGTGCCCTAACTGCCACTACTGGACTAAGAAGACTCAAGTGAGGGATTGCATTTTTTGTGTATGTATCCATACAGATGTAGTAGAATTATAAGAAACATTCTCTAGTAGTGTTGCTACAGTTATTTATTTATGGAAAAATGACAGAAAATATTATCTAAAAGATAAATAAGGATAGTAAATTTCAATAATTCCAAATTGGTTGATTTAAAATTTTGAAATGTTGATAAACGTGTGGAATTACATAAGTGCCTTTACTTTTTTATTTTTTCCAAAAAAATCCCTAAAACACCCTGCCGGATGCTAGAGCTCTAGCAAGAGGCCCGTCACAGAGCTTCGGTGTCCTTGCTGCGTGACCGGTCACTCAATCTCACGGCAACTTAATTTTTTTTTTTTGAATTTTTTAAGTAAAAGTTGTCAATATAAATACTTTAGTTGTTAATAATGATACTAAAATTGTAAACGGTATAAAGTTATTAGGAAATATTCAACAGATAATTCTTCTACAACTTTAGTATCGGCGTTAATATGATAACTCAAATATTTATATTGACAT
Source organism: Acacia acuminata (assembly GCA_019022655.1). Lineage (NCBI taxonomy): Eukaryota > Viridiplantae > Streptophyta > Magnoliopsida > Fabales > Fabaceae > Acacia > Acacia acuminata. The sequence goes on from JAFJYI010000125.1 coordinate 1,934,796, forward strand.
CTTTTATTTGAGAATTTTTTTATAAAAAATACAAGGTCACTAGAGTTCCAGCAATGAGATCTTCGGTAAGACACTGGAGATTCAATGATGGGCCACCATCGTTGTTGGCGTCGGACACGGCGTCGGCAAGAGGTTTTTTTTTAAAAAAAAGTAAGGGCACTTATGTAATTTCACATATTTGTCAACATTTCAAAATTCTAAATCAGTCAATTTCAAAAAAATCTTTTATTTAAATTTTAAAATTTTCTCTTTATTTTTTATCTTTTAATTTATATATTTTAAAAGTATTTTTCTATCATTTTCTCTTTATTTATTATTAATGAACTGACCGGAAACAAAGACCTTGATATGAGAAATATGGGATCAGAGTGATTTATACATGCATGTGTGCAAGAATTAGATTCTGTCTTCCTAAAAAGCTATTTGCTCCAGAGGCGATTTATTTGAAAAGAATATATACGTTAGAGTGACTTGTTTAAATATATAATTTTCTTATTTAATTCGAGTATTTTAGTAGTTTTTTAAATCTTATTTTTACTTAAAGATTTAGACATCATAAAAATAGAAGAAAAATTGTTACAAAATACCTCATCACAAAATTTATTGTTCAAAATATCTAAGAATAATATATAAATTTCTTTCATTTTACCCATAATTAAAAAATACATATTTGTGAATCTTTCTATTGTCTATAAAATATAAGTATTCTTCTAGAAGAAAATATCAGTAAATAGGTTGATTATCATGTTTTCCATCAAAAAAAAATAAAAATGGATGATCATATTTACGTGTTTATGTTGCCTCTTTGGCAAAAAGATTGCACTGATAAAGTCGCCTTTCTTTTAGCCAAAAAAAAAAAAAAGTACAATGGAAACGAATAAAAATGTCATTTTTCTGGTGTGACCTTTGATGTAGGGAAATCTCTTTCAATCCGCGGAAAAAATATCAAAAAAGTTTCAAGAAAAATTTAGATGTCATCAGAAAAATTTCATTAACAACTATTTCGTAGGATTAACAATTCATATATGTGGAATTAACAACTCCATCAGTAGTATTAACAATTCTTTAAGACCTTTTTAATATCTGAATTTTTTAAAATTCTTTTGATATTTTTTAGTTCTTTAGGAAAAATACCAACAAAAAGAATTGGCTTACCAACTATAGGCTTCAAATCTTTTATAACATTATTATAATACGAGAAAAATTATGTTTAAAAAAAAAAGTGAATTCTATTTTTATTTAGTTCCTTTTTTCTCATAATATTGTAAAATAGTTTTTACTTTTTTCCTCATAATATTGTTTAAAATAGTTTTTACTAAACATTTCAGATTTCAGACCATATAAATTTAGCAAAGCAAAAGCACAAATAATGAATATATCTGCTTAAAAAGGTAAAGCAGAATGTATGGACCAAAATCGAAAATTTAGCATCTAAGAAGCCTTGGTATTAAAACCACTTCTGTAATTATATATATTAAAAAATAAATATGTGTAATTACTGTGTTTTTTTAATTTTGAAAATGAATTTAATTTATGTCCAGATATAGGAAAATCTTACTGAATTCTTGTGGACCGTTGTCCTTTATTATTCTTCTCAACATTCACTTGTGCGTCATACAATATCTCTCGAGGATAGAATTTATTTAATGAAAAAATTACCAAACCTTATTTTATTATTTTTTATTTTTTTTTTTTTTGCTGGAATCATCAAGCCTTGTTTAAATTATATGGATTACACGAAAATTTAGGAGTAGCTCTGTTGATATGATTGTTTATCAACAAGGTTTGAGCTCAGAAATCAAGCTTAATTAAGAGTTTTCTTAATATATTTTTTTCATTAGTAAGTTTTGAAATATTAATTTTATGTAAGAGGAAACATGTATCTTTCACTTCACTCAACTTCTTCGTTCGTGTTATTTTGATTCATTAAAAGATATATTCTATCCTATCTTAAATATGTGAGTTAGAAAATTAATTTACAAACATTATAGAAATATTTAAATTAATTAATTATTATAAATTTGTATTAATTATCCTAAAATACCCTTTTAATTATTATTCCTCTAGATAAAAATCCTTTTAATATATGCAACTATAGAGATAATTCAAGAAAAAAATAATTATAAATTTGGGAGACAAAATAGATTTAAGTTTTATATTTGGAACCACATCAAATTCCTTTCTACCTCTTATAATTTGAAGCCAAAGGAGTGTTAATCTTGCTTTTGGGTGGCCAAAAAAAAAAAAAAATCTTGATTTTGTTTAAATGTTGGTTTATATTTTTTGTGCCCTTTTTTTTAATATGGTTTGTGATTAGGAAAAATGACAGAAAATGAACTTTGAAATTGCAAAATTTCAAATTATATATATTTTTATAAAATGAGTGTTAATTGCTTATTAAGTCTTGCTATTATTTTATCAATTCTTGATAATAAACCTGATTTGAGATTTTGAAATTTTCAAGTTCTTTTCTATCATTTTTCCTTGTAATTATGTTGGTGACTTAACAACAAATCAAGAGTCAAGGGGCCTAAAATGAAATTTTGAAAGGAAAATCTCACTCATGTCCCAAAAACCAGAAAATATAAAAAAAGTTGGATTTTACAAATATGAGTGAAGGTTCCACGTCTTCTGAACCTATTCGTCTTTCATCGGCCTTTTCTCTTGATAAAATTCATTCTTCCCTTTGTCATACTCTATCCCGAAAAATAGATAATCTTGTTGAGTTTCCTCACATCCTAGATGATGCTTGCATAAACTCAACAAAATTACTTTTAGTTAGCCCATACTCCCTTTACCACCGACAAAGGTCTATAACCAAATATATTTGTAATATCATTAGCAGATCCCCTCCACCTATCAAGGAAATAGTCCAAAGCTCTTCCTTAAGCCAATACGGTTTACCTACTTCTATTGTAGAACAATATGTCACCCTTGAAATCCCACAATCCACAATTCATCATTATCTTAGCCAAGGTTATACTCATCTTCACATTGGTGCCATCCATCTTATCTTGGCTCTTCATAGACGAAAAGATTTCCTTCCTACAACCGGGGTAGCCCTCCTTGATACTACCTACAAATTATATCAAAATGCTTTGATTAGTGTTTTTCTTACCACTCTCAGCAATGACAATGTTATCATGACTATAGTTCCCAATTTCAATATCAAGCTCTCATATAGAACAACCTCTCAACAACTTAAAGTTTAGATCCAAATCACTGGTGCATATCAAGATTGAAAAGCCACAATGACCACTCTTCATAACCAGACGATTTATGGACCTCCATTTCCCCAACTCCACCAATGATGCTCTTTACATGTTCATAGATAGGGATCATGGCCTAGCCCTCATCAATATCCCTAGGCCAATTTCAATAGAAGAACTTGCACAAATCATGCCTCTTGAATGAATAAACAACTATGAAAAGCAATTTCATCCCACTCCACTAGATGTTCATATCATTGCTCCACTACTTCTACAAAGGATGCCTAATGGAACAATCAAATCTATTTTCTAGGGACTAGAAATTGAAGGATCATTCCCAAGCAAGACAATTGCCACAATCTCTCTTGTCTATTGAGAACTTAACCATCCAAGATTTACTGAAGAGGTTAGGACATTATGACTTAGTTGCTAGTATTTTCCCACAAACGGAACTACAAATTGCTACTCCAATAGCACCAAGTGCTTGCCTAATACCATGCATTGCCATGGTATAGTCCAAAACTTATGAAGAAGAATTTCCAGCCCTACAAAGTAGGACAAACGAAAACATAAGGGTCACCACAAAGGCCCTATATTCCAGCAACAAAGATTAACCCACAAGCCAATCACACCAGTTGAAGAAGTACTTAATTGGCAGATGAAGAATGCTGTTAACCAAAATAAGTTTTTGCATAGAATAGACATGAAGCTTGAACATCTCTGTAACACCCCCAATTTCTAACAGTTATAATAACAAAAAATTTAAATGATTTTCATAAATGAATTAATGAAATTCGAAATAAACAACCTTGGGGAGTGTTACCACCGCACTTGTACTGGGACAAGTGCAAGACTACTTATTACAAATAATGTAAAACCCAACTTAAGCAAAAAGTGTTTTTAATTAGAACAAAATAAAATAAACGAAGCGGTGATTTGTGCTTCCTCACTTCTCACGGCTAGCCCAAACTCTTGGCACTGTTTCGAAATTGAAATTCTGCTCCCAGAAGGATCATCACAGCCCAAGAACACAAACATCAGCATAACGCTGGTAATCCTAGTAAAACAAGATAAATAAATAAAATAAACTATTTTACAAAATAATAATAATAATATCAATAGTACCATATATAATTAAGAGAATAATGTCAGTTTTGTTATTTTTATGAAGTTCACTACTTAGTGGGAAGAGAACCATGGTAGACCCGGAAACCTGCTAGTCACAATCATCAATTGGCCATAAACATATCTTCCTAGTGTGCACACCTCTTCCCAAAGTTGCTACTAGTGTCCCGAAAACCTGCCAGACACCATTTTGGGAAGAACGGATACTATCTTTTTCACATCAAACAAAAATATCGAGGGCATAAAGCCCATAAGTTGTGTTCATCACTATGGGAGGTACCATCCCAAGGCTATCCTCCCACGATTAAAGTATTTTAAATACGTTTCTAATAAAATTCCTAAATTATCTCTAATATGTGAAATATAAAAAAATAAAATAAAATACATACAATAGTACCCAGACATATATGTATCGAAATGAAAGAAGTACTTCATACATATATACATATATATATATATATGCCCTCCCTCTATATGAGCCGAGGTTCATCAAATCGTGAAAGCCGAATATATATACATATACATGTATAATGGGAAATCAATTGAATATTTATATACATACTCAATGGTTAATCAATTCATACAAACCGTGACATTCAATATACTTATATAAATATTTATTCAGAAGGTATTCAATTTACAAAAACCGAGAGAAGAATTGTTTTCAAATAAAGAAAAGAGAACGTACGAGAGAGAGGCGAGAGAATTTACGCATGACAAACGAGGCAAGGTATTGTTTTCAAATAATACAAAAAGAGAAAAGGAAAAAAAAAAAGAACAAAAAAAACGTTGAGTGTTCTTGGGATTAGGATTACCTAGTCTCCGTCTTTACTAGTCTCCTAGAAAAATAAATTGCCAAGAATGAGGAAGGAGGACATAGAAGCGGAGAAGAAAAATGTCGACTGTTCTAGGTTTAGGCGGCTAGACCTAATTTTTATAATTAAAACTAGGGTTTTAACTATTGGGTTGGGCTCTTTACTTATTCCCGATAAATGAATTAAAACAAATTGTAGAGTTTTATTATTAGATATATTTTGAGTCCGATGATGAATTCAAAAATTGAAAATATAATCTGATCTAACTAACTCCTAGATTCTTGGATCTAATCTTGACTAATCTAATAATACTATTTACAAAATAATATGATTACCACGAAACAATACAACATTATTAATTTTTACTATATTATTATTATTATTTTAATCTATTGTTATTTTATTTTTTTATTTCATTATTAATTATTTATTATTTTAATCTATTATTATCATTACTATTTCTATTATTACTCAGGGGTATTACAACCAATAATAATAATATGAGGTATTACATTATTATTAATAATCAATAATGAAATCTGGGGTATTACATTCAACCCTCCTTAAAACAAGTTTCATCCTCGAAACTGAAATAAAATTCAATAATAAAATCTAAGGTATTACATTAGTTCTCCAACTTTAATATCTAGCTTTTGGGTTGCCCATATCAAATTTGAAGATGTTGTCTTTGAAAGGGATATCTATGGAAGGTTTTGGTTGGCAAAGAAGCCAAGTGAAGTGTCAAACAATATAGTTCTTTGAGATGTTTGCTTTTTAAGGGCATCCTAGTGATGGATACCAAGGTAGCATGAGATGCCTAGTCTTATATTGAACTATATGGGTTGACTTATGGGAAACTTAAGTGAGTCAATTCTTCTACTTCGTAGTTAGCTTTTGGAAGAGTGTTCCCTTCACCTTTGTCCGCCCATCGATATAAGTCATTTAAATTTCAAAATTCCATAGAGGAAAATTAAGGGACTTAACAGTAGCCTTTTGTATCATTGATCACTTGCATTAGTGCTTATGGGATAGGCTTTGCTATATTGTAATTGATTTGTATTAGAAGCAGAGAGTATAAAACAAACTTCATTCTCCCTTCATATTTATTTATGCTCAATCATTTGTAGATCTTAATAATTTTTTTTTTTTTTTTTGACCCAAGATCTGAGTGCAGTTTAACAATGAAGTCACAGGTTATCAGGGTGCTCTTTCCCTTCCGTCTTTTTTGATTTTAGGTAGTAGTGATAGGATATCTTTGTTAGTGAATCATCTTTCCAGTCGATGGCTTGATATATATGCATGAATTATTATGCCTCTGTCATGATCTTCTTTTTTCCTTATTTCTTGATCAGATGAGTGTGGAATTTGACTTTTTTAATTTTTCAAGTACTGTTCTACAAGATTTAAGTTCATCTATGAGCAATATCTTATGCTTATTACTGCTGACAAGAAGAATTTTGAGCTAGTCACTTGTCCTGACATAACATTTCAACTTATATCTTAATCTTTCATTGCTTTGTATCCAGTTATTGTGAGTTTGCGATTTAAGGGTTTGCCACCTAATGCTTTAACTCATCTATGCATTTTACAGTTTTATTTCGACCTCGAGGGCACATTAATTTCAGTTATCTTATATCTCAGAAATACACTGGGGATAACATAGTGATCAAAGTGTTGCAAAATTCAGAGATCTACGAATTTGACATTACACTTGTTTGTCGCAAAAAGCTTATTCCAGCATATAGCCTGGGCAAGTCTCCCTCATATTATATCATTGCAGGATTTGTTTTTACAGCTGTCTCAGTTCCATATCTTCGTTCTGAGGTTTGTGGTTGATTCACCATCCAATACTTCCATATTCAGTTTATTTCATGTGTTGGTTGACACCGATAAATATTTTATAGCATGCATGTTATCTTTGTGTTTGTAGTTTTGTTTGTTGAAATGGTGTCGATGTCTAATACTTCTGCAGTCTGCATAAATTTCATCTGACCTAACAATAGAAAATGATTTAATTTTTCTTGAAATCAATGATTGTCGCCATATAGCTTAGGATATTGTTGGGATTTTTGTAGAAATTTAAATATTACTTGAAAGATGATAGAATGAACCATCCTTTTGAATTTGTAAATTTGTAGTATGGTTTTCATGTATATGAATAATTGTAGGCTCTTAACTGCACTTATAGGGCTCATAATATGGTTGGACTTGTGTAAGTAGGATATGCCTGAATTTAGTAGGACTCAGTGGTTTAGTTAGTTACTAAAGAATATTTAGTCGGATACAATAATATATTTATATATCAAGTCTAATCGTAGTCTAGTGATATGTAAGTTCTTGATACCCTTTATTAATATTTGGATTTCAAGTATTTATGACAGCAGTTTTTATTATCACTTGTTTCACTTTCCCGTTTTCTAGACTTGTGAGCTTTTCCATCTAGTCTCATGCAGTTCAGGAAACACTATAAATTTATTGCTAGAACCTGTGTTTACAAAGCTTGTACTTGAATTCTTGAGTTTTGTACCCTTGTTTTTCACGTTTGAACAGTATGGGGAAGATTATAACATCAAAGCTCCGATCAAGCTTTTGGATAAACTAGATTCAATGCTAGAGTCACCAAACGAGCAACTTGTTGTGATCTCTCAGGCGCTGGTGGCTGATATAAACTTTGGGTATGAAGATATCACTAATAATCGGGTACTTGCTTTTAATGGTAAACCTATTAAAAATCTAAAGAGCTTGGCCAGCCTAGTTGAGAACTGCAATGATGAACATCTAGAATTCAGTCTAGAGGATGATCAGATAGTGGCACTTCGGACAGCCAGGGCTAAAGATGCTACTCTCGATATTCTTGACACATACTGCATTCCATCAGCCATGTCGGACGATCTTTTACTTTATTCTTTGAAATATTCAGATATGTAGGCTTTTAGGGTGGACTTGCTAACTTTTGTTTCATTTCATTCAAGTGTTAATGCGTCTCTAGATAATAGAAAGTAGAAACTTGATAGAATTCTTTTTTGACGTGAGGTGGAAGATACATCATTTTGACTGTATTCTTTTACATTTTTCTGTTGCAAATTTTTTTGGAAGATGAGCCATGCGTAGGGTCCCAATTTCTTGTGTTTGATCTCACTTTTCCCTTTGGTAAAAAAAAAAAAAAAAAAACGTACAGATAAAAGCATAGAATTAACACGGAAAACGAGGTATGCATTTGGTTTCACATGATAGAAAAGATGACGCACATGATATATTGTTCACGCATGAAAACCAAGGTGAGCATTTAGTTTCAAATGATAGAAGAAAGAACGCGAAGAGATATGACTATGATTCATAAAGAAATAATTTGGCAAATTATTGTTCTTGGGATTAGGATTACCTGGTCTCCGTCTTTACTAGTCTCCTAGAAAAATAAATTGCCGAGAATGAGGAAGGAGGACACAGAAGCGGAGAAGAAAAATGTCGAGTGTTCTAGGTTTAGGCAGCTAGACCTAATTTTTATAATTAAAACTAGGGTTTTAGCTATTGGGTTGAGCTCTTTACTTATTCCCGATAAATGAATTAAAACAAATTGTAGAGTTTTATTATTAGATATATTTTGAGTCCGATGATGAATTCAAAAATTGAAAATATAATCTAATCTAACTAACTCCTAGATTCTTGGATCTAATCTTGACTAATCTAATAATATTATTTACAAAATAATATGATTACCACGAAACAATACAACATTATTAATTTTTACTATATTATTATTATTATTATTATTTTATTCTATTGTAATTATTATTATTATTTTATTATTATTATTATTTTATTATTAATCATTATTATTTTAATCTATTATTATCATTACTATTTTTATTATTACTCGGGGTATTACAACCAATAATAATAATATGAGGTATTACATTATTATTAATAATCAATAATGAAATCTGGGGTATTACAATCTCATAGGAAAAATTGAAGATCTTACCATTCATGTAAATGCAATAGCAGAAGAAATCAAGAATTTGCATCAAAAGCTTTCTAGCCAGGCCAACAATTATTTTTTAACAATAGGGCCAGGAGATTTTTGGTTCATCATGCTATTACTCTAGGTTTACATATGGATGAAGATTAAGGAGGTATATTAACAAAAAAATACTATGACCCTGAGTTTCAGAGAAAAGAGCAAGAAATTTCCAACATCAGGAAAGAACTACACTAGATTGAAAGTTCACATATCTAAGCCACCGCCACCGCCACCGCCGCCGACATCTCATCCTACCATGGATCTCTTCTCCCCATACTCTTTTATGCCCACAACCTATGCAATATACAAACAACCTCACACAAAGTCTAATTATGATTATATTTTCAGATCTAATTACCCTTTAGTCAGATAATTAAGAGAAACCACTTCTAAAAAGCTATCTAGAAAGAAGGTTATAACTTCTTATGGGATCCAAACTGAAAGCCATCCAATAACCTCACACTTTCAAGTTATTTCCCATACTTCAAGACCTATACCCTATACAAGATCTACATTTACCTATGTTCGACCTAGATCTACTCAACCACAACTAAAGATCCATACCTCTCCAACCTTACAACAAAAAACCTCAACTCCACACATACATGAAAGTAAAGGCATGGGTGATGGATCACCTCCACCTCTAGAGCCTACCATAACTATTGCATCTTTGGAAAATGATGAATTTCATACCCCCCCTCATTGTATTCAAATTCCTCTGAAGATGAATAAAAAAATATTAACTCTGAAAAAGAAGAAACAAAAACCTCTGACTATAATAGACGGAGAAACTTCTAGTGATGAACAACATTTTGCTTATTTATCAGCCATTGCCATGGTTGAACCAACTGAAACTTCCCACAGGTTTGTTGTGGTTGAAGACCCATCATCCAAAGAAGAAGGACAAATAGGGAATCAAGACCTTCAGAAGGAAGACCTTCTCTAGAGCATGGTTTATGTTTGATGATGTTCCACCGTATAAATTGTAGGAAAGAATTTATGAATTTGGAGCATGGATTGATGTACAGATGACTAGATCCTTTGTTGCTCTTCAACATATCTTGACAGAGTTTATTTCCACAATGATTAGGAATTGACGAGAATGGCTTACAAAGATTAACGAGTACCAAAAGCTTATGGCTGTAAGATCATAAAGTCCAGGAGCATTTCTTGGAGCCATCCATAAGGAATTCTTAGGTGATGTCAATATTATCCAATAGAGGCATTATCATGAATACTTTGAGATGGAATGTTGCTCGGTCAACCAAAAAGATTCACAAGTCCATTTCACTTGCATGTCAGAAAAGTATTATATATTGGGAGGATCTCAAGATCCCAATCTTAGACATGTATTTGTTGCTTCACTTCCTGAAGAACTCCAACCAGAACTCCATAGCATGATCAACTCTCTACAAAGAGAGGTATAGCTTACTCTTGGAGAAATATACTCACTTGCTTTAGAAACATTTGATAACCTTTGTAAACAACAAAAGATTTCAAGTCTATTTTGAAAGGAAGTTTTAAGCTCAAGTCAGCTTATAATAAATCCTATTTGCAGATCAAATGCAAAGACAAAGGTGCTTGACATTATCCTATAAAGAAGAAGTCACACTTCCACAAATACAATCCCACAAAGAACTATAGAAGAAGAATAAGACCAAAGTACAGATACTTCAAGAGAAGGTCTCTTAAATCACAAAATTTTGATAAATGTTTTCTTTGCGGAACAAGAGGACATTATGCTAAATCCTACCCAAAGAATAAGAAAATACAGGTCAAGATGTTGCAATCCTTCAGCAATGCACTACCCATAGATGAAGAAGAAGACATTGAATCCATCTTTGAAGAACAATCGAAATAAGATGAAGAAACTCAATACATCTTGTTAGTTTCCTATATATGTTTTGATGATGATTAACCTTTGGAAACAATATGTATTATGATCTAGGCAAAATGATTTAACTCAGTCGAAAAATTGGATTATATCAATTAAAACTTTTGCTGTCAGATTGACTTGAGCCAAAGCTTGAAGACTCAAGTCAATCCCCCTGCATCTATTGCCAAAATGATATATTAACTCTAGCCACAAAAATTCTGCCTCGAGTTTGGGACTAAACTCAAGCCAGCATATTCTGTAACTCGAGCTGATTTTCTTCGAACTTAAAATAATTTGAAAATTATGTTCCTATTGACTCGAGCCAGTGTGTGTTAACTATAGCCAGAATATTGACTGTTATATTTAAAATTAAGTTTGACTCAAGCCATCTCTTATCACCTCGAGTCAGGGTTTCTTTCGAAAACAGCTCTAAGTAGTTTAATGCATCTGACTCGAGCCAGGATTTTGGTGCCTCAAGTTTTGACATAGACTCAAGCCACATTTTCTTTGCCTAGAGTTGAAGAATCATCAAGAGCTAAGTGATCAATTGAAGATTGACTCGAGCCACAAATTATCAACCTCGAGTTAAAGCCTAGACTCAAGCTAGTGATATTTGACTCGAGTTAATCATCTTGATTTCCTTCGTGTCTATGCGATACCAAAAGCATGTTGACTCGAGCCAGGATAATATTGACTCAAGCCATGTTCTCTCAGTTTTGAAAAACAACGTGTTCGAATGTCTGAATTTATTGAGATTGTTTTTGTTACTTCATATCATTTATTATTATTGTTCCTAACTATATTTAATCAGTTTATTAATGAGTTTCAGATGATTAGAATGTGGATTAACGCCGTTATTAGATAAAGCAATCTAATGTGTCAGAGCATTAAATGCTCTTTGCCTTTTTGAGACTCTAATCGAGCAACCGTGTCTCTGGACACGTGAAAGACATTTCTTGCAATATTCCTTATTCCCATTGTTGTGCCTCAACGGTCATAAATGAAGGAATAAAAGGAATTAAAGAATGTTGAAGATGGCGATTACAAAGTATTAATTGTTCGACGCTTCATCTCTCTAACGGACATTTTGAAGAATCTCAACGGATAAATGATCAAGCTTCTCAACGGTCATAAATGCCATCAACTATAAATATTAGAAGCTTTAAATTTGCCAACTACCGAAACGCTGTGCAATCAATTCAACTCAACTACATTTACTGTTTCATTAACTGAGCTAAATATCTTCGGATATTTTCATTGTACTTCAGTGTTTATCATTTTATCTACTCTGTGAAAGAGTCAAACACTTATCAATTTATTGTTGTTTAGTTAAATATTAAGGTTGTGGAACCTTAAGTGTGGATGTACAATTATAGCTTGTAAGGAGGAGTGATTCCTAATATGAGAGTATCATCCGAGTACTAAGTGTGTAATTGTAACAGTCATTGAGTTAGTGAAAATCCCAAGGTACTTGGGGACTGGACGTAGATCGTGGAATTAGACCGAACCAGTATAATCTCCTGTATTCATTTTCTCTCTTGCTCTATCTTTGCATTCTTGAGGGCTTGATCGAAAAGAATTTTTATAATCACCTATTCACCTCCCTCTAGGTGATATTCCACCTTCACATCTTGCCCACTGACTCATGTTCATATGAGTCCTCCTTAGAGGATGAGCCTAGTACTTATTCCCTCAACATAATAACTAAAGAACCCACCCAAGTCCTTAGATCATTAAGGTCATTGGGCATGGCCCAAATTGATAAGGATCCTGGACCCAATGTCAAAGCCAAAATCCTTCAAGCCAAATATGATAAACTCATAACAGCTATAGCCCACATAGACATTGGATCTTGTGCAACCATTCTTAAAACCCATATACTTCCTAAAGAATTTTGGGCTCCTTTTCATAATCCTTTTACAACAATAGCTGGGAAAATCTTTGAAATAGAACTTGTCTAAAAAAAAGAGAACTGGGATACATTTCTTTCCAGCTTGCACTGTATGGATTAGAGTTCTAGGAAGCTATCTCCCAGAAAGAGATATCCTTTTGGTTTTGATGCCTAAGCATCTCTACATTACTCCACATGGTCTTAAGTTAAAAAATTCTTCACTCTATATGTGCAGACTCCCAGTATACTAGAGATCAATCAAGCCCCAATTGGTTACTCAAATGTTCGAGGCAAGTTGCTCAAGTTATGTGTCCATGGCCATGACCAATTCAAACATCCTACTCGTTTTTGGAAAAATGAGGAGTTTTTTTTTATTAGACTCCATTTTAAGAAGAATGAGGATATTAATCGTACCAAAGCTACTAATTCTAGCATGAAGATGGAGATATTGTTCTAGCCAAACAAGAATATTCTTCTCTTTTAGCACAAGGATTAATTGATGTCAAGCATTCTATATAGAAAAAATATTAGAACTCATCAAAGGAAGGAAGATGTTGGCTATTGATTATAAACCTCTTAAAATATTTTTATAGGATGATAAGTCCCCACTTCCAAAAAGATTTACTTTAACCTCCTAATTAAGCTAGGAAAATTAGATCTCAAAGCGAGATTCTAGCAATTAGGTATTCATCCTGAGGATAGGTATAAAACTACATTTTGCATTCTGGATGCTCAATACCAGAGGGAAGTGATGCCATTTGGATTAAAGGTGGCTCCTTCCCTTTTCTAAAAGACTATGATCAAAATATTTAAGCCTATTCTTCAGAATACATTGATATATATTGATGATATTATATTGTTTTCTAAAAATGAAGAAGCCTATAAGAAGTTATTGGCCCAATTTGCTGACATTATAGCCCATTATGGAATCATGCTCTAATCTAGGAAAGTCCATATAGCTCTAGCTCAAATTGAATTACTTAGAATGATATTTCATGATGGATTCTACTAATCAGGTTCCCACATTGCACAAGAATTGCTTAATTTTCTAGATGACAATTTGTTAGGAAAACAAATTCAGCAATTTTTGGAAATTGTGAATTATCTTGAGACTTTATCTTGATGTAACAACACATACTATCCAACTATCAAAACTTCTAAAAAAGAATCCTATCCCTTGGGGATTAGATCAAACTAAGGCTGTCGAGAAATTAAAGCAAATAACCTAGCATCCTCCGCCACTCAAAATTCCAAGATCAGGATAAAGGATATTCTAAACCGATGCTAGTAATCATTTTCTAGGGAGTAGTACTTATTGAAAAAATGAATGGTAAACACCATTATTGTGGACATAGAAGTGGATAATTTAAAGAATCAGAAAAGCATTTGCTACCTGTAAAGAGATTCTAGCAGTAAAAAGAGAAATTGAAAAATTCAACTTTCTTCTAAGCTCATACAATTTTATTGTTGAAATGGATAACACCTCTTTTCCCTCGATGCTATAAACCAAAAGGAAGGCCCTTCCTGACTGCCAATTTCTTCAGTGGAAATATTGGTTTTGACGCTATAAATTTACAGTGAGATATATTAAAAGTTAACCAAAATATCATAGCTGATTATCTTTCCAGACCTCAGAAAGTCCAACTCCTCACCCCTTACAAACCCCTGACCATTTTAGACATTAACCAAATGTCTCTTCCAAGAACTTTCAATTTCATCACCAAACACCATACGTTCCTACCTAGATTCAGAGCAAAAAAACCTTAACATGTCTAACAAGTAGCCAAAAGAAATTTGTTCTATTGACTTCATATCCTCCTTAGTAACAATCATATCCCACTATCTTTTGAGTTCTTTTACTTAGAAAAACCATACTCGACTATCCCTTTCATTAGAGGCCCCATCCCTGAAGAAATGAAGCGGTACATTTGGTCTCTTTTAGCCCTTTATGCTTGTTTTATAGCCCTTGAACCTCTCCTTATTTACTACTACCTTTCTGAATGACTCCTTTGGAAGCTTTTATTCTTCCAAAAGCTTTGTCTTTCTATATCCTCTCTCTTGTCTCTTCAGATATTCTAATATGCTCTACACTTGTCTGTAGGGGATCCTGTGTATCAAAATGAATTTGACCTTGATATTTGGGATCAGGTTTCTTTATGAATAATGTGGTTTAATCTAGGTTTCTATAGATTGAGGTCCTAATGTGATCTGTATGGCTGAGGAATGCTGAGAAATGACATTGATATGGTAAGATCTGTAGATATCCTAGACTGAGTCTTAGTTTTTATAAGGAGACTCACTGCATGGTAAGTCATAAAGTGTCTATTGACAAGCTCATATATATTAACTAAAGTAGCTCTGGTTGACAAGTGTAAGTGACTATATTGATAAGTCATAGATTGTCCATTGACAAGCCTATCTATGTTAATTAAACTAGCCCTCGTTGACAAGTGTATATCACTATATTAACAAGTCATAGAATGGCCATTGACAAGCTCATCTATGTTAACTCAACAACTTTCGTTAACAAGTATGTGTGACTATATTGATAACTCATAAAGTGGTCATTGACAAGCCCATTAATGTCACGGAAATCCCCAGGGACTTTTTTGATAGATGATTCTACATTGAGACCTTTTTTTTTATGGGTTAAATACCATTTTTACCATGGAAGTATTGGCTAGAGAGTATTCAGCACCTGAAAGTTTTTTTGGGTATTATTTTTACCCTAGAAGTTTACAAAAAAGGAGCAAATATGCCCCAGAATTTTTTTTTTTTTGTAAAGGAGCAAAAATACACATGTGCTTTACCCCTCGGAGCACCCAACACCATATGCTTATTTTTGGAGCAAAAGTACACATGTTATATTTTTAGAGCAAAAATAACACCCACCGTTATGACCAAATGTCCATTAGCATGCCAAGCTTTTTTTTTTTTAATTTATTTATACAAATGACATCCAATATTAAAACTAACTCTTATCCTTAGCAAGCAAACTCTCCAGATCCATATCAGTCGATGAGAGAATATGGATTCCTGGCGTAGTTGTGAGGTTACTATTCGCAAGGTGATTTGCAACAATGTTTGCTCCACGTCTGATATGACATATCTCCACTACCCAATCCCTTTCGATGAGGCTATGAATTTCCGCAATAAGGTCTCGTTCAGCATGCACCTCATTTAGTTCCTTCCTTATCAGCTCAACAACGTTTGCAGAATCAGATTCCAATATAACCTACCGACAGCCGAGGTCCCACGCCAACTTCAATCTGTGTAAGCATCCCCATAACTCAACCGAGAGGCAGTCCCCGTCCACCCCTCTAAACATAAACCTTGTCAGGAAGTTACTGTGCTCATCTTTAAGAACTCCTCCACTAGCTACACCAGGGTCGCCATCTGTGTTAATTTTAACCCACCCTTCTGATGGTGGTTTCCATTGATCTCCAAGCTCAGTTAGAGTGTGATTCCCACCATTCCTTGTGCCAAACCGAATGTGTGCTTCATGCAAGCTGCTCATGGTGGCGTTGACACTGGACTGCAAATGGGTGTTCGAGATCTTCTTTAATTCCCCTCGAACACAAGCTTTGATTCAGAGCATTCATATTCATCTTCATTGAGTTCTTCATCACTGCTGCTCAGGAACTTAGAAACGGAAACATCCAATAATTCCTAGCACATGTTCATTATGCTCTTCCTCTTGCCATCTTACAAATTTGCATCGTGGTGATCGTCATGTGTGGTCTGGCTTTTCTCATCAAGCCCTTGAGTCAGCCTCATGTTATTGTAGAGATTATTGTAAGTTCCTCGTCATACTTTGTTTTATTCACTTGTTCATGTTTTTTCTGGTTTTTACTCTTATCTGTTCAACCAGAGCCTCATTTTTCAGCTAGTTATTGTTTAATAAAAGCCATATCAATGCCCCTGTTCTGCGAGCTAGGAACAAGGGTATTCTATTTTTTTTTCCACAAATTCAGTTTTTGATTTGTGTCTGTGTTTTTCATATAAGAAGTAAGAGAAAGAGCAAGAGCAATTAGGATGAAAAAAAAAAAAGAGAGGAGGGGAGTACAATTTAGAAGCAAATGTCATCCTTAGATCAGACTGCCTGATTGGTACGACCTCCATGGGAATGGAGGACCTCTTAATGATTGAGTGGCGACAGACCTGGTAGGCATATCTTCTTCGCGAGGATCATAACCCATGAAGATCCTAAAGGGTTTCTGATCCGCGACTTTCCCATTACTTGAACTCATGTGGCTGCTCCCTGTACAAATCGAAGATTTAAGAAATTGGTGGAAATGGGGGTCAAACGAAGTGTATTAAATTCAAACTAGAAGTGTGATTGAGAATGCAATTAATGCATAGAGAAGCGGAACCAAAGAATGAAAAGCAGAAAGCATGAGCATTGGAGCGAGGATTTATTACTATCAATTTCATATGTAACGGACGTCTGCTTCATTAACGGTGGGTGTTATTTTTGCTCCAAAAATGTAACCACATGAGTATTTTTGCTCCCAAAAAAAGCATATGGTGCTAGGCGCTCCCGGGGGTAAAGCACATGTGTATTTTTACTCCTTTACCCTTTTTTGAGCAAATTTGCCCTGGAAGTTTACAAACAAGAGCAACAATTTAACGGTTAAGATCAACCGATGGATAAGATTGCTATATTTTTAAACTTCCAGGGCAAAAATGATACCAAAAAAACTTTCGGGTGCTGAATGCTCCCTAGCCAATACTTCTGTGACAAAATTGGTATTTAACATTTTTTTTTTTTTTTATAGAGGAATCTACACTATGACTTTTTTATAATTTTTTATCCTTAGATCTGAGTGAAATTTTCCCAATTTTGAAAGCTTGAGGGAAGATAATTATTTTATTTTCAATTATTTTTTGTTCTTGAAGCAACTCAGTCTAATTGGAGAGCTAAAGAGGAGGCCAAGTCATATGGGAAAGGGGTCTCTCTATTTCCCTTTCCATCCCCTTCCCTCCACTTCCTTATTTGTACCGTTAGATCAATTTTGACAGTTGAGATTAAATATCATATAAAAAGTAAAAATGAATATATAAAATATTTTATAAAAGTGTAAATATAGAACTATTGAAAATAAAATTTGAAAATTTAGATTTTTTTATTTTTTTTTAATTTAATATTATAATAATACTTTTATAAGATATTAAATCTTAATCATTAGAATTAATTTAAGATGCAAATAAAGAAATGAAGTGAAATGGAGCTAGGGGGAAAAGGGAGGCCCCTTTCCGGAGTCACATCCAACATTATATGTCCATAAATTGCTGAGCAACCGAGTCGGTGACATAAATAACATTAGTTGCCCAGGCGTTTTCAGACTCCCAACAATTCAAGCATTAAACTGAGTTTTTTTTTTTTTTTAAACATTCTTCTCATTTTAAAAATCAATTTCGAAAAAGAAAAACTTTCTAATACACGTAGACTCTAACAAAAAGAATCATTTTAGGGGAAAAAAAAACCTTAATAAATAATTCCATTTATTTTTTTAAGAAATACTAATGTTTAATTTAAAGTAAAAAAAAAAAAAAAAAAAATTTGAATTGTCCTTCCGTTACTTTGGGATATAAATTTAAAACCTCCCTTATGAGTAGAGACATGGGGTATCATTTGAGCCCCTGCATGTTTGGATTAGGTTTTGTAGAATAATTTTTATGATTTACGAGGTAAACATGTGAGAGGTTTTGTTTTAGCTTATGAAAAAATGCTTCTGAAACCATGGTCTGAGTGTTACCCAAAAACACACACATATCTATTGGGACATGAAATTATGTTTATAAATATAGAGCATATAATATATATTGATATTAGGAAAGCGAATGAGAAATATTCTTAGTGCTTTTTTGGAATAACATTTGGAGCCTTCAAAGACAGTTTTTCAATCGTAAGTTATATAGAAGAGTTTTATTTCGATTTACGTAAAATAACATTTTTAACAGCCTCAAATATGATCTCAAACAAGCCTTTATTCTCTTTTATCTCTCTTCTCCTTCCTACAATTCCTTCATTCTTTGGTTTGGCATTACATATTTTGCTTTCACAACAAGCCCATTATTTTACTACCACGTGAAATTTTAAAATCATGCTTTTGCGTATATTTTAAATAATTAGTGTAGGCAAAGCTCCTCCATTTACAAGGGGCACAAAATGAAGTATTTGTTGCAGTTTTGATACTAGCTTTAATTTTTAATATAAGAACAAACTGACTTTAAACAAAGGAAACTTAAATTATATATGAAAGTATTTATAATTTTTCTTTAAACTAATTAGTTTGATTTATAAATTGATATTTTATTAAGGATGAGTGAGAGTATTTTATAATAATTTTAATGTGAATTTATTTATCTATTGTTTTTTTATATTTTGCACCGGTATCTAGCACCTTCCTATATTATTAGGTATTAAAACAACGAACTACTATAGTTTTGAGGTTCATGACTTCCTCTTTCAATATGAGTGTCTCATCTAAAATTTGAACTCCAAATCTATAAGGATCCAGCTATCGCTTATACTGTTAGACCAATTTCTAGGTTGATATGATTTATTTATTGATATTTTTTTTCTTTTGGTCAAAGATTTATTTTATTGATTGATGGAATTTGAAAAAGCAGTTTTTTCAAAGCTTCTAGTTGCATATTATTGCAAGGCTGTTCAGGGGCAAGGCAAGTGAGGTTGTTTAGTTTGAAAAGAAAGAAAGCGGGATGAGTTGCTTCACACACGGGCTAAGCCGTTGGAACAGTTGAGAGTGCAGTCAATAAGAGACAGCGAGTCTGTTCATGAATTGTCCTCTCACACAAACAAGACCCTCTCCCTCCGTTCACGCGCTCCTTCCCTGCTACCTGTCCAACCCACGCGCCTTCTCCGCTTCTCTCTCCTCTTGGGGTGGGAATAGGTCGTACTTATTAGCGACCTCCTGCCGACCTATTTAGGGCCTCGATCGCCCTACTGTTTATTAAAAAAAAAGAAAGCGCGCCTATTTAAAGCTTATATGTGTAAATACTGCGCTTATTTTGTTAAGGTCTAACCCGTGTTCTTTAGGTCCCTACTGCATTTACTTATTAAATAAATATATTTATATTAATATCATATAGTAAAAAAATATTTATTTTTTCATTATTATATTTATATAGATTTTGATAAGCTCAAAGCGTATGAAGTTTTTTACTTATGGCGCTTTCAAGGCGCTGATATGAGAAGCCTTTTTAAAGCGCCTACATTGTAAGTAAATGGCTTTAAAAAGCGCTTTGAGGCGCCCGACTGGCCTTTGAAGACTCAGGCCAAAAAAAGCCTCGCATTCGTGCCGCGCCTTTTAACTCAATTACAGACTCAGACCTATTTGGCTAAAGCCTGCCTATTTCCATCCCTACTAGTCTCCCCCATCCATCTATATATACCCTCTCCCTCCTTTCATCTCTGTCAAATCTCTCCTCCATTGAAGTTCCTTTATAAGCTCTCAAGTTTCTTCTCCGACTTTCTCAAACTCTCGTTATGGCGACCACTTTCAAGGCATTCGTTGTCATCCTCGTTGCGGCTATCTTCGCCTCCGCGGCCTCCGCTCAGGACTTCAACTTGTCGCCCTCGCCGGCTCCTGCTCCGGATGCTGGAGCTGCGGGATCCGTTTCCGGCTCCTTCACACTCATCGGTGCCTCCCTTGTCCTGTCAATGCTGGCTATTTTGAAGAACTAAGACTAGTCGTAGTTCTTACACAGATACGCATGCTGATGTTTGTATCATTTTGCTGAGGGGTAATTTGATTTAGGATGATTGGAGAGTTGAGTTAGAAGAAATAAGATGCATATGATGCTACTATTATTTATT
Organism: Acacia acuminata; assembly: GCA_019022655.1. Taxonomy (NCBI): domain Eukaryota; kingdom Viridiplantae; phylum Streptophyta; class Magnoliopsida; order Fabales; family Fabaceae; genus Acacia; species Acacia acuminata. The sequence continues at coordinate 1,955,576 of JAFJYI010000125.1, forward strand.
TTGTATATTAGTGGCCAATAAGTTTGAGTTTTATACTGGATTAGTATATTAGATCACTCATATCTTGGCTTCAAGCTCCTTGTACGATCGTATCATGATTCCAGCTTCTTGTATGAAGTCTAAAATCTACATACCTTTACCCAGTCAGTCATTCTATCTTCTGCCCTTTCTATGTTTTGCAGCTGTTGGTCCTCTGCTATTTCTTGTTCCTTGGCACTAATCATCTACATTTGTCTCGTGCTCTACACCTTTTTTCCCTGAGGTTTTTCAGAAATTCTTGTGTGTTTATTGTTCTTGTGGCGGATCTAGGAATTTATGGGAGGGGGGGCACTGTGGGGATGCGGGGGTTCGGGGCAGGCTTCCTAAAATTTTTTTTTACAGTAAAGCTTTAAATGCATTAAATAAAATAGTGAGGCCACTTTATATTAATAGCCACATTAAAGTTGTTATAGGAGACTAATAATCCAGCATAGCAAATCTCAACTTTCTCTCTGGTTGCCTAAACTCTATCAAAACAAAAAATAATTTTTAAGAAGGCACTCTCTTCATCAGCTGTATGATACAAGAATTTCTCTAATTTTAATGAGTATTAACTTTTCTTGAGTATGCTAAAAACACAAAGAAAAATATATAAATGAAGTAATTACTTTACTAGATGCTTGAAGCCTTGCTTCCCTAAAACCCGTAAATCATATAACACAAGGACATCATATCCATTATATATATACATATGTATATGTATGCGAGAGTAATGAGGGGCCCATGATGTAAGTTGGAAGGTCCTTATTTTCTACTAGTATATGAATAAGCCTATATTGTGTGTGTATATATTGAGAATTCCCATATTAAAAAAATTGGTTGTCATATTTTCAGGTAGGCACTTGCCCCCCAGTGGATAACCTCGGTCCGCCTCGTGTGCCATGTTCTGACGCAAATTTGAGAACTTACATATGACGTCTAATGAAGCATGTCGATTGTGTATGTAAGTTTCAATTGTTAATTATAAAGGTGTAACATTTGACGCGGGATTTAAATTAGAATTGTATTTTGGGGTGGTTAAACCCGGACCGGCTATTAAATTGGTTAGGGTATTGGGTCAACCAGACCAAACTGATGAGAACTTGACGATTTCAATGTAATCAATATGAGATTTTTAAAAAACTAACTAAAAAAAAGAACCAGGTTTATGTCAGAACCAGATGGATGAATCCGTTTCCGGTCTGATCCGAGTCTCAAAACATTGATTTTGACTTTCAATAATTATGGCTGTTTTAATGTTGTAAAGCTCCTCCTTCTGCTTTCTACCTTCTTTCCAACAAGAGGGGTAATACGGTAAATTGATAAATTTCAATATCCTATCAATACTTTTATTTATCTTTTGCATATTTTAACAATATTTTTCTATCATTTTCCCTTTATTTATCATTTATGAACGGAAAAGAAAAAAAATACTTAGATATGAGAAATATGCATGGGATCAAAGTGATTTATACATGCATGTGTGCAAGAATTAGATTCTGTTTTCCAAAAAAGCTATTTGCTCAAGAGGTGATTTATTTGAAAAGAATAAATACGTTAGAGTGACTTCTTTAGATCGGTAATTTTCTCATGTAATTGGAGTATTTTAATAGTTTTTTAAATCTCATTTTTACTTAAAGATTTAGACATCATAAAAATAGAAGAAAAATTATTTTTTTTAAAAAAAACTCATTACAAAATTTATTGTTCCAAATATCTAAGAATAATATATAACCGTCTTTCATTTTACACACACTAAAAAATCCACATTTGTGCATCTTCCTATTGTCTATAAAGTATAAGTATTCTTCTAGAAGAAAAAATCAGCAAGGAGATTGATTATCATGTTTTCCGTCCAAAAGAAAAAAGATTGATGGTCATATTTACACGTGTTCAACTATGTTGCATCTTTGGCAAAAAGATTGCACTAATAAAGTCACTTTTTTTTTTTTTATAGAAAAAAACAGTGAACGAATAAAAAAGTCTTTTTTTTTTTTTTTTTTTTTTCCCTTTCAGTGTGACTTTTGTTTTTAGTATTATCTCCGATTCTAAATATAAGATAAAATTTATATGCAATTTATACTATAAACTTTTTCTTATTTATAAGACTGGAGGTAATATGATTTTGAAATTGCAGACCAAATGGCAACAAAAGAGTCTTATCTTACCAACCATAGGCTTCAAATCTTTTATGACATTATTATAATACGAGAAAAAATATATAAAATGTAAAAAAAAAAAAAAAATCATATTTTTTTTTCATAATATATTGTACAATAGTTTTTTACTAAACATTTCAGATTTCAGAGCAAAAGCACAAATAATGAATACATGGATAAAACTACTTTTTTTGCCCCCAGAAAGATGCATTAAAATCTTGGGAACTGCTTGCACCAACGATGCTTAAAAAGGTAAAAGAGAATGTATGGACCAGAATAGAAGACTTGTGTTAATAAGGAAAGGGTTAAAAGACCTAATTTGTCATGGAAGTTTTGATAAGAGAGCACTCAGTACCTAGAATTTTTTTGGTATCAAATTTTCTCCGGAAGTATGAAAAATGTAGCAAATTTTCCCCTCCGTTAATATTGACCATTAAGTTTGACTGAGTGTACACGTGGCATGCCACCTCATCAACCCGAATAAGAGTTAAGTATCATTTTCGCCTTGAAAGTTTTCATCTAGGAGCTATTTTGCCCGGAAGGTTTTACTAAGGAGCAATTTTGCCCCATAAATTTACAAAAGTAGCAATTTTGCCCTTCTTTCTCCCAATATTAAATTTGACTATTAAATGAGTCAAAGATCACATATGTCATGCCTTGAAAAAGTCGAACTTGGAGTCAGAGAAGGAGATCCTTGAGATGATGAGCTTATGGCGCAGAATTTGTGAAGTCGAACCGCGCTCATGGGGGTCGAAAGGTCTGTCCCAAAACCCGGAAGGAAGCATCACTTATGATCTAAGCAAATGAAACGCAAAACGAGAAATGAATTGTTCCAAAAATTAGTTCGTAAAACAAATCAATAGTGATAATATTTACGTTTGTATAGACTGATCATTTGCTTAGATCATAAGTGATGCTTCTTGTGAGAGCAATTCGGCTTCACAAATTCTGGCTGTCTTGAGCTCAACATCTCAAGGATCTCATTCTCTAACTCCAAGTTCAACCTTTTCAAGGCATGACATATGTGATTTTTGACTGATTTAATAGTCAAATTTAATATGCGGGAAAGAAGGGCAAAATTGATACGTTTTATAAACTTCTGGGGTAAAATTACTCCTTAGTGAAAACTTCCAGGGCAAACTTGCTCTCAGTGAAAACTTCCGGGGCAAAAATGATACTTAACTCTTATTGGGTTGATGAGGTGGCGTGCCACGTGTCATGATGTGGCATGCCATGTGTACACTCAGTTAAACTTAACGGTCAAAATTAACTGAGGGGCAAATTTGCTACCTTTTTCATACTTCCAGCGTAAATTTGATACCAAAAAAGCTTCCGGGTGCTGCGTGCCCCCTTATCAATACTTCCGTAGCAAATTAGGTATTTAACCCATAAAGAAATAGAGGGAAGTGGATGGGAAAAGAAATTAGGGATTTGGATTCAGTCCACTGCGTGTTCCCATTCACTGTCGTCCACTACGCAAAAGCAACATTGATCTCTCTCTTTTTTTTTTCCAACAAATATTTCAGGATACTGTAGGTACTAAAATAAGATACCTTAGGATACTGACCAGTATTAAAAAAATACATCATGATCTTAAAAAATTATTTTAGGATGTTGAAAAAATATTTTCAGGGTACTGAATAGTACTAAAAAAATACTTCAGGATATTGACTAAGGATACTGACTAATACTAAAAAAATACTTCACGATCTTGAAAAATTATTTTAAATCATGAAGTACTAGTTAGTATTTTTTCAGTACCGGTCAATATCCTAAAATATCTTTTTAGTACTTACAGTATCATGAAATATTTGTTGGAAAAAAATAAAATAAAGAGATTAGTGTTGTTTTTGCGCTGTGGACAGCAGTGAATGGGAACGTGCAGTGCACTGAAGCCGAATCCAATGGAGAGGTGCTTTCCAAGTCATATCCAACATTAACGTCCATAAATTGCTGCGCAACTGGGTCGACATAACATTAGTTGCCTAGCCGTTTTCAGACTTCCAACAATTCAACCATTAAACTCGTCATGTTTTTTTTTTTAAAACCCTTCTTCTCATTTTAAAAATCAATTTTGAAAAAAAAAAATCTACATATCAGTAGACTCTAACAAAAACAATCATTTTAGAAGAAAAAAAAACCCATTGATAAATAATTCCAATAATTACATTTATTTTTTAAGAAATAATAATGTATAATTTTTTATTCTTTTTTATTTGGATTAAATGGTATGTTGCACCTGAAATATTTTTGGCTCCCGATATTTTAAATTAATTAATTTATACTATATCCAGTATCCTGAAATATTTTTCTTGTGTCACCCAATATCTTAAAATATTTTTTCAGTAGCTAAAAAAAAAAATACTCAAAGCCGTTTAATACAGCTTGACTCAAACAAATAAAAAAATTAATGAATTTACCAAAAAAAAAAAAAAACTCTTAATTTGGGGATAGCATGAAAAGTGGATTCTCTATAAATTGCGGCGCAACTGGGTCGACATAGTTGCCTAGCCGTTTTCAGACTCCCAACAATTCAAGCATTAAACTGATCATTTTTTTTTGTTAACCTTCTTCTCATTTTAAAAATCAATTTTGAAAAAAGAAAAACTCTTTTTTTTGTTAACCTTCTTCTCATTTTAAAAATCAATTTTGAAAAAAGAAAAACTTTCTACATACATGTAGACTCTATAAAAAACAATTTTTTTTTTTGGGGGGGGGGGGGGGGACCATTAATAAATAATTCCAATAATTACATTTATTTTATTTTTTTTAAAGAAATACTTATGTTTAATTTAAAATAAATTTGAATTGTCTGCCCTTTACTTTGGGATATAAATTTAAAACCTCCTTTATGAGTAGAGACGTGGGGTATAATTTGAGATATAGACTATTGGGTCGTAAAATCATGTCTATAAATATAGAGCATGCATTTTATAAATATAGAGCATGTATTTTTTTTTTTTTGATCAAAGTAGATAGAGCATGTATTAGGAAATTGTGCCTACCCCACCTAAAATGAAAAAAAGAAATATTCATTATTAGGAAATTTTGAGAAATATTCTTATTCTCTTTTGTCTCTCTTCTACTCCCTACAATTCCTTCATTTTTGGTTGAGTATTACATATTTTATTTGCTTTCTCAACAAGTCCATTATTTTACTCCCACGTGACATTTTAAAATCCTGCTTTTGCGGTGTAGGCAAAGCTCCTCCATTTGGACGGTCACAAAATAAAGTGTCTTTTGCAATTTTGATACTAACTTTAAATTTTAATATAAGAACAAGTTGATTTTATTTAAGAAATTAAAAAATTAAATAAATGATATATTAAGATATTTATATTTATATTTTTCTTTAAACTAATTAGTTTGATTTATAAAATAATATTATATTAAGGACTTGAGGGATTATTTTATAATAATTTTAATGTAAATGAATTTTTTTTTTTTGATATATTTTCAACCAATATCTGGCACCTTCTTATTACCTGGTATCCAAACAATGGACTACTCTAATTTTAGGTTTATGACTTCACCTTCCAACACAAGTGTCCCTTTTGACATTCGAACTTGAAATCTACTCCAGCTGATTCTTATTATAAGGCACTAACTAGCAAGTTTATTTGATTATTTTTATAAGGTACTTGCTTATTCTAAATGAGCATTAATTATTTTTTTCATGTTTGCCCATAATTAATAAAGGTAGTGAGTGAAAGTAATAATTAATATGATATTAGAGTTTAGTGCAATTAGTAAGGTAGTATTGAAAATTACTTAGATTCTAAGACAATTTTATTGACTTTAACTGCTTTTATTGATTTATAAAAAAAGTTAGTTAGTGCCTTATAACAAGGACCAAGAAGAATACAATGATTTAGCGGGGTCTTACACTATCAGTTCTATATATGTTGAAATAATTTATTTATTTATTGATGGAATGTGAAAAGGCAGTTTTATTTTTATTTTTTGCCAAAGCTTCTAGTTGCAGATTATTGCAAGGCCGTTAAGGGTGGGAAATGACGTTGTTTGGTTTGAAAAGAAAGAAAGCGATCGAGAATGCTTCCTTCACACACTGTTCGTCCGCGCTAAGCCGTTGGATAACAGTCCAGAGCGTGCAGTCAATAAGAGGCAGCGAGTCTGTTCATGGATTGGCGGCTCACGCAAACCAGACTCTCTCCCTCCGTTCACGCACTCCCTCCCTGCCACCTGTCCCACCCACGCGCCTTCTCCGCTTCTCTCTTCCTTTATCTATATATATATACCCTCTCCCTCCTTTCACCTCTCTCAAATCTTTCCTCCATTGAAGTTCCTTTATAAGCTTCCAAGTTTCTTCTCCGACTTTCTCAAATTCTCTCGTTATGGCGACCCTGTTCAAGGCCTTCGTCGTCATCCTCGTTGCGGCTATCTTCGCCTCCGCCGCCTCCGCTCAGGACTTCAACTTGTCGCCCTCGCCGGCTCCTGCTCCGGATGCCGGAGCTGCGGGATCCGTTTCCGGCTCCGTTGCACTAATCGGTGCCTCCCTTGTCCTCTCAATGCTGGCTATTTTGAAGAACTAAGACTCCTCGTAGCTCATTCATTTTTATGATTTCATTATACGTTTTATACACATACGCCTACTGATATTTGTATCATTTTGCTGAGTGGTGATTTGATTTATGATGATTGGAGAGTTGAGTTAGAAGAAATAAGATGCATATGATGCTACTATTATTTATTTTGTATATTAGCGGCCAATGAGTTTTGAGTTTTATACTGGATTAGTATATTAGATCACTCATATCTTGGCTTCAAGCTCTTTGTACGATCGTATCATGATTCCAGCTTCTTGTATGAAGTCTAATATCTACACACCTTTACCCAGTCAGTCATTCTATCTTCTGCCCTTTCTATGTTTTGCAGCTGTTGGTCCTCTGCTATTTCTTGTTCCTTGGCACGAATCATCTACATTGTTCTCGTGCTCTACACCTTTTTCCTGAGGTTTTCCAGAAATTCTTTTGTGTATATTGTTCTCGTGTGCCATGTTCTGACGCAAATTTGACAACTTACATATGACGTCTAATGAAGCATGTCGATTGTGTATATATAAGTTCCAATTGTTAATTTTAAAGGTGTAATCACTAATCAGGCCATTTGTTTATTTTGGTTCTGCCTTCTATCTTCTTTTCAACCAGAGGGGTAATTAGGTAAATTGATCAAATCTCAATATCCTATCAAGACACACACATCTCAATATATCTTTTAAATGGATTTTTCCTATTTTACATGGTGAATTATGAGAAATATATATGGAGTATATTAGAAAAAGTCCATGACTTGGAAAAATTAAAATATATATTCAATTAGAAAAGTGTTTAAAATTTAATTAAATCCTCACTACATTTTCAATTTTAACATTTATTAAAAAAGGTAACGTTGACTTCATGTTCAGCAAATCAAATCAGTTAAGCAGAGCAATGAATCAATTAGGGCCCGTTTGGTACAGAGGTGATTTAAAGAGGAAAAGGAATTCAAAGAAGGGAAAGGAATGGAAGGGAAGAGTGCGAGGGAAATTAAAAAGTTGAGCTGTTTGGTAGACATGTGAAGGTAACTTAAGTTGAGGGAAAATGAATGGTTTGATATGAAGAATTGGGTATTAGTTAAGTGGGAATATGAGGTGAAATACCAAAAATGCCCCTAAATTTAAAAAAAAAACAAATTTGCCCTGTGTCGTGACCCACTGCGTCGCCGCTACTCCCCCCGCCTTGGACGCCACTCCCGCCACCGTCGACACCACTCCGCCGTCGTCGACGCCGCACTGCCGTCGTGAACGCCGCCACCGTCGTCGCCTTAGTGTTGTATATGACGCAATTTAATTTAAAAAAAAATCAGACCCGACAATTCTCGAGAATTCTCGAGAATTCATGGAGAATTAATTGAGAATTCTCATTGAATTCTCATTCATGGAGAATTCTCATTGAATTCTTGAGAATTGTCGGTCTGTTCCAGTTGCCTCTCTCGTACCTAAGATTTCTGTCGAATTTAACTCGAGGCATATATTAATATGACTCCAGGTATGCCAATTCACCAACATTATCAGTACCCAAGATTTCTGCTATCTCTCCTTTTTGATCCCTGACGTCTCGACACGTAACCAAAAAAAAAAGCTTCAGATTTCTTTTTCATCCTTGCAACGTCGGCGTCGGGATTTGCGAGAGGAGCGAGGAGGCGGCGTCGGCGTTGGTAGCAATTGCAAGGAAAATAGATGATTGAAGGAGGAGAAGATGGTCATTTGAAATTTCTTCCTTAGGGAAGATCAACTTTCCCACCGAAAATGGAGGAAGTGGTTTTCCCATGAATGAAGGATCGGAAGATCGAAGGTTCTCGGAAGGCAGGGCTACCAAACGTGTCCGGTGATGGAAGATCTGCAATCTTCCCTTTCCTTTCTGGTCGATCTTCCGCGTACCAAACGGGCCCTTAATGAACTGACTTCTCCTCAATGAACACATCCAAGGCCTTTATCATCCTCCTTCAATTTATGTGGTTGTTCTATTTTATTTGAATTAATTTATTTTGGGAAAATCTCATCTAGAGCTGCATACAATAAGGAAATTCTAAATCATGTTAGTAAATTTAATTAGGCTAAAGTATATTTTTAGTCTTTTAAGTTTTATATAAGGCATACTTTTGGTCCCTTAACTTTATAAAGTATACTCTTGGTCCTAAAATTCTAACATCGTTAATTTTGCTAACGAAAAATACTGACACAGCGAATTCAAGTGATGACTAATAGAATTTAATTACACAAATTTTATATACTCTTCAATTTACCCATATTTTAAATTTAAGATTAATAGCATTTAGTTATACAGTTATCACTTAAGTTTACAACGTTATTACTTGAGTTTGTATTTTACGTTAGTGAAATTAGAGGTGTTAGAATTATAGGATTAAAAGTATACTTTATAAAGTTAAGGGACTAAAAGTATACCTCATGTAAACTTAAAAGACTAAAAGTATATTTTAGCCATTTAATAAATTACTAATTAAGTTATCAACTTAGGTTAGGATTTCAAAATGTAGGTTAAATGACTTCACTGTCATCTTCTCTCAAAAATGTTTCAATGCTCTTTAACTTATTTTAAAAGTAAGTATATGTGCATATATATCAACATTAATATATAATAAAATAAAATATTATTAGCTTAACTTAAAGGTTTTTTTTTTTGTGGTTGAAGGATCATAAAAAATAATTCAAGTCAAAAAGAAAGAAAAAAAACCCTAATATCAATTAAATGATTTTTAATTTAATATTGAGAATATAAAAAATTTATTTTAGTGACTTTGTGTGGTAAGGTAACAAATATATGAAAGAAATTTTTTGGTGTAAAGTACTAAAATGTTTTGTTGGGAAAAACTACAAGTGTTCTTTTTAAGCTGAACCTAAAAAGGCTACGAGCTTTGGCGGTAGTCGCCGACGAGACACTAGTGCCCGGTGATGGATTGCCGTCAACGATTGCTAGAGTTGGATTCTAACATCCAACAAGGAGTTTTAAGGATTTTTCAAAAAAATAAAAAGTAAGAAACTTATGTAACTTCACACATTTATCAATATTTTAAAATTCTAAATCGGTCAATTTGTAATTATTCAAATTCACCACTTTTATTTATCTTTTGTATATTTTAACAATATTTTTCTGTCATTTTTCCTTTATTTATCATTTATGAACTAAAAGGAAACAAAATACTTAGATATGAGAAATATGGGATCAGAGTGATTTATACATGCATGTGTGCAAGAATTACATTCTGTCTTGCTAAAAAGCTATTTACTCAAGAGGTGACTTATTTGAAAAGAACAAATACGTTAGAGTGACTTGTTTACATAGATAATTTTCTATGTAATTGGAGTATTTTAGTGGTTTTTTAAATCTCATTTTTGAAAAAATTGTTAAAAAATATCTCATCACAAAAGTTATTGTTCAAAATGTCTAAGAATAATATATAAACGTCTTTCATTTTACCCATAATTAAAAAAATCCGTATTTGTGAATCTTCCCATCGTCTATAAAGTATAAGCATGCTTCTAGAAGAAAATATCAGTAAGTAGATTTTTTTTTTTTTTTTTTTTTTTGGTCAAACAGTAAGTAGATTGATTATCATGTTTTCCATCCAAAAAAAAAAAAAAATTGATGATCATATTTACACGTGTTCAACCATGTTGCATCTTTGGCAAAAAGATTGCACTAATAAAGTCGCATTTTGTTCAGAAAAAAAAGTACAAAGGAAACGAATAAAAAAGTCCTTTTTCTGGTGTGACCTTTGTGTTAGGGAAAAAAAAATTTCAGGTCCAAGGGACCAAAAAAAATATAAAAAAATCTTTAAAAAAATTCATACAACTTTTTAGGACTTTTCTAATATCTGAATTTCTTTTAGGATATTTTTTGACATTTTCTTAATCCTTTAAAACCTGAAAAGAATTTTCCCTTATTTTTATTTTTAGTATGATTTTGAAACCATAGACGAAATACCAACAAAAGAATCTTAGCTCACAAAAATATAGGCTTCAAATCTTTTATGACTTTATTATAATATGATAAAAATTATGTAAAAAAAGACATGAAATCTATTTTTATTTAGTTCTTTTTTTCTCATAATATATTGTAAAATAGTTTTTACTAAACATTTCAGATTTCAGACCATATAAATTTAGCAAAGCAAAACCACAAATAATGAATACATGAGTGCTTGCACCAATAATGCTTAAAAAGGTAAAGCAGAATTTATGGACCAAAATCGAAGACTTAGCACCTAAGAAGCCTTGGTATTAAAACCACTTTTGTAATTATATATATTAAAAAATAAATTTTAAGCTGCCTATGTCCGCCCATTTAAATTTTTAAAATTTATTATGATTTATTTTTATTTGTGTATGTTTGTATTTTGTATACATACTCCATTACTTTGCATTCTATTAGTTTCTTGTTTGTATGAGTACTATGAATTTATGATTTTTGGTTTCCGAACTCGATATTGTTTATTTCTGGTATTTATTATGATAACTGGATTCCAAAATGGGACTGTGATTAAGATCATGGCCTTTAATTTGTCTTAAGTATTTTTTTTTTATAACATTGTCTTAAATATTTTTCTTATTGTTATTGACCGGTAGATTTTCATGTGCAGTTTTTCAGAAGAAAAAAATTAGCAAAGGAAGTAATTCGTTGGTTGCATAATGAATTAACAAGAACCAAAGTTTCAGGATAATTGTCCATTGCCTTTGTGGATTAGATTTTATTTCATAAGGAGAAGAACAATTATTTGTGGTGCATTTTGACAATATCTTTGAAGGTGATTATTTTTGCTATGGTTGTATTTTTGTTCAAGGGTATAAAAAAAAAAAAAATGGGACAATACATGGTTTGTGCAAGTTTAACAAATTTTGTTTTGAAATTATATCAACTAATATTTATTTGGTAGCTGGAGCTACATCTCCTTCATTAAGTGAATTTGAAAATGACGATGCATGAAGCATGAAGATCTAATGAAAACATGTCATCTCACAAATCTTTAGGCTTATGATTGTCATGATTTAGTTTGAAAGTTGAAGTTTGAACATTAAAATGATATTATGATGAAATATGTCTAAATTTAAGTTTTTGTGTGTAATATGTGATGATCAAACTTTGAAGATTCAAAATTCAAATAGGTTACCTATAACCCTTTTTAACCCACCCATTTATATTATTACATGTTTAAAATAGGCTTTAACGAATTGAAGTGCGGGTATGAGCTAGCCCATACTCATATAACATTAAATAGGCGGGCTATGAGTTTAGATACGGGCTACCCAACTTAAAATCCGTTTCTCTCGCCTTAGGGAAAGGGGTCTTTCCATTTCCCTTCACTTCCTTATTTCTTATTTGTTAGATCAACTCGATAGTTAAAATTTAATATCCTACAAAAAGTAAAAAATAATATATAGAATATTTTAATCAAAGTGTAAAGATATAAACTATTGAGAATACATTTTAAAAATTTAGATTTTATTATTTAATATTAAAATAATATTTTTATAAGATTCTTAATCATCAAAGTTAATCAAACAATGCAAATAAAGAAATAAAGGAAAGTGGAGAGGTCGCTTTCTCTCTCGAATCGTATCCAAAATTAATGTCCATATTTTTTTTTTGGTTGCCCACCCGGTTCATCGGAATTTTACCCCGACTAATCCGGATCCGACCCGTGTGGCGACTGGCTATGCTGGGAGAAGAAAATTTTTTTGCATTCAGAGGAACCTCGAGACCTTTCTTAAGCGACACAAACCACGTGAGCCAACCCTGGTAATTAATGTCCATAAATTGCTGCGCCACTGGGTCGACATAATATTAGTGTCCATAAATTGCTGCGCCACTGGGTCGACATAACATTAGTGGCCTAGCCGTTTTCAGACTCCCAACAATTCAAGCATTAAACTGATCATTTTTTTTTTTTAACCTTCTTCTCATTTTAAAAATAAATTTTGAAAAAGAAAAACTTGCTACATACATGTAGACTCTAACCAAAACAATCATTTTAGAAAGAAGAATCCATTAATAAATAATTCCAATAATTGCATTTAATTTTTTTAAGAAATACTAATGTTTAATATAAAAAATTAAATTGAATTGTCCTCCCTTTACTTTGGGATATAAATTTAAAACCTCCTTTATGAGTAGAGACGTGGGGGATCATTTGAGCTATAAGACTATTGGGTTGTAAAATTATGTTTATAAATATAGAGCATGTAATATATGAGATTAATGTCTCTATTTTTCTTTGTAAAAATATTTTTTCTGCTATACTCACATAAAAGTAAGTGGGTCCTACTAATATTTTTCTCTCTTCTCTTTATAATGGGGCACACTCACTTTTATATGAGTGTAATAGAAAAAATATTTCTGCAATAAAAACAAAAACATTAAACCCATAATATATATTGGTATTAGGAAAGTGAATGAGAAATATTCTTATTCTTTTTTGTCTCTCTTCTCCTCCCTACATTTCCTTCATTCTTAGGTTGAGTATTACATAATTTCTTTGCTTTCACAACAACTCCATTATTTTACTGCCACGTGAAATTTTAAAATCCTGCTTTTGCGTATATTTTAAATAATTGGTGTAGGCAAAGCTCCTCCATTTGGAGGGTCACAAAATGAGGTGTCTTTTGCAATTCTTGTACTAACTTTAGATTTTACTATAAGAGTAAGTTTACTTTATTTAAGAAACCAAGAAAACTAAATAAATGATATATTAAAGTATTTATATTCATAGTTTTCCTTTGAACTAATTAGTCTCATTTATAAAGTGATATTATATTAATGACTGAATTGAGTATTTTATAATAATTTTAATGTTAATGATTTATTTATTTATTTAAAATATTTTCAACTAGTATTTGGCACCTTTATATTACGAGGTATTCAAACAATGGACTACTTTAGTTTCCAGGTTTATGGCTTTCCCTCCCAATATAAGTGCCTCTTCTGAGTTTCGAATTCAAAATCTATAAGGATCTAGTAAGACCTTATACTATTAGACCAACTCAACGTTTATATGATTTATTTATTTATTGATGGAATGTGAAAAAGCAGTTTTTTTCCCCAAAGCTTCTACTCCTCTAGTTCTTATTATAAACATCAACTAACAATTCTCATAAACCAATAAAAACAGTTAAAATCAATAAAGTTGTTATACTCCCTCTAGTCCTTATTATAAGGCACCAATAAGCAAGTTTATTTGGTTCTTTTTATAAGACACTTACTTGTTCCCACTGAACATTAATTATTTTTTTTTCCATGTCTTCCCATAATTAATATGGGTAGTGAGTGAGAGTAATAATTAATATGATATTAGAGTTTAGTGCAATTAGTAGGGGTAATATTAGAAATTACTTAGATTCTAGGATAAATTTATTGACTTTAACTACTTTTATTAGTTTGTAAAAAAAGTTAGTTTGTGCCTTGTAATAAGGACCAGGAGGAATACAATTAAAACTTCCAATATTACCTCTACTAATCGCTACTAAACTCTAATATTATATTAATTATTACTCTCACCGACTATCCTTATTAATTATGAAATACATAAAAAAAAATTAATACACTTTAAAAATAAACAATTACATAAGACTAAATACAATTATTCTTTAGTGATTTATAATAAAGATAAGAGGGACTAGTTGCAGAAATTGGAACAGTTACGTTCAGAAAGTGCAGTCAATAAGAGGCAGCGCTGATTCTGTTCATGAATTAGCCCCTCACACAAACAAGACCCTCTCCCTCCCTGCCACCTGTCCCACCCACGCGCCTTCTCCGCTTCTCTCTCCCCCCATCTATATATACCCTCTCCCTCCATTCATCTCTCTCAAATCTCTCCTCCATTGAAGTTCCTTTATAATTATAAGCTCTCAACTTTCTCCTCCGACTTTCTCAAACTCTCTCGTTATGGCAACCACGTTCAAGACCTTCCTCGTCATCCTCGTTGTGGCTATCTTCGCCTCCGCCTCCTCCGCTCAGGACTTCAACTTGTCGCCCTCGCCGGCTCCTGCTCCGGATGCCAGTGCTGCGGGATCCGTTTCCGGCTCCGTCATACTCATCGGTGCCTCCCTTGTCCTGTCAATGCTGGCTATTTTGAAGAACTAAGACGAGTCGTAGCTGATTCATTTTTATGATTTGATTATACGTTTTATACACATACGCATACTGATGTTTGTATCATTTTGCTGAGTGGTGATTTGATTTATGATGATTGGAGAGTTGAGTTAGAAGAAATAAGATACATATGATGCTAGTAATTATTTATTTTGTATATCAGTGGCCAATGAGTTTGAGTTTGATACTGGATTAGTATATTAGATCACTCATATCTTGGCTTGAAGCTCTTTGTATGATCGTATCATGATTCCAGTTTCTTGAATGAAGTCTAATATCTATATACCTTCCCAGTCAGTCATAGATATCTTCTGCCCTTTCTATATTTTGCAGCTGTTGGTCCTCTGCTATTTCTTGTTCCTTGGCACACTAAATATTATTTTAAATTTGCCAACTTAAAGGCTACAACTTATGACATATAGTGAACTAGTGAAGCATGTCGATTCTGTATATAAGTTTCAATTGTTAATTATAAAGGTGTAAGAATGGAGGCGGGATTTAAATTAGAATTGGATTTTGGGGGGTTTCTGACTTCTGATCATTATTTTGGCTCACTAGCCTGTTTGGGAATACGGTAGAAATTAGAGCTTTTAAGCGCACAATTGAAGTAAAATGAGAAAACGATGCTTCTAAGAAAAGGTAAAATTATCCCAATAAGCTCAATAATTTGATATTTATAAATGTATCCAAAAGGTTAAAAAAATTAACTAATAAATTAGAGGAAAAATTAGGGAAAATTCTCTTATTAAAAATACTCTGCAAATTCATGTCATTTATTAGTAATTTTTCATCTAAACTTACTTTTAAAATAATCTTTCGGTAGTTTTAGTTTTTTTTAAAAAAAAAAGTCACTTCTACCATCGTCAATCCAAAACAAATCACATTACAATCTAACTTTTATCTTATATTCTTTATACAAATGTTAGATAAAAAATAACTTTTATCTTATATTCTTTATACAAATGTTAGATAAAAAATAAGTTACTTCTCTCACCGTTAATCCAAACGAGAAATGTTATAAAGCTCCTCCTCCTACCTTCTATCTTCTTTCCAACCAGAGGGGTAATGAGGTAAATTGTTAAAATTTCAATATCCTATTAAGACACATGGCTTGATTATGCATTTGATAAGTTTATCAACCCAAACAAGAATTTGGGAATTTCATTTATCTTTTAAAGGGATTTTTTCTATTTTACATGGTGAATTATAAGAAATATATATATGTAGATTAGAAAAAGTCCATGACTTGGAAAAATTAAAATATATATTCGATTTAGGATTATTTAGTTATAAAATGTTTAAAATTTAATTAAATCCTTCTATAATTTCAATTTTAACATTAATTAAAAAAGGCAACGTTGACTTCATGTTAAGAAAATCAAATCAGTTAAGCAGCAATAAATCAGTTAATGAACTGACTTCTCCTCGATGAACGCATCCAAGGCCTTTATCATCCTCCTTCACGTGGTCGTTCTATTTTATTTGAATTAATTTATTTTTAGTGACTTTGTGTGGTAAGTAACAAATATATGAAAGAAATTTTATGTTGTAAAGTACAAAAATGTTTTGTTGGGAAAAAAGCTACAAGAGTTTTTTTTTTTTTTTTTTTTTTTTTTTTTTTATGCTGAACCTAAACCCTTAAAACTAGTAGGGTTAAGGAGCAATTTCGCCAATAAACTATTGGTATACGAGCGCCCAACACAATAAACTCTTATTTTGACCTAAAATACCAACCAACTATTAAAAATATAAAGTTAGCACAAATCTGTTAGTTTGATATTAACGTCCGTTTTCTTCCTGGCTCTCATAGACTCTGAAATCCTTTGTTGCAGATTTCACACACGAATCGATTCGTCCCTAAAAGGGTCTTCGGAGACAGTGCAATCACCTCCGCATCTGGATCTAGGTCATCAACAAATACCAAAGGTTCAGTTAAAGAAAAGGTGCCAGACAAATATTCAAAATCACACAGATTGTTTATTTGTTCCTACCCCGGCATTCCCTGGAAGATTTCTCTTCTTCTTAGCAATGGACATTGGAGGAGGAGGAGTTGTCTGATTGCCAGAGGAAGAGACGCTAGCTTCCCCTGAAGCTGTTGAAGAGTTATCTAAATCAACTGGCATGGGGACTCATAATTTCTCTGGATTGCCACGAAATCAATCAATAGCGAACAAAGAGGAAAAAACTTAGGGATTTTACCTCAGAGTTTGCAAAGCAACCTTTTGCAAATTAAGTTCTATTTTTTTTCCTCTTTTTTTCCCTTAGGGTTTCTACACTATCTCAGCTTCTCTCTCGCTCTCTACATCTACCAGTCAATCTGAAATTTTTTTTACCCCTCACCTTTATCTCAAAAAGCAGGGAATTCCAATCTAAAGGTGAGAAATTAGAATCAGAAATTTGGGAATCGAAAGCTATATCAGAACACAATCCTATGAATTAGGTAACAAAGCCATGAGATTCACAAAGATGTCGTCGGAATCTACCTGTGAGTGGCTACATCGAGCCCTATCGGAATGTCACCGGCGCTTCCCGTTCTGGGCCAGGCCGTGACACGACATGCCGGCACCTGAACCACACACTCGCCATGTGCATCGTCTCCTTGGTCTTTGCCTCTCTTCGTCTGCCTCTCAGAGAATCTATTTCGGCCGTCTCGTGTTCGAATGGACCAAAACCAGATCTAGATCTGCCCTTCACCCGCGCGAATGGACCAAAACCAGAGGAAAGAGAAATCGATCTTTCAGCCGTCTCGTGTTCGAGTTTCATCGAAGCAAATCAAGCTTCACCGGTGCTTCAGCGGTGCTCCACCATTGTTCGGCTATCACGTTTTCATTGGAGCCGCATACTCAAGACAGATCGGAGGAGAGAAGATGAAGAAGAAGGAGGATCCGGTGAAGAGGATGAAGAAGACGAAATGAATGAATGAGAGAGGGAGAGGGAATGAATGAGAGAGGGAGACGGACGTTAGTTTCAGCTTTAACGGCATTGTGCACAATTAACATTTTAAAAAGTTGGTTGGTATTTTAGGTCCAGATAAGAGTTTATTGTGTTGGGTGCTCCTGGGCCAATAGTTTATTGGTAAATTTGCTCCTTAACCCAAACTAGTATTTGGCAACCAATTTAGAAGGTCTAAAGATTTTTACAGATCTCAATATCTGCATAAGTGCCACAAGACTTTTACATAATAAAATATTAACCCAAAACTAGATTTTGCAGATTAAGAAAAAAAAAAAAGGAAAATCCCACAAAAATGCACTTGAAATTCAAAATCACACAATGGTAATACAAAAATACAAAATCTCGAGATGATCGTTGAGTTGCAAAACGAAATTTGTTGGCAAAAGACGAAATTGCCCCACTTGTTTTTTTTTCTTTGGAAAAAGGTCACACGTATAAGTAAATACAATACACACACAATGGTCCCAAAAAAAAAATTAATAATAATACAACGCACACATTTAGGTCTATATGTATGTAATATAAATAGGCCAAATCATGGTAGTTAAAAATGCGCTTTAACTCGTAAAAATGCCATTTTTACGTTTTAATTTCAGCAAAACGTGTTTCATTGCAGCAAAAAATGCAATCAGAGTGAAAACGCAAAAAACGCAGCGTTTAAGGAAAAAGCGTTTAAGGAAAAAGCGATAAAAAAAAAAAAAAGGAACCCTAAATCCCTCATCTCTACTGTCTCACAAAGACACCCGATTTGTTTTCTTTCTTTCTAAATCGTGCTCCCCTCTGTGCGACGCTCTTCCGTTTGCGGCGCTGTCTAGACGAGGCTCGCCGGCGGCCTTGGTGGTGAATGACGCCGCCGGCGAGGGAAAGGAAAAAGAGGGTCGAAGGCCTCTCGCACGTGGCGCTCCTTCTTGACTGTGCGTATCGCCTCTCTTCCCAACTGTGCGTCTCGCACTCTCGCGGTTGCGGCCCTGTTTCTTTTTTTTGTAGCTTTTTTAGGTTTTCAAATGACTCCAATGAATTTCCCCAAACGGTGGCGTATGCGCATGAAAAGATAACAAACATTAAAATAATAGATAATAATAATAATAAGATCTGAAGAATCTTTTCCTTATCTTACTCCATTTAAACATTCTTCTTCTTCAAAATCTTAAATCGTTATTATTTATTATTAATACTATTATTTTATTGAAATTTATATTTTAAATTGAAATCCCCCAAATAATGCATTCAAATTGATATCTCTTAAAATCTCAATAAAATCTATTTAATTTAGCATTAATGACTTCCAAAAAATCTCAAATCTATTAGAAATGAGAAGTTATCAATATTGCATTGATCAGTATATGTATGGATGATGGCAGGTACCTAACTTTTCTAAAAAAAATTTATATATATATGCATGTAAAATATACGTTTTGTATTACGATTTTACGTTTTACGATTTTTCATTCTCTTCCCGTTTTTAGGTAAAATCTGACTATGAGGAAATAGGTTCCACAAGCTGGAACGATGAGGAAACAGGTTCCACAAGCTGGAAAAAGACAAGCTTATAATAAATTAAAATTCAATTGAATTCTGACGACAAAGAAAGAAAGAAATTGAGAGATGAGAGATTCATCAGAACAGATTCGTTACAATACCCCCATAGTTCACGCTAGGATGCAGCATCTCAGAGAATCATGATGGCTCCACAGATTCAACAATTCCCCTTACTCGATTCTTAAGGATCTTCATGACCAGACGAACTACTGAGTGTCTCCTCCGATGGATGCATATCAGATTCAGGCAAAGATGAACCACCCTGCTCCGCCAGAGAAGGCACAAAGGCCATTTCTTGATCATCAAAACCTTCAATGCCAAACCACCATGAACCATCCGGAGCTTGATGAGTTGATGGTATAAGCTCAAATAGATTCAAGTCTGCAGAGTCAATGGAGTCTGAACTAGAATCTAAAACTTCTGACATTGCAGGCAAGTTAAAAGGGTCAGTTTCATCATTTGCGATGTCAGCATCAAGCTGCATTGAATTAACTAGTGACTCCGGTAACCGCATTATCTCTGACAGATCCATATCATTAAAAATCTCTAACATTGGAGGCATATCTAATCTCAGAAAAAATTGTTCGAGCAAATTCATAAGAAATGATCTGTGTGGTGGCGGTGGTGGTTTGTGATGTATCCATGTATATGAACCAGGCCTCACAGTATGCTGAAAGTAACACCATAAAAATCACACTAAAAGTTAAAATTTTAATCTAGCTAATCACAGCAAATAATTAGACTTGAAAAAGTAAAGTCATCCAAAACACCCACAAGTAACCTGCAATCCTTTAAACAAGATTTCAGAAATTTATGCAGTATCATGGTCCAGACTTGGTTTCGGACTTAAACATCTTGTTTTATCCATAAATATAATATCATTATAATAGGCATGGCATTTGCTGCAACACAACAAATTATAGTTGACCTCAATTGAAAATGGAAAATCTTTAATATGCCTGTAGACTGCAGATGATTCTCAAGGGAGGCAGAAAATAATTTCATTGTGTCCAAACAAAGTTCGATACAAGGAGCTAATTGAGAGTTTCTGAATACTTCCAATGCTATATAGACAACTGATACGCAAAAGAGAAAATAATTTCACAGAAAAATCAAATGAACATTGCCATTTACAGCTCTGATTTCCTGAGTTCAAAAAAAGCAAAATACACTGTAGAGAGGGCAACTCACCCTGTAGAAACAAATATTCCTGAACGGACAATATCCATTTCCGAAGTCAAAATGCCTGCAATTAATCAACCTGCAAAGAAAAAACAATAATAAACAAGTAAAAACTGTGTGTAAGTTAAATAAGCTCTTTTCAGTCCAAATTGAATGATTTGAGATTATCTATGCTTTTGTTTCAGACTGTGCCCAATTAATCTCTTGACTAGGCATAAAGTGTCCCTCAGCAAAAACAATGAGGGAAGTGTAACAAAAAAATACATATCTCATTTCACAAGGAATATGACAAGGGGAGAGAAAACAAGGCCTATTTTCCACATCAGTGACCACTTATGGACCCTTCAACAATTGACCATAATTAAATAGAAGAGCAAATTATAAAAATTTTCCTTATGTTTAAAGTCTTCAACATATGGAAACTTGAATTTAGTGATCACATAAACCAATAACATGCAGGGACAATTAAGTAGATAAGAAATTACTTGCAGCTTGTCTTGTAGTTGTCAATAATTTCCTGTTTCTCTTCCATTGTAAAATACCAAATGGTACTCGGAATAACATAATACGATAATTTCCGGCACATGGGGCAGGTCTTCACATTTCTATTGGACCTGGACCTTCTTACTAAGGTTGGAGCACTACTACGCCAATTCCTGATACATGATAAACAGAAAGGATGATCGCACTCAGAAAGAATACCAAACTTGCATTCATCTGCTTCAGGCTTTGAAATAACAAGTTCAAAGCAGATTCTGCACTCTATTTCTTGACTTTTATTCAAAGTCTCAAGGTACTTTTCCTTTTTCTCACAAGTTTGCAAATGCTCCTCTTTTTCATTTGGTTCAGAATGATACAAGCAGAACTTTTTACAGTACACACATAGTTCTCCAGGAACACAATAACACTTTTTTCTTGATGGTAAAGCAGTAATGGGGTCTCCGGCATCACAATTCTTTTGGTAATCATGATGTTTAAGTTTTATACTCTTTCCATGTCTATCAAAACTCAGGAGCTGGCTTCCATGTTCCAAAGGTTGTGCTTGAGATGTTTGGATATGTTCATATTTGCATTGACTAGCAAAAGCACATATCCCTTTCTGATAGTACCTGCAAATCTGTTTTCAATTTTTTTTTTAAAAAAAAATATATAAACGCATATATAAGTATGAGGAAAGAAATACAAGTGTTAAGTTTCGTTAATTGGGAAGTAGGTAGAAGGAAGGAAGAATAAGAAGGAAGCACATTAATTGAGGGATTCTTTCTGTCATGAGAATATTCACATTGCTCCCCTTTGATACATGCTCCACGAGCAAAGAACTTGCAATACCTAAAGGATTCACAAATTTAAATGAACAAATTGCAAAAATGAGTAATTAGAAGGATAATTGATCTGAATAACTCAGAGATTGAAGAGTAGAGTAACCAATTTTAGTTAATACACAACAACAAGCCTCATTTCACGAAATGAGCTAGCAACTATCTTTTCAAGTATGCCATCTATCAAAAGATCTCAGTTAATAACTTCATTGGAGTTGAGTTAATACACATAAAAGAAAATGCACATAATAATTTCAATTAATTCACAGAAGAAAATAGGAAAAAGCCTTGGAGACATCAACAGAAAGCAGTCATCATATGAGCATTTGATTCCACAATAATGAAAAATACACCTCTATCATCATATGTTAAAATTATTATGTGCATTAATTGAAAAAAGGTAACTAAACTGTAGGAAAGGCTTCCTCATTTATCTTCATGCTAAGGAACCCATAATAGGTAAGAAAAAATAATTTCGCAATCATTACTTGGTAAAATTATCCTTCTAAACTAGCCATTTATTTATTCTTTCGCACCTGAATCATTCATATATGTAACAAAGAAAAGAGTGAAAACCAAGGAAATCATTGTGAACTTAAAGAAAGGGGAGACAATCAAGGTTTGTTGTAAGAAAATTGAAAATTTACTTGATTAATGAAGCAATAACATCAGATTTAGTCGAATTTGAGTCACAACAGAAGGGGAAAAAAAAACAAAAAAGAGCAATTTACCTCTTCGACATAGGGAGATCTGTGAAATTTGTTGCGAAGAATCACAAATCTGAAGTAGATTTGAGGTTACGAATAGGAGTGCCGCCGTTCCTTCAGCCTCTTCTTAGGCTAATAAAAATGCCCTTGCATAGCAGTTTCATGATCAAGCCTCATTGGCATTTAGACGGGGTGCACAACGTGATCAAAGATACAACAATGTCCATTTTCCGTTTCATCCCATCCATTTGCTTAATCCACAAGCCTCGTCATGCCAAACAAGATATAACATCAAAGTGCACCATTTTGAAATCAATGAAATGATGAATTTGATTGGTTCTTTGTTGCCAAACATGATGTGATTTCAATTGTTTGTATTGCATATCTTTTCCTTCCATTTAAACACCCTAAACATTGTGTCTCGCTGTTGAGTATCAACCCTCAAATGCATCGCCAAATCCATCTAATTCTCTTGTTGAGTTTTGCCTTGCTTCTCTTTTGATTTAAAGCAAATGGCATTCAGTCTTGTAAATATTGTCTTCTTTGTGTGCATCTTAAAGCTATGATAATGATGGTCATCCTCTTATCTTCCTCGAAATTGAAGCTTGATCATGTATAAATCTATGTAAAGTAAATGCAATGCACTGCTAAAAAGGCTAATCTAATTGGCAAGGATGTGACTTATTTATCTGTAAGTACCGCGTTAATCACTCTAAGTCTTGAAACCAGCCCTAACCCCAATAATGTTGGAAATTATGTCCATTTGCATGTTTATAGTGATAACTGTATCCTTGGATGTATCTTATAGATTATCCTAAATGTTCCTGGTCGGTCATCTACGCGGGAGCGAAGATGAAATAAAATCAGTATAACTTTGATGAAGTATGGAGATACGAATCAAAGTCATAGGCACTTGTAAGAGTACAAGATACTAGACCGACCCACTATGAGAAAGCTGCATGGATTAAGTCATAAGCTTTTCTCATGTATAACCACGTCACAATGCCCTTTGACCTGAGATCATCATAGATTCCTACATGAGAGTCACTGGTCTTTGACCTAGTCAAAAGTCACCTTTGATCGGGTGATGATAAAGGCTTGGATCAGGATTAGTGGTTTTTCATGTAGAGAAATGTGAATAGTCAAGATGAAATTTGTCCCTCACATCTGTAGAGAGATAATACTGGGCCCCTCGATGAGTGAGTCTGAGAAATACATGGTCATACTACGATGGAAAGGAGTTTCCATTTCAATTGTTAGACTACTCAAGAATCGAGAAAGTGATGGTCAAGAATAGGAGGTTGACATTATCCTTACCTCATCCTTGATCAAATTATCGCGTGACAAAAGGGACGTGACATGGTTGTATGATAGGTTGTATTGTATCATCGATCCCCATATGAGTTAGGTAGTCACAATGTCTTACTAGAGGCCGCTTGCGACTTGTGGGTGGTAGAGTATTGGCCGCTACCAATCTCATGTGGGCTCACAGGATCGCACACAAGAATAGCCCAACACGACCAATAGTGTCTAGATTCATTGAATATTAGATATGTTTAAGATTTAATGAATACAACATTTAATCTAAGATGGATATATATATATATATATATTATTAATTTCGAAAATAATAATATTATTATTTATATAGATAATAATATCATTATATAGTATTTAATTTATTTGATAAATTAAATAACTAAAATAAATTGAGATATAGTATCTCGATTTAATTTTCGAATAGAGATATCATATATCAAATTTAATTTAAATTGAGATATAGTATCTCGGATTTAATTAAATAGATAGATATCATATCTCGATTTAATTTATAATGATAAATTAAATGAGCAGCTTTTAATTTAGATTAATAAATAGATTAGATTAGATCTGTTGAACAAATTTAATTAATATATATTTTTTAATCCAAATTTGAATTTCAAGATTAATTTTGAATATTTTAATACGGCACATTAGGGTTTTAGAAACTCTATAAGAGATATTGATCTAGTCGTATTAAAAGAATGAACGTACAAGCCGCTAAAAAAAACCCTAGAGGAGAGACGTGAGACGCAAAGCTTGAAAGCGCTATCATGCTGCCATCTGTGTTGGAGTATTGTTTGGTGTGGATACCGGTAGAGGGAATGGATTCGTAGAGTCGGCTTCTAACTGATCGAATAGACGCACATGAATATACGAAAGGTATGATTCTTACTACCCAATTTAAACGTCGTTGATAGATCTTCTCAATGGGATTCATAAAATTTTAATAGATGAAATCATTCCGCTGCATGTACGGATCCCAACAAATAAGCCCTCAAGATCCACTCATGTAAGATAAATATTCAAGAGAATTATAGGAATGTCTTTATTTGAAGGCTTTTGATTATCTAAGATTAATATTTAATGCACAAGAAGTTAAAAGACTACCTGTACTTGAGGCTGATCTAAAGCCTAAGGAATTCAGATAGTCAAATAGAGAAGCGTCAAAGTATATACTTTAAGAGGAACCACCAAGTAAAGACAAGTAGCATAAAGGGATTAAGCTGTTTAAGGCTATAAAATCTTCTCCATAAATTGTGGGCTTAAATGATAATGCCATACTGGCTGAATCTTTTATCACTATGGTGGTGAACACATGGTTTCTATACTACACCTAATAGGTTTTCACATCACTCTTATTGCAGGAGTGTACTTAGAAGATAGGGGTCAGTGGAATCTCATCCTAGCTAGTCATTAGATCGCATCGGAATAAGGCTCCTTTGCAAGAAGACATGGTCTAGTAGTACACTATCAAATCACAACTTTATTCCTAGAAGAGGAGTACTCCAAGGTCTTACCCATAAGGAAGGTAGATGTATTACAAATCTCATCATGCATAAAAAGTAGGCTTTTCTTTTTCAAATTATCCTTTATTAAATAACTAATTCTTTGAAATGTCTCTGTTTCCAAATTATTTCTCAATCTACCCTGTTTAATCGACTAACCCTAAGTTTAGTCGACTAAAACGCGAGACATTGAATTTTTTGACTTTCCCATGATTTAGTCGACTAAGACCGTGGCTTAGTCGACTAAATTGCGACATGATAGATTTTTTTAAACTCTTATCAATTATCACGTTAAACACCACAGATTTCCACTTTTATTCAAACCATATTAATTAAAATATTAACAATATTATAGGAGATTATAAATTATCAAATAAATTAGTATCTCCATTGATAAATTCCCCTTTCATTCTAATTAATTAAATTAGAGTTTTTCAAATATATAACATCCTATAATTTAGTATTGGTGGGCATTTATTAATAAATTAGTATCTCCATTGATAAATTTCCCCTTTCATTCTAATTAATTAAATTAGAATTTTTCAAATATATAACATCCTACAATTTAGGACTCTATACTATCCTTTTTAAATAAAGCTCATCATTTAATTATTAAATATATTTTCTTTCTAGAAATCAAGCATGTACCCAATAATGATCTCATCAAAATTTAATTTCCCTATGATAATAATTTAATTCAAGATATTTACTAATAAAACCAATAAAATCTCTTGATGAATTTAAGGACATAAGATATACATTATCTTCCCTTTATTAATTTAATATTCATCAAATCCTCAATAAAATAAGGAGATATACTAGGAGATTTATTAACTACCATATCAATCAAATCTAATATATTTATTAACTAAAGATATTCAAAACTTCAATGAAAATAAATTCGTCGTGGAAGTAATCAATAATTAAATAAAATATTGGTTTCTATGGGCACATCAATATGAGAAATCGGCACATCCAATATTGAAAGCAATAATCGCATAATTGAATTTTTAATAAATGCCCACCAATATTCCAATTAAAGAGAGAATAACAAACGGGCATGAAGTCGGTCACTTTCCTTCCGTACGGTTGTAAGCGTTATGGATGCGGTACAATGGAGATACTAATTTATTAATAAATGTCCGCCAATACTAAATTGTAGGATATTATATATTTGAAAAATCTAATTTAATTAATTAGAATGAAAGAGGAATTTATCAATGGAGATACTAATTTATTTGATAATTTATAATTTCCTATAATCTCTCCTATAATATTGTTAGTATTTTAATTAATATGGCTGAATAAAAGTGAAAATCTGTGGTGTTTAACGTGATAAGAGTTTAAAAAAAACCCTCTATCACAGTGCTTAATCGACTAAATCGTGGGGAAAGTCAAAAAATTAACGCCCACGTTTTAGTCGACTAAACTTGGGGTTAGTCGACTAAACAAAGGCGATTGGGAAATAGTTTGGAAAAAAGAGGCATTTCGATAATTAGTTATTTAATAAGGGATAATTTGGGAAAAAAGCCTAATAAGTAAGCATGTTTGTAATGGATGCAAATAAATAAACCAAAATGGAGGATGACATGACTTTGGGAAAATTCAGAGGAAAGAAGCTCATATTCAGATTGCTTTCAATTCGCTAAAAATGGTTTTTAGAGGTCAATCTAGTGTTACCTAGATCTCATCTTCAATATTTACTCCAACAATTGTCACCTTCTAGTTCAATTGAAGTCAGTACAGATAGATCATTTGCATTAGGACTTCCATTAACATGTTCACCATCTTGTCATTCTAGATTCATCCTAGGATTAACCAAGCAGTGATTAGTTGCCAAATCACCTAATCATGCAAGAGATGAAAATGAATGCATAGGCAATTAACCCACAATCCATCATACATTACATGACTTATCAAGTAAGAGAGAGATGAAGCGAAATAAGCATAACATATAACTATTATCACCAATCATACGACATAGAAAGTTAACTGGGTTAAACGCATGTATTCAAGTAGCAATCTTTAATTCTTCAGGCTTCAAAGTAGTGGAAGTAAAGTTAACCTACCCCATTACAGGGTTCTACTTTTGCCGCAGTCAGGGTTTTGGAAACGTGTGAAATGCACACATCAAACCAGAATTACATATTTGCACCCGTAAGCTAAAGAATGGAATAGAAGCAAGATAAAAGAACTTATATTTGTGTCTTCTCTAGCATCGGCTCTCTTTTGCTTTTGTGTTAACGGACTCCAAAACTCCTTCCTGGGCATCTATAGAGACACTTTGACTTTTCCCAAGTTGCTGAAGAGTACTAAGAGGCTCTTTGACACATACCTCTATGACTTTGATAACAATACGCGGCTAATTTGAATCTTGGATGCGACTTTTGCTGGTGTTACCTTGTCTCTACCCTAATTCTTTTGCAATAAAGCATGATAGAGCATTGCCTTTCGTAATTTATCCGAAGAAATCTAGGCTTCCTAGTAGTGTTATGGCTCCAAATTCTTGTGCACCGCGACTGTGTTCTTTAGGATGATTTACGACACCGCAACATTTGTCAGTCTCTCGCAGCACTAGTGCGTTGAGATTTTCTTTTGTTCTTGGGCTTGCCTTGGCTTTTTGGATGTTCAAACCTTGCATAAGAACCTAAATCAAACAAAGATGAGTGACGATCATGAGGACCGAATACCTTCAGAGTTCGGAGTAGAGGATAGAAGGCGTGAAGTAACTTTATATTCCGGTTGTGGAAGTAAAGTTAACCTACCCCTTACAGGGCTCTACTTCTGCCCCAGTCAAGGTTTTGGAAACATGTGTGAAATGCAAACATCAAACTAGAATTACATATTTGCACCCTTAAGCTAGAGAATGGAATAGAAGCAGGATAAAAGAACTTATATTTGTGTCTTCTCTAGCATCGGCTCCCTTTTGCTTTTGTGTTAACGGACTCCAAAACTCCTTCCTGGGCATCCAAAGAGCCACTTTGACTTTTCCCAAGTTGCTGAAGAGTACTAAGAGGCTCTTTGACACATACCTCTATGACTTTGATAACAATACGCAACTAATTTGAATCTTGGATGCGACTTTTGCTAGTGTTACCTTGTCTCTACCCTAATTCTTTCGCAATAAAGCATGACGGAGTATTGCCTTTCGTAATTTATCCTGAGAAATCCGGGCTTCCCAGTAATGTTATGGCTCTAAATTCCTCTGCACCGTGACTGTGTTCTTTAGGATGATTTACGACACCGCAACATTTGTCAGTCTCTCGCATCACTAGTGCGTTGAGATTTTCTTTTGTTCTTGGGCTTGCCTTGGCTTTTTGGATGTTCAAACCTTGCATAAGAACCTAAATCAAACCAAGACGAGTGACGATCATGAGGACTAAATACCTTCAGAGTTTAGAGTAGAGGATAGAAGGCGTGAAGTAACTTTATATTCCGGTTCTCCCTGTAGTCTGTTCAAATTTTATCATATTTACCCTTAAATGTGACCAATTGGTATAGAAATTTGGGAAATATAGCCATAGAAATCTATATAACTTTGGGCACGATCATTAATCATATTTACGTTAGGGGTATTTTCATCTTTGTAGACCAAAAATAAGATATTTGAATGTAATTTTGTGAAAAAATAATCTTTAAGTTTAACAACACTAACAATCAATTGTGTTTGAGTTGGCGTTTAAAAAACATGTTCATCTAAGTTGAGATAAAACTTCTCTCATACAATTACTTCGTAAACCGTAAATTACATTGAAAAATCAGTTTTTACTCTAATCAAACAGTCACTTATTAGTCTTTTATGGGTGGCTGGGGTGCATCAGAAGAAACGTAAGTGAATTTCATAGACGTCCAATGAATTATTAAACTATTTAACCCTCACAAATCCGTTTCAAATACATTCCAGCTTTCACAATAAAGGTGTGAATCACCATGAAGGCCATTACAAATTTACAATACTTGATCGTATGCTCCACATCATATAGTCATATATATTTTTGGTCCTCATTGGAAATACCAATGTGAGGAGGAAATTCTCAATGGAGTTTTCTTTTTTAGAAAATTGGAGAAAGATGATTGAAAATTTTATTGATAAGAAGGACTTGATAAATTTTTATACAGACTGTACTCTGCAAATTTTGTATGACAATACTAGGATTCTGATTCAAGTCTTTCGCAACAATAAATTTTTAATGGGGGCTTCCCCCATTTCCCCTTTTTTCTGGTTAACACATCCATTAAAGAGTTTAATTGACCAAAAATCATATTGACTGAAAAATCACCCATGTGATAGGAGTACTACTGAACGGTAAGTTAGAATTCAACATGAACATCCTAAAAATCCAGAATAAAAGCATGCCTTATGAAATTTTAATTTACCAGTAACATTTTTTTCAACAACTATCTTAAAAATTTATATGTAATGTTTCCTGACAAAATGAACTAAGCATAAACTTATTGCTTAAATTGTACAGGATGAGCAAAATGTTTGCCTTGCCATTCATCTTGAACCAAAATATTTCGTCAACCAAATGTTTATGAACATTCAAAGTACTTGATACAAGATGAAACAGAAGGTTATTGATATACCGATCACTATTTTGAACAACGCACCTAGATATGACAAATACCTTTCAGAAAACAACCAAAAGAGAGCTCAGATATTT
The DNA here is from genome assembly GCA_019022655.1 of Acacia acuminata. Taxonomy (NCBI): domain Eukaryota; kingdom Viridiplantae; phylum Streptophyta; class Magnoliopsida; order Fabales; family Fabaceae; genus Acacia; species Acacia acuminata. Next base: position 1,985,612 of record JAFJYI010000125.1, read on the forward strand.
AGGAAACAAGACACGAAGAAGTCTCCATCATTATCCGAGTCCTTTGATTCAAGCACCGTTTCTTATGTCGCAATGGTACAAGGAACAATTCTATTCATGAGTGACCTCTTACCAAATGTCAACCACCACTTATTGGGCGTACAATTGTGTCTGTCTCCGTTTTATGATCCCACAAAAATCCATAAACAGCCAGATGTTCCACAAAATGTAACATCAAGGAAATTGAGCTACCATGCCAAAGAGTCAGAATTGGAGATGATGACGCAGATGAGCCGGTGAAGTAAAATGTCCACATCAATCATCAAGAATCTTACGGAGATGATTCTTGATCAATTCACTGCGAGCTTTCACCCGAGCTTGTTGAGGACCTATATTTGCAAGAGAGAGATAAGCTCCAACAGCAAACAATGAAGCACCGGTGATGAATGCACCAGCAGTTATGGCTAACTGCCTTGCTGTAGGTGGATATGACCACAGAACCATAGTCTCTGCTGAAGTTCAGTTCAGCTCACTCTTGATATGCATCACTTCTTTGTCTTGTTTGAATCTGGACAAAAAGCTCAGAAGTCAGAATTTCTATTAGCGATAAACATTTGGAAACCAAATCCCTCCCACAAAAAATGGGACATGTATGAAGTAAGAATTCTATTCCATTTATCTTGGCACTGGCCAAGCAAAAACTGTTCATATAGAATCCTCATACCAATAACCAAAGCAACATTCAAGTTCAACTATACTGCTCATACACTTCTCCTAATCATCAATCATAGAAAAGTTTCAGAATCAGTCACTGGATTCTATTGATTCCATACATGTAACTCCCGATGTAGAGAAACAGAAAAATATTGTGAGAGCTTGTCTCCTAAAAGTAGCATGACTAACAGAATAATGGTGAAGGAAAATCAATTTCAGAAAAAATGGTTTGTTAAATGTGAAGGAAACATATCATCTTTGAAATTTATTATGACATAAAAATAAAGCACGTTAGACAATTGATAAAATTGTATAAATGGTATCTACTCAAACAACATCAAGCAAATGGCAAACCTCTATGTCATTGACTCAAAGCTAAACCCGATTGCAAAGGTATCCAAGAAGCTACCATCAACAAAATCAACCTGAAATCAACACTTCGACAACTTAATTGATATTATCAATTTAATCAAATTCATCCCTAGTATCAAGAATCCAAGTTCTAGCTCAAGTTTTCTACTCCTATACCAACACCAATATTCTCAATCTATCCTAGTAGTGTTAAAATCAATGATTGAACTTATAAATCACCTCAGCAAGCTAACAAGGTCAACAAAGAAGTGTGTATAGCAAAATTTCAGATCAGGACTAAATCTGACTGTAGCCAGATATCTTCCTCACACCCCTTTCCCTCATCTTGTTCCTCACAGTGGAAACATCAATCCATCGCTCTGCAGCTGCATAGATATTAGAGAGTAGCACATAATTAGTAGGATTTTGAGGATCAAGCTCAAATAGTCGATTAGCAACAATCTCTGCCAAGTCCGGATCACTATATAGCTTGCAAGCCCCAAGAAGTGCACTCCAAGCACCGGCAAGAGATTCTATAGGCATTGATTTTATAAGTTCATAGGCAGCCCTTATATGCCCTGATCGGCTAAGAAGATCAACCATACATGCGTAGTGATCAGGAGAGGGACTAATGCAGAATTTTTGCTTCATGTAATTAAAATAGTTCCAGCCTTCACCAATGAGTCCAGAATGACTACAAGCAGTAAGGATAATTGTGAAGGCCACCTCATCAGGAACTATTCCTTCTGTCAGCATCTTATTAAAGAGGTTTATAGCCTCAACTCCATGCCCATGAATTGACAACCCCTGAATCATTGAACAATATGAGATTAGATCTCGCTTTGGCATTTTTTCAAACAATTTTAGTGCCCTCTCCAAGTTTCCACTCTTTGCATTCATATCTGTAAGAGCTGCCATCACATGATTTTGTTGAAGATCAGCAAAGCTCTCACTTACATAAGAATCAACCCACCGTGTGAGTTCTATACACCCCAACTGGGAACAAGCGGACATCAAGCTAACCAATATGAATTCATCAGGCCTTACATTCAAAGACTGCATCTCTAGGAAAATTCGCAATGCAGCATTAGGCTGACCATTATGGACATAACCTGATATCAAAGTAGACCAAGCAACAAGATCTTTGTTTGAACATTGATCAAACAATAATCTAGCAGACACCATATCACCACTCCTTGCATAGGCATCAATCATTGTCGTAAAGGAAACTACATTCCTTTCAGGCATGGAGTCAAATATACCTCTAGCATTGCCCAAATCTCCCACTTTTACAAACCCTTGAATCATTGCATTCCATGAAGTGACATTTCTCTGTGGCATTATATCAAACAACCTCTTTGCTTCTACAACATCTCCAACAGCAACATACCCAACCACCATAGCAGTCCAAGAAACCACATTTCTATCAGTCATCTTATCAAATACCTTACGAGCATCAGTGGTCTCTCCACATTTCCCATACATGTCAATCAAACTCGTTCCTACAAATACACACCATTCGAACCCACACCTCACAATTGATCCATGAATTGATTTTCCTTCCCGCACAATGCATAAATTTGAACAAGCTTTAATCACAGAAGGGAATGTGTAGTTATCAGGAAGACAAGCCTCTCTTTTCATGTGTAAAAAAACATCAAGAACAATCGCAAAGAAGTTCTTTTGGCAGTACCCTCTAATAAGAGAGTTCCAAAGCAAGGTGTTAGGTCCAATAACATGATCAAAAACACTTTTTGAATAATTCAGAGGAGCAAGGGAATTGGAGAGGGAAATGAACTTAGCAATGAGACAATGGTCTTGCTCTAATCCTTGGCTGACGATTTGCGCGTGGACTTGGTATAGATGCTCAACGGTCTTGCAAACTTTAAGGAGGGATGTGATGCTGATACCTGAGAATTTTAATAGCCTACAGCCTGAAGAGGCCAAAGAATATTGATATATGGAAAGCATTGGAAGGAAACACCAGCATTTGTAGAATGTTCTGTTTTAGGAAGAAGTACAATATCACCCAAAACAGAAACAAAGGGTGAGATCAAGTTAGAAGAAAAGAAAGATAGTTTTACCCAAAAAAACAGAAAAGAAAAAAGAAGAGAAAACAAAGACAGAGAAGAAGAAGAACAAGGAGAGGATTTCTGCAACCTTTTGAGAAACCATGGTGGCCATCATTGGTGTCTAACTGAAGGAAGTGAAATGGTATTCATACGGAGAATCGAATGGTGCTTTATGAATCTCAATTTCTAAGACAAATCCTAGATGGTGCTTGTGATTTGACGCTCAAATTAGCTTAGCATTCTCAACACAGAATTGAGACCAAAAGCATAGTTAATCATGCAAACAGAAATGACTGAACCCAACTTCAAACCACAGTGAAAACCAGAATTTCAGGCTGAAACACTCGTGCCAAACAAAGATATGGATAGAAAAGCTTTGATCTACACTTTATGTCAAATCAAACAGGTAAATAAGTATTACTAGAGGTTCAACCGAGAATTTTCTTTTTTTTTCCGCAATACCAAAAACGAATAAAAGACCTGAGCCCAGACTTCCTATCAACTGAAACACAGCGAGCTTCATAAACAGAAAATTACCCCAGACAATTGGTATCAGGAGCAAGACACCATAGTTGAAATAACAAAAACTTTCTGCTAATTTCCACGCATGAAAAGGATTATTCAGAGTAGGCAAAGCTATAACCAAACAACAGAACTCCACAAAATAATCCACTTCTAAGTAAACTTCAGCAAACTTCCTTTCTTCCAGATAGAAAATGGAAAAACCATCTGACAGGAAGCACAACTAAACAAAATGAAAGAAAAGAAGAGACTAACTCCCCAGCCGCCAAAAACTATACAACAGAACCCTCTATCTACACAACCCAAAGCAGCAAGGAGGGTAAAAAACATATTCTTATTGTTTATTTCCTTCCGAAACGTCAACCATGTAAGCATACACACCGCAATACGCATACCAATTCAAACAGAACTTCGAAATTGAAGATATGGAACTTGAGTCGACAAAAAGAGAGCAATGACCCAACAAATTAAACAACCATTGTCAACTAATAATCTTGAATGGAACTAGAACCAGATTCCCATCGGAAATAACAAACGCTTTTAACACCAAAACATGGATTCCTTCCAAAACACCCTAACGTTGCATCAAACACAAAGCGAGTGAAAGAGTCTGAAACTGGTACCTGTCCGAGTATTTCTGTAGTTCAAAAATGCGACTCCTCCTCCTTAGCCCTCCGTCCACATCCCCTGTTTCAGCTCAGTCCTCTTATCGAAGGTTGGAATTGTATAGAGAGAGTATTCACTGCGTCAGATGATAATCACGGGGACAAACCACCGGGTTCTGAACCTCTACAGGTTTGAATTCACCATGCCTGCTGCAACTGCGACGCAGCGTTTCATTATTGAGTATATATGAGCCATTGATGCAGAAAAATCCAGTGGTCAAAAAGTGCAACCCATAACGTTCTTAGTTTTCCAATGTTTCCCATTGATTTGTTAACTTTCACCGATATTTAATGACATTAGTAAAGTCATTTTACTTTTAATGAAGGACATGAAGGGAACTTTCTAATGGATGAGATGAATATAACTAGTTAATTTCTAATATTCAAGATTAAAAAATATTCTCTTAATTTTATTATTAAAAAAATTAATCATTTGATTTAGTTGTAATTTAGTTTCCAAATTGTAATTTAATGCAACTTAATTTGTGGATTACAAAATTTCAACTCAGTTGTTACAATTTTAACCATTTAAAATGCTATTCCCAACATTTTAGAAGAAAAAATTATAAAGACTGAAGTTATTTTCTTAAGCCTAAGGACTAATATTTTAAACAAATATTTCAAACAACATTCAATTAATTCGGTGTTTGGTTTTTCGGTTCGGTTCGGTTTGTTCTTTTGGGTCATATAGTTATATTTTTTACTTATAATTTTTAATATAAATACATCTTTTAGCTGGGATTTAAACTTTGGTTGGTCACTATTAATGTAAATACAACTTTTAGTGGGATTTAAACTTTGGTTGGCCGCCCGGGAGTTACCATTTTGATTCTAAATGGGGTGACACTGAAATTCAAGCACCCTTTTTCTTCTTTAATTAATCTTGTTTCAAATAAGTTTTACCTATTGATGTCTATTTGTATTAATAGAGGAAGCTACTTTTCTAATATGATTTAAGGTATACAAAGTAAATATGTTAGAAAAGTTTTGTACCGACTTGAATAAACATACTTTTTAAACCCAACTCAAATTGGATCTTGATTTGGTCTATCAAATGAGAGCGCAATCTTAAATGAATTCTTGATGAATCAATCCAAACACATTTTCTGTTGAGCTTACATGAATGAATGAATTTTGTTTGTTGCCATTTTTAATAATCTCCATGATTTTTTGTCTGTCTGAAAAATCGTGGGAAAATCGACTTCTATTATAGTTTGAAAAAAATCCTTCTCCATACAATGGCTGAAACATTAATATTCTTTTTAGCATAATTGGAAGAAGAGAAACCGATTAAAACGTCATTATAACAGGCAGAAATTCAATTAATAGATTATTGTTCATGAAGAAAGTAGTAGATAGATATAGGCAGAAAGGGGAAATGTAAGCACTAAATCACCACAGGATTTTGATACAAAAAGGTACTGAAACTACACGAGAGGAAATGAAAAGGAACAAGAAAAAAACTAGACACCAAACATAATTCTTAAAAGAGAGATTTCATATTTCAGCCTTCTAGTGAATAAAAGTGACCACAACATAGAGCAGAACAGAGAAACCTATTAACCCAACAGAAACAGAGGAAGCAGAGGCAGATACTGCAGTAGCATTAGCCATGTCTGATGGAGAAGGAGCCAGAAAATCATAGTAATTCTCAAGTTCAAGCGCATTAATCACCACATTCCTTGAGATCAAACACACTGTTGTCACCAAACTCAGACCTGAAATCAAAGAGAACATGTTGGTAATGGGCAGAGCAACAATGGATTCTCCAGATTCTGACGAGGCTTTTGGTAAAACTATTATAGGGGCAAAATGAAACAGAGGATTTTTCCATTTTAAGATTGTTTTGGGGGAAAAAACAAGTTAGGAGGATGGACACAGATTTTTAGACCAGTGCATGTAGAGCGAGCTGTCAAGAAACAGAGCTATGGGGTTTATGTGATCATGTGAGTGAGTTTGAAATGTGTCTTCAGATTCCTTCCATTCTCTAACTTTTATGCTGTTCAAAGCTGTTGGCTTTTGCAGATACAGCTTCCCTTTTTGTTTTTTAGGATGAGAAATACAATAAAATATGTCAAGGTCATGATGTGAATGACACGGAGTATGAAGTTTGAATGAATGAATTATTATGAATTATATTAGCAAATAATTGTGGTGAAAAATGTATTATATACTTTTTAAAAAAACCCTAGTTTTTGAAGAAAAATAAAATGAATGAGAGAGAGAATTAGTATAAAAAAATATATGTGTAAGAAGTAAGAATTTGTTTATTTCAAACAATAAATGTCCTAAAAAATAGGTGTTCAAAACTCGGGACAAGACAAATTCTTGATCTCGGTTTTTAATCGGGATGCAATTTGCATCCAATGGAAAATCCTAGTTTATTTTTTTGAAAAATAATAAACTTAAAAAAAAATATATTAGTTAAATTCTTTATATTACGTTGTTTAAAGTAATTATTTAACAACTAACAAAGCCATAATAATTATATAAATTGATTTAAAGTTGAAGAATTGTATTTTATTATTATTATTATCATCTTCATCATGGTCATCTTCTTCTTCTTTATTGTCTTTATATAGTATATAATTAGAATTAGTATCATGTTATATGCAATTTAACTCTAACTAAAGATGTGATACAGGTTTTATTAAATGATAACTTAACTTATAGGGTAGAAAATACAAAAATAAAATGAAAACTTAATTTATGAGGTAAAAAATCTAAAAGGGGGGACCGAGATTGGGACCGGAATCTCAAGGGTGATTGATAAATCCCAAATTCTATATATTTTATCCCGACTTATTCATTTATTTTAGGCTAGTTTGGATTTATTAGATAATATTCGAATTGTTAGCCAATTTTATAAAATAATATAAATCTAAATTGATTATGAGATTATTGGGTTTAAATTGTTAATATAGGATTATCCTATTTTGTGGCTGGGTACATAATTCCAATTATATGATAGATTGCAATCTGATTTAATTCTTGCAAGTTATGGAATAAAACATGTTAAAAAATCCTATGATGCAAAATTTTTCTTAGAGGCTAAAAGAGGATTTAATAGATAAATTTGATTAGGCCACTTAAATTTTAACGGGCTCAAGATTGTTTCCAAAACTCTCGCCTCCTTCAATTTTTTTCCCATAATGTAAGAAAATATGATTAAATTCAAATTTGTGCGATAAATTCAAACTTATGTGATAATTTTAAACTTGGCAGGAGAATATTTTAGTCAAATTCAAACTTGATGGGAAAATATTTCAATCAAATTTTAATTTAGCAAGAGAATATTTTAGACAAATTTAAACTTAGTAAGAGGATTTTTATTTTTTTGGCCATTTTGAATTGATTACTTTTGAGGTAAAATAAGTATTTTCTATTCTTTACCAATTGTCACCCCTTTATTTTCTTCCTATCAAACAATTTATCTTCCCTCATCCTTCAAAATCTCCCTTCCCTTCATTTTCCGCTCTAAGGCCCCGTTTGGATCAAAGAAAAGGTGGGAATGGAAAGGAATTGAAATGAAAAGAATAGAATGGAATGGAAAATATTTTGCTTCGATGTGTTTGGTTGGCACTTTGGAAAAGAAAATAGGTTGATAGGAAAATTTTTGTTTGGTTAAAAGAAAATAAGGTAGGAAAATAAGATAAAATATCATTTTACCCCTAAAAAATATTATTTTAAACAACGCCACGCACGCACAAAAAAACAGACACAATGTACTGTACGCTCATACACACACTCTCGTGCACACTCGAGTGTGCTGATGCACACTCAAGTGCTCACTTGAGTGTGCATCTCGCACACTCGAGTGTGCACGAGTGCACACTCATATTGAGTGTGCAATCTCGTGCACACTCGAGTGTGCACGATGCACACTCAAGTGCTCACTTGAGTGTGCATCGCACACTCGTGAGCACTTGAGTGTGCATCGGCACACTCGAGTGTGCACGAGATTGCACACTCATATGAGTGTGCATCGAGTACACTTGTATACATTTCTTTTCTTTTTTTCTTCCTCCTTCCTTCATCTCGACCAATTTACGAGAAAGAGGCCGTCGGCTCTCTTCTCTCTCCTCCACTCCCGCGTCACGTTCTTCTCTCTCCCTCCTCTCCCCGATGTCAAGCTCTTCTCTCTCCTCCTCTCCCCGATGTCAAGCTCTTCTCTCTCCTCCTCTCCCTGGCATCACGCTCTTTCTCTCTCCTCCTCTCCCGTCACTCTCTTCTCTCTCTTCCTTTCCCCATCTTCTCTCTCTGTCATGTGGGCAAAATGGACTTTAACCATTTTCACAGCTCGCTGGAAAATGGGTTCCCACCAAAATGGTGGGAACCCATTTTCCCTTAAACGTGGGAGAATGGGGTGGCGGCGGGAAAATATTTTCCAGAGAAAATTTGAACCAAACATGCCGCCCCGGAAAATGCTCATTTTCCTTTTCCTTCTTCCAATTTTCCGCCATCCAAACGGGCCCTAAGTTCTTTTCTTTCTTCAAATCACCAAATGGGCCCTTAGAGTCTAGAACTTGCACTTAAAGATCACAAGTGAGTGTCTTTTTTTTTTTTTTTTATCAATTTATTTCAAGGCTTGAGATTATTTAGGTTTAGAAAAGTTTGAGTTGTATTAATTGAGAACAATCTAATTTTAGATTGTAGATATACTTCTTTTGAATTGAATTGTTTTGTATTAAGACAATTGTTGAAATTTTTGTTTGGAAACCTTTAGATTGTTAATTGAATGGATAATTGAGTTTTAATTATTAATTTAGTTGTCGATTTAGGTTTATCCTCGATTGTTATTGGTTAATTATCTAGTTGTTTAATTAGACAATTGAACATGATTCTCAAAACCATCTTAGAACTATTTTGACTAGTTTTAATGGTTTAATTAAACTGACGCTTATTCCATTATGAGTTTTCTAATGGAATATATGTTATTAAACTTGAGGGTTTCCCAATTTCATTAGTTGATTAATTATATTAATTCCAATCTTTTAGTAATCTCCTTTTGGTCTAATAAATTGATATGGGATAAGAAAGCTAACCATATAAATCTTAATTGTTCATTTTATCATTATAACTGAATTAAATCTTTGTTGTTTGTCTTGCTTTTATTAATCTCTTTGCTTAGTATTTTAATTCCTCTTTCATAACCCCAAAAAAAAAAAAATTTGTATTCAAGTTCATATAGATTAGTCTCTGCATTTAGATAGGTAATAGTATCTTGCATTCTAATTTTAGTCCATTCAATTGCATCTTTAATCACTTAAAATCAATCATAAAGAAAACCTACAACTTATTTCTTGGAAGAATGATTTAGCTTGACCCTAAACTATATAATTAATTAAAATCTAGTTTTATTGATTGCTTTAGCAGAAAAAGCGACATCAGTGATCCAGTTCCAATAAATCCAAGATGGGATGAAAATTTCTAAGATCAAAATGTGTAAGCAAGATGGCCAGGCCCGGAACCGGGACAATTGAACCCCCTTAGTACCGAAGGAGGAGGAGAAGAGACTTGGGTTTCTTCAGATCAGAAGAGTTCAGACTTAGGAGTTTCACGACTTCTAATGTACCCTACATGGAAAACTTAGAACTACATATAATGCAATATGCACACAGCTATATTGCTCCAATTCCATTTAAAAAGAAAAATTGCACATGCTCGTCCCATACTTTGCTTTATTGTTCTTGGTGCTCACTTTTTGATTTTTGAAGAAAATAAGAAGCCGGAAATTCCAGGCTTCCAATCTTCCCGTGTACTTAAATTGCAGTGCTTTTTCTCTCTTAATCAGCATTATGAAAACCGGATCCAACAGTTTAGGGCATACAGCTTATTATAAATATCATCATCATGTTTGGACATATCAAAATATTTTTAACCCAACCCATCCAACCAATAACATATGATCATGATGCAATCTAAACTAAAGCATGTTTGGCTTGAGCGTTTTTTTTTTTTTTTTTTTTTTTTTTTTTTTTTTTTTTTTTTTTTTTTTTTTTTGATAAGAAAAAGTTTTGGAGCATGTTTGGCTTGAGCGTTGAAGAGGCGTAAAGACCCCAAACGCGCAGTGACTGGATAAATCCCAATGGAGTTAATTTTTGTGTGTTTGGGATCAGCATTTTTTCCATCTGAAGAGGCGTAAAGACCCCAAACGCACAGTGACTGAATAAAGCCCAGTTAATTTTTATGTTTGGGATCAGCTTTTTTCCATCTAACTTCTATCTAAAAAAAAGTGGTTTTTTATCAAAAGCCTTTTCCAGATAAGGAAGGTGAGGCATGTGGTGGGAATATTTTGGCATGGGTCCCACAATATATTAATTATTTTATATGTTTATACTTTATACTATATATATTTTTTTATGCCTACATCTACAATATATTAATTATTTCGTATTTATTATAATTAAGTATTTTAATAGTTTTAAGTTTTTTTCAATAATAATTTACTGTTTTTATTTTTTTTATAATTATAATTATAATATTTTCTTAAAATTATTACAATATATACATATAATATATATGTATTATTTAATAAGATTCAAGTCCTTTTCAGTTATTTTTCATCTAAACTTGATTTTCAAATAATCATCAAAACAGATATAATTATGATTTTCAGAAAAATAATATTAATATATGTAGTATTTAATAAGATTCATATCTTTTTCGTCATCTTTCATTTCAACTGATTTTTGAAATAATAATTCAAACACTCATTAGTTTAGAAAAAATTCACTTTTCGCAAAAAACCAAATGAGTAATCCAAATACAGATAACATTTATAACTTGACTTTTTTTTCCTATCGGGTTTTTGCGAAGCCGGCACCATATAATAAGATAAATGTTTTGTTGTTGTTTTTATGTGTGTGTGTGTTAAATAAAGATACAAGTTACAATCTAATTATTAATCACATAATTTATAAGGAGTATTTTTTTTTTTAAGTTTTATATATCAGACGCTGAATTATATATAGAATTGATCAGAGTCATTTGTTTGTTTCACACAATAAATGTATCCGGGGGGGGGGGAAGACTTGAATTTCTTTAGAATAACAAGAGTTCAGACTTAAGAGTTAGACATTTCTATAGGAGTACCACATTCTCTTTATAAAAAATTTGGTCTTATTTATAAGTCCCTTTGACTAAATAAATGAAATTGTGACAATTTTGCCCATATTAATTGTATCAATGAAAATAGAGAGAGAAGAAAGAGTTGAAAAAGCAATCATAAATGAGGGTAAAGTTGAAAAACCTCATAATCATTTAAATGTGTGATTTACTTATAAATCAGTGGTATATAACAATTTTAGTGTCATGAAAGAAGATGAAAAAGCCATAGAAATGCGAGTAATTAGTAATCCCTACATCACTAACATTGTTGTATTTGTTGTAGATGTCTAAATTAAATGTACTCAATCTGTTTACATACAAAACACTTTCAAGGTCTCTGTTAGTCCCTTGTCTGGGATGACTCAATATTTAATAGTTTGATTCGGTTTGGACTTGGGATTGATGGTTTGAATCATGTTGAAATAATTTCTTAGTCGCATGTTTTTCTGTAAATTTCAGTTTTCACAGCTTTTAACTTTTAAGATATATATACTGCTATTTATATATTTATTTAATTATATGTATTCTTTCTTATTGTTTTGTTTATTTTTTAATCAATATGGTAAATATTCTTAACATTCAACTGAAAATAATTTAATTGATCTTGGGGTTATGCTTTCCCTTTTTTTGCTTGAATTATTCTTGATGATTCTTCCATGACACAAAAATTCTTTCATTTAAGCTAATCATATTTTATTTTATTATATATTGATCTTGTATACATACTTCTTATTGAAAAATAAGTTACAACCACTAAGACCCTTTTAGAGGAGAGAGAAGACTAGAAAAAGGCAATAAAGTCATTTACTCACATTTTTTAAATCTTAAATTGAGTCAATTACTGAATTAGGAATTTATTGAATTTACTAACCTAATTTATTATTTCCTATTTTATTTCAGGCAGTTTTATATAGGATTTTCCCAATAACAACATATTAATAAGGGGTTTAATATTTTTTTTTGCTCTAAAAATTTTTTTCGGGTCCAATTGTAAAGAGAATGAGAGAAAATATAATGAAACCCACTTACTTTTATGTGAGTGTGGCAAAAAAAATATTTCGCAAAAAACGGAAAAACTAAACCATTAATTTTCTAAATTAAAAAAGTAATATCCTTAAAATCAAATATTTAATAAATTAGTTTTCACTAGTTTGATGTATTACTCTGTGCGCTAATTGATCTAGAAGGGTAGAGACAAGAACATTATTAACTTATTTGGCTTTTAAAATAACCTCTGGAAGGTGTTCAGTGATGCTAGCTGAGTTATGGGGAGTTTTGAGAGGATTAGAGATGGCATGAGTGGCAGGTTGGAGGCATATAATTGTTGAAAGTGATGTCAATTAGTCGTTGCATTACTTTCCAAACAAGGTAATGCAGCTCGTGAGTCCCATTTGGTGTCTCGGATACGAGCAATCACTCGCACACAGTGGGTTATACGGTATAGCCATGTTCTAAGGGAGGGCAATCAGTGTGCGGATTGGTTGGCCAATTTTACTTTGACGCATGTGGAGTCTCCAAATGAAACCCATTTCTCTGATCCCCTGCTGGACTCTATTGTTTCCTTGTTGCTGACCTGGCAGGAGTACAACATATTAGGAGACTTCTATGGCTCTAACTCTTTAGTTTCTTTTGTTTGTTTATTTTCGGTTGATTATTTTCCTTGTATAAAAAAAACCCTTGAAATCATATTTTATTTTTTCTTAAGAAAATAAGTAAATATAATTTGGGTTTTAAAATTGTTCAATTTCTCATTAATACCAAAACAATTAATATGTGAGAAGAATTTTGTCTTAATTTACATATATAAACACTTTTAAAACTCCAAAAATGACCTCAAACAAAAGAGATATTGAAATACTGAAACACTGTAAAATGTAGCTAGAAATACTAAAATACTATATTTAGCTTGACCTATATCATTATTTGGTGCGCATTTAATATAAATAAAAGAGATTTTATATATAGAAGTATCCTTCGTATTGGTAAGAGGAAAATGTTTACAAATTAGATTTAAAATAAAATAGAAAAGTGGGGTTCTAAAATTTTATATTATTGGCCAAAAAAATTTATATTTCAAATTCTTCATAATTATCGCAAATATGTATTGATTTTAAGTTTTTAAAAGGGAAAATCACATACAAAGCTATTTGTTCTGGTGTAGAACATGAGATGTCAGACCCTAAGGCTGATACTTTGATATTGGATCGTTGGCTCGACCTGAATATCTATGGAGCAGATACTCAAGGGAGCCTGGGGTCACTGTACACAATATATGGGGTGGTGTGTGTGCACAGTGTGACTGAATGTAAATAGTAGTAGTTAGAACTTGTTCACCTTAGTATCAGGTCTCTCTATTTATAGAAGTTTCCATGGATAGGATAACGACTTCGGCCGAGATCCTAGGTGCGAGTATCGAGCGTATATCCGATAGGTGCTCCTATAATGTTGGACTCCCGGTATTGTAGGTGAGATTCGGTATATGATATATCCTCAGTTTGGGCCGCATATTGGATATGGGCCTTATGCAGGTCCGTAACAGTTGCCCCCCAGCTCGGTAGGTCGGGCACTTCGAGCTGCCGAGATGTACTATGCCCCCTGTCGGCTTTACTAGCCAAGCTCAGTTACCCATACGAGAATCCGAGGTGGAAACTCTAGGAACCGTGGTAAGTCTTCGGGCCCATGCGCCGAGGCTATCTTCCCATGACGTATCTGTCCACGGCCGAGATATATGTTTCTTGACGAGGTAGTCTCGACTATCCGGGCTGGTTTCTGATGGCTTCAGCCCTTTCGAGGCGAAGGACTTTCCGCATTCGCCATCATTGCCCACTAACACCTGGCGACTTAGTATTGGCGAGAGCCTGCAACCGCCGCGCCATGCCACGCACCGATCTCCGTGCGCAATTAATGCTCCCCGTACACGTGATACGCCACCTTCTTAGTCAGGGTGAAACGACGCTTCTATCCCCGACGCTTCAACAACCAACTATTCCGTGTGTAGGCCTATTGATTTCATATTTCCCTCCATTTTCTTCACTTTGATGCTTTCGCTATCACTTCCTGGTTTTTTTGCTCTCTGTTATTTTCACCATTCTCCGGAGTCGCTTGCTCCCGTTACAGCTTTGTTTGTTGCTCGCTCATTCTCCACTACTTCAGGTATATCGTCTTCTCCTGCTTCTGGCTGGTGTAACTTACTGGTTTTCGTTTGTTTTACCGATTAATTTCTGTCGTCATGATTTTCTGGGTAGACTTCCTTGGTAGCTTCTGAATCAGTTTCTAAGATCACACCCCCTTTCTGTCTGCCTTGTAACCCCGACATACCTTTGCCGATCCTTCCCCTTATTTCTCCTTCTTCACACACCCTTTTGTGCCTTTCTAGGTTTCTGTTCTTTGGTGATGGACAGGAGTAATCCTTACCCCCTTCAAACCCACCATTAACCCCTGAGGAAGAGGAAGCCTTGCGTGCCCGTTTTCCCCATGCCTCCTATTGGATTCTTGGTACTGAACTTCCGGAGGAGGAAAGGTTGGCTACCGTGCTAGGGGGAGGGTCTGGTCGACGGAGTACATCCGGGTCTCGATCTTCTTTTGCTCGGCTTCTGAATCCGACACCGGTTCGTGCTTGGCCAAATGCTGCTCCAAGAGTTTAGTTGAACCGTCCTGGACGGAGTACCGGGGCTCGTGCCGAGGCCGATGCGTTCTCAGCTCAACCCCGTAATTTCTATGAGGCTCCCCTAGGCCGGAGTTCGTATGCCCTTCCTCTAGGGTACCTTGGCCCCTGCTGGGATTGTCTCGCCGAAAGCTCCTTCCTCATTGCCCAGGGCGAAGATTCCCGGGCTTCCTCAATCTTAGGTTCTTGCCTTCATTTGGCTCCTTCGAATCCTTCTTCTGGCAGTTTTCGTCCCTCGAGACCGCTTGTTTTTCTGCATGCCAATATACTTCAGTCAGGTATTCCTACTCTTGCTGATTTTAGTATTTTTCATTTTGCTTATAGGTAAATGGCTTCAACATCTACTCCTCCCAAAGAACTCGCCCAAAACCGTGGAGTCGAACTCCTCTAGTCCTCCCGAGGCTTTCTGTAAGAAGTATGCCTGGGTGGCGCATGAGGTTCTGAACACTCGTTCCCTGATGTCCAAGGTTGACATTGCCCGACTGAAACTACCGGACTTGGATGGGTGTGTCGTCAGTGCCCCTAGTGCCGAAGAGCCCATTTGCTCCGAGCTTGAAATAGGGCACCCAAACTTCTTCTTTTATCGCGACTGCCTAACCCGGGTTGGTGTTCATTTCCCGTTCACCGAGTTTCAGATGGAGGCCCCGACACATATGAACCTTGCCCCCTGTAGCTTCACCCCAATGGATGGGATTATTTGGTGGCTTTTGAACACTTGTGTGCCTCCTTCCCCGTTCCCATTCCGTGTACAGCCGCCATATTTTTTTATTATTTCTGCCCCTTTACTCCCCGCTCATCGAAGGAAGACGAGAAGCTAAAAGGGTTGACTTCTCTTCACAGCGATCCGGATAGGAAGTTAATGACTGCCTTCCCTGACTCCTTCAAACATTTTAAAAATGCCTTCTTCAAAGTTACGGCGAAGCCTGGCGAACAACCCTGGTTTTTAAAAGGGGCCGAGGGTCAGGACGTAGAATGGCGGTTCCCCCTGTACTGGAACGAGGAACACCATAAAATACCTCCATGACGTACCAGACCGCGTCCGACGATGTTCTACCGGAGACTGTCCCGTCATTAGAATGTCTGTCCAACTTTGTGGCGAAGTACGGTACTCAGAGTGCGGCCTGGTTTATTACCGGGGTGGGATCCAAACCGGTGCCCTCGGCGTGTATGGTTCACCTGTTTATCGAATCCTCTACCACCTTACATATCTATTTATCATGCATTGTTTTACTTCGGTCGCATCTTGAATTCTAACTCTTCTGCTTTGTCTTTCCAGCTCGAGATATGTCGGAGCTTCCCAGTTATTTGTCTCGAGTGAACCCGACTGTGCCCGCTGCTAGTCGGGCGAGCCGAGGTAGATAAGACAAAGGCGGCTTGCGGTTCCTCCTGGGCCAAGAAGACGAAGGCCTCGGGAGCACCGGGTCCTACTTGCTCTGCTTCAACCGGGTCACCAGCTGAGGTACTTGTCCCCAATGCTAAATGGACAGATACTACGGCATCCGGGCCCGTTCTAGTTTCTTCTCCCGCATTCGGGTCCGAAGCGCCCCTCCTCTTTCACCTCCCTTGGCTCCCGTCCGCCCTCCCCGGTTCGAAAATTCCATGTGGGGCCGGCGTGGGATAAAGGAGTGACGAGAAGAGCTTGACGTTGCCTTCCCCCCGCCAGTTCATGGACGGCCAAGCCCTGTCGGCCATAAATGAGACGATCGTGCACGATGCCCAAAAATTTCCTATGTAAATCCATTGGGCTACATCAGGCGTTTCTCCATCTGAAGGCAAAGCATGTTCTGGCCGAGGTTGAGATTCGTCGTTTGAAGCTGACCCAGGGGGAGGCCGAGACCAGGAAGAAAGCATTGGAAGAGGCCGAGGCACTGATGGACACCCTAGTTAGGGAGCGAGACGTTGCCCAGGCCACTACGGGGAAAGCAACCGAGGAGCTTTTGATCGTTAGAGAGGCGTTGGAGACCACGACCTTCAAGTGCACCCTTCTGTAAAAGGCTATTGCTGAAAGCCTAGATGCTATGAAATCACTACAGAAACAGCGGGACGACTTGGCCTCCGAGGTGAACTCGACTAAAGATGCTCTTGTTGCGGAGCAGGAGGCTCATTTGGACACCACCGACTAGTTGAAGGAGACAGCTCGTGAATGCTTCAAGATGGCCTTGGCGCAGATCAAGTATTTGAACCCGACCCTTACATTAAACCTTGTCGGGTATGACTATTAGGCTTATATGAAGGACGGCGTTCTGGTTTCGCCGCCGCCGACACCCGATGATGGCTCCTTATCCTTCGAGGATGAGGAGCTCGAGGAGCATCAGGGCGAGGAAGGTCATCACACTGAGGCCGGACCAGGAGTTTCTGAGGCTGCTCATTCCACCGAGATGGTGCCTTCTGACGATGCTGCGCCTCCAAGCTAGGAGCCGGAGTCCTTAGTTTTGCTTTTGTTTTTATCGAGGCGTCTGTGCCTGCTTTGACTTTGAGTTCCCCCAGCGCCTGTGCCGGTTGTATAAACTATTTGACAGTCTTTAATTTAATTTTTTTATCGATTGGCGTATGGTTTTTAGAATTTCCAGTCGTTGTTAGGAATTTACCGACCGCAATGGATGCTAGTTTGAGGATTCTACCAGATTCTAAGTCTGGGAATCAGTGGCAGGGTTGTCTGTTTCAACTTCCTCGGGTTTACTTTTCACCGCGTAGGATGTCTTACTTTAACTGCACTACCAGGTGCCGACCCCGTTGGCCGGGATTGATTGTAACCGAGATAAGGGCGAACTGTCACATGCTTAGCCAAGGTGTCCGCAACGCACCGCCTAAACATTTTGACCTTATCGGGGTCGGAATGACAATTCGAAAGCTTAAATCGGGTCGAGCATTGACATGTCAATTTCGTGAAAGGCCAATAAATGACAATCTCATCGAGCTCTGGACCTGGGCCAGTTAGGCCCGGTATTTAATTCATCTAGATGTGTTGTATTTATAACCGGGTTTGGAGACCTCGGTGTAATGCTTAAACGATCATCTGTGCACGTTTGTGAATCACCGCTGAGGGATCCTTCATTAAAATAAACTGCTCTAAAGAGCTAACAAATAGTTCAATGCAATCATAAAAACATAAAATCTTAAATGAAAATACTGAAATTAAGAAATAACCAAACTCCAAACAGCATGTGTCTGGCGCTGTTGTGCATTCCTAGCTGAGATCTAGCCATGGTAGATCTTTAGCTTGTCGGTATTCCAAGTTCTCTTCACAGGTTTCCTAGCCAGGGTTTCGAGTATATGGGCTCCGTCGCCCAGTTTCTCTTTAACCCTGTAGGGACCTTCCCAATTTGTGGCCAGCTTTCTGTCTTGGGCGTTCTTATTGCCGATGTCGGCTCGTCGGAGTACGAGGTTGCCTCGGTTAAAAGACCAGTGTCGGACCTTCCGATTATACTTTGCCGCGAGAAGCTGCTTGGTGGCTAACTCTCGGCAGTGTGCAGTGACTCGGATTTCATCTATCAGGTCCAAGTCTGTTCTCAACGCGTCATCATTTGACGCATCTCCTTCTTGGCGGGCTCTGATTTTCCTCCATGATGGCTATCCTATCTCGACCGGGATCATCACCTCGCACCCATAGGTTAGCCTGAAAGGGGTTTCCTGGGTGGAAGTTTGTACGCTTGTGCGATAGCCCCACAAGACACTGTAAAGTTGTTCCACCCAATTGGATTCAGCATCCTGCATCCGTTTCTTTAAACCATCCAGGATGATTTTGTTGGCTGCCTCGGCCTGGCCGTTATATTGCGGGTGCTCGACCGAGGCGAAGTGCTGCTTCACGTCTAAGTTAGTCATCAGGGTCTGAAACCTCTGGTCCATAAATTGCGTCCGTTGTCGTCACAATTTTGGCTGGTACAACAAATTGAGACACAATGTTATGGCGAAAGAATCTCATTATCCTGGCCGAGGTAATCGTTGTTAAGGGCTCGGCCTCAATCCACTTAGTGAAATAATCCACCGCTACGATGAGCTATCTGAATTGTCCTGGGGCTGTCTTGAATGGTCCGAGAATGTCCATACCCCATTTGTAGAAAGGCCGGGAGCGAGGAGATGCCTTTCGGTTTAGATGGCGGGGCCAAATGATCCGGCATGTTTCGAAACTGTCACATCGCATGACGGCTCTTTAGCATCGGCCGACATGGTTGGCCAGTAGTATCCCGCTCGTAATGCCTTCCTGGCAAGTGCTTTACCTCCCATGTGGTGGCCATTGGCGCCTTCATGTATTTCTCCAACACGTACTCGGCCTCAGATGTACCCAGGCACCGCATCATTGGAGAGTGCAATCATTTTCGGTAGAGTTGATCGTCGACCATGGTGTAGATTGCGGACTCTCAGATCAATTTCTTTGCTTCGGTGGCATCCGTTGGGATTATGCCTCGTTCTAAGTAATCCTCGATCGGTTTCCTCCAATCCGTTCCTGCCGAGATAGTCATGACACAGCTTGGTTCGGTAAGGTTTTGATGGATCACGGTCCTATGGCTGCTCGGTCCTCTGGTACTTGCCAATTTGGAGAGAATGTCCGCCCTGACATTTTCTTCCTTGGGAATGTGGGTAACCGTTAACTCTTCGAAGTCTGCCATAACTTCCTTGGCCTTGTTAAGATATTTAGCCAAGAGTGGACCCTTTGCCTGGTATGATCCTTCAATTTGTGCAGAACGAGGCATGTGAGTCGGTGAAAACCTTGACTCGTAATGCCCGTTTTCTTTGGCTTGTAACAATCCGGCCAGTAAAGCTTCGTACTCGGCCTGGTTGTTCGACGTTGGGAACTTTAACTATAGGGAGTGTTCCGTTGCCACTCCTTCTGGACTCTCGACGATCACTCCGACTCCACTGCCCTTCGTATTGAAAGATCCATCTACATAGACCTTCCACATTTTGTCTTGGCCGACGTCAGGTGTTACTGCCGGGGTGAGTTCCCTGACGAAGTTTGCTAACGCCTGTGACTTGATGGTGTGTCGGGCTTCGAAAGTGATATCAAACTCGGATAACTCGATTGCCCAGCTAGTCGTTCTACCAGCAAGATCTGGTTTATGTAACACCCTATGTATTGGTTGGCTGGTTCGGACAACGATCCGATGTCCCTGAAAGTATGGCCGAAGTCTTCTTGCCGTCGTTAGTAAAGCGAAGGCCACCTTCTCGAGCTTTTGGTATCGGAGCTCTGAGCTTTGCAACGCCTTGCTTACAAAGTAGATTGGTGCTTGTCCAACCTCAGTGTCTCTTACCAAGGCGGCGCTCACAGCCTCGTCTCCTATCGATAAGTATAAGAAGTTTCACCTGGATCCGGCTTTGTTAGGACAAGGGGGTTGCCAAACACTGTTTGATTTCTTTGAATGCGGCCTCGCAGTCCGAGTTCCAGATGCCATGAGTCTCCTTTCTCAATAATCTGAAGAAAGGCAGTGCTTTTTCTGCGGATCTCGGTAAAAATCTGGTTAGGGCGGCTAGCTGGCCTGTTAGTTGCTGAATCTCTTTCTTATTCCTAGGTGTCTGCATGTCTAGCACGGCCTTGCACTTATCAGGATTTGCCTTGATTCCTCGGTTGGTTAGCATAAAACCCAGGAACTTCCCAGCCGGAACTCCAAACGCACATTTGCCCGGGTTTAACCTGATCCGATGCGCTTAACTTCTCAAACGTGTGCCAGATCTCGGATGTGGTCTTCTGGGTGCTTCGATTTCACTATCATGTCGTCAATGTAGACTTCTAGATTCCGTCCGATCTGATCTTCGAAAACTCTGTTCATCATCCGCTAATATGTGGCTCCGGCATTCTTTAACCCGAAAGGCATAACGTTATAGCAGTAATTAGCTTTGTCGGTCATGAATGCGGTCTTCTCTTGGTCGTCCGGATGCATAGCTATTTGATTATAGCCGGAGTAGGCGTCCATGAATGATAGCAACTGAAAACCAACCGAGTTTCGACCAACTAGTCTATATTCGGCATTGGGTAGGAATCTTTAGGGCATACCTTGTTCAAGCTGGTGTAATCCGTGCACACCTTCCATTTGCCACTTGGTTTTAATACCATAACCACGTTGGAAAGCCATGTGGTGTACTGTACTTCTCTTATGAATCCAGCCGCCAAGAGCTCGGCAACATGACTCTCAAGAGCCTTCTGTCTATCGGCTGCGATATTTCTCTTCTTCTGGGCTACTGGCTTCGAGTCCGACCAGATGGCCAATTTGTGGCAACAGAAATGCGGGTCGATTCCTGGTATCTCGGCAGATGTCCAGGCGAAGATGTCTTGATTGCTCCTCAGGAATTTTATCAACCGGGCCTTCAACTTGGCTTCCATTCCTCTTCCAATTTTGGTGATCTTTGAAGGATCACTTCCTAAGATTAACTCCTCTAATTCTCCTTCCGGCTCTGGACGTGGGACGTCGGGCTCCCTGAGGTCGAACTTTACCATGTTGACTGGTCTCCGGGGCCCAATGTCGGATGGAATTTCTCTCCTACCGAGCCGAGGTGGAGATGAGGGCCTTTCTTCTCCGACTCGGAGGGTCTCGAAGTAACATTGTCGGGATTCCTTCTGGTCGCCAGATATCACCACTATTTGGTTCTTACTGTTAATCATCTTGAGTTTTTGGTGCTTCGTAGATACTAACATGTCCCAACTGTGGATGGTCGGCCTACCCAATATTACATTGTAGGGGGGAATGAAAATTAGCGACAATGAATCTTACCCGTTCTGATTTGAATGCCTCCTTAGTCCCTAATGTCAATCGAAGGTCGATGTAACCTTTGGGAAATGAACGCTCTCCGTTGAACCCTATAAGAGTTGTCTTGCATGGCTTCAGATCTTCATTGTCCATATGCATCCTCTTATACGCATCCCAGCTGATAATGTCGGCCGAGATCCCAGCATCTACGAAAATCCTCTTGACCCGGCAATTTAACAGGGTTCCTGTGATGACCACTCCGTCCTGGTGTCCCGGTGCTACGTCATTTAGTTCTTTGTTGGTGAAAACCAACGGTGGTGGTACCGATTTTGCTGGATTGTTCTTGAATTTTGGGAAGTCTTTAACCGAAAGCACTTTTCTCAGGTATTTCTTACGTTGGCGTATCGTATCTCTGCCCCCAAAAAATCCTCCGCTAATTCCCTTGCAATGGAATTGAGCCTCTGGGTACTCATCATCAGAATTGGTCTTCAGTTTCTTCTCTTTTCTTGGGTCCGTGACCGAGCTATGGCTTCGGCCACTATGATTACGTTTGCTATTTTTCCGCCCTTGAGTTTTGATCAAGTACTGGCGCAACTTCCCCTCTCTTACGAACTTTTCTATGGCATCTCGGAGTTCGTAGCATTCATCTGTAGTGTGCCCCGGCCCATCATGAAATGCGCAGAATTTTGACTGGTCTGTTGTTGGCCGACTTCAGAGTGACCTCGGCTTTCTGACTTTCCTCATCTCGGTCTGGGCCACTTCTTTCCAAAGCTACGCCCGAGATACGTTGAGGGGGGCGTAGCTCTCATACTTCATCCGCCCTTCTGGCCTTTCTGCTCGAGATTGGCTGTCTCGGTTTCGCTTCCGGGAGTCCTCCTTTCGTTTATCCGGGGATGCGTTCTTCCTTATCTCGGGCTCCACGGCGTTGGCTATTTCCATATGCTCTACGTCCAGATACTGCTTCGCTCGGGTGTAGAACTCGGTGAAGGTGTAAACTCAGTTCTTACACACACTCTTGGCCAATCGTGACGATGGGTCCAGGCCATTAACTAGGCAGTGCACATAGACCTCTTCAAGGAGCGAGCGTACTTGTAGAGCTTCATCTTTGAACCGGTTTAACTACTTTTGCAACATCTCCCCCTTTTTCTGCCTTATTCTGCTCAAGGTGAACTGAGACTTCGGGTGTTTTTTGCTGGTTGCAAAGTTTAGTTCGAATTTTCTTCCCAGGTCTTCAAAGTTGCGCACCGAATTATTTGGCAAGGAATTCAACCACTTATGCGCCGGTCCGGTCAATGTCACCGAGAAGAGCCGCAATATAACCGGTCCCTTGATCGATCGAACCCACATGAGCATCTCAAATGCCTCGAGGTGATTACGCGGATCCTGAGTCCCGTCATACTTTGGGAGGTCGGCCAAATCAAAATTCTTTGGGTATGGGGCTGCGGTGGTTTCTTTCGAGAACGGTGTTCTACTAGATCCCATTAAGTACTTCATTCTGTATTCTGTGGGAGAGTCGCGTGATCGGGGTGGTTTGTCCGTGTGTCGGACTTCCTCAATATCTCGGTCATCTCCAACATCTCGGTCTTCCTCTCTATCACCGTCCTCCTCAACATCTCGATCTTCTTCCTCGGCGGATCGTGCTAACCGCTGCCTTTTTAGGTCGGACGCTGACAGGCGATGCTTCTCTCTCCGTGAATCAAGTCGCCTTCTCTTTCGGGTGAATTTCTTTATCTTTTTGGCTTGGTCATCCATCATCCCGAATGATTTGGAGGTCTTCCTGGCGTTGGAGTTCCTGACGCTTCTCGTTGGTCTCCATTCACCTCAAAGAATGACTCTTGAGTTTTGTGAACGAAGCGGATGTCGGGCACGGAGATTTTTTGCTCCGTTTCTTCTGGAGGTGTCTTGTCTGGGATGGCCGTGGAGGACGCCGTGTCTGATACGTGGCCCTCCGGGACATCGTCGTGCTGCTGGTGACTAGCCCCAGCCTGTCGTGGGTTTGGAGTCTGAGGATTCCGACTGTTGCTTCTGGTATTAGCCATTGTTGGTCACGGGGATCGAAATTTAACGTCCCGACAGTCGGTGCCAATGTTCTGGTGTACATCTTTTTTTTTGAAATATTCATAGAACTATATGAAATTTAAATGCCGCTTTTTAAAAAAGATAAATAATACTATTGATTTATATTAAAGAATTAAAAAATTAAAATTGAAATATTAACTAAATTACTATCTAAAAACTCACATTTATGTGTTAAAGAAAATTATTCGGTTTAAGTTAATTTTGGTAAAAATAACTTTTATTTCAATTCAATTTTGTAAAAGGTGAAGTTGGCATGAGATATGTTTTTTTTTTTTTTTTTTTTTTTTTGCTTTTATCTCACCCGATAAAAATAACAACTTTCTCTTTTTTAAAAAAAAAAACCTCACATTTATTTTTTTTTAATCATTAATTCAATTAATTGACTTTTTTTGTATCAATAATTAATTGACTTTCAATTAAAATATATTTAATTGATGTCAAAGACACTACTATGGCATGACATACTTGAATTATTCTTGATTATCCTTTTATATAAAGGTAGAGGATTTCTCCAGTCACTGGAGATAAAGTTATTTCCAGTACCCTAAAATTATGTCGTTTTGGATTAATGAATGGTGTTTCTGTAATTTTGTTTATTTTTTTTTTCTATTTTAAGTAGTTTTATATAGGATTTTCCCTTTTTAAAATCAAAATCTTCTTATAGAATTTGATGAATTCCATCCTATGGCTCGCGTGTCAATTTTGGAAGCTGCCTCAATATATCAGAATTATTTGCAGCTCCTTAATTCCATGAAGAATGAACTTCTATTTGATCCCAAAAAAAAAAAAAAAAAACTTATTCGAAAAATCTGGAATTAGTTAAATTAAAAAGGTTTGATTTAGCTAAACCTGTAATTTTATTTTGTTTTATTAATGACAACCACATTCAATATGGTATTGAAGGAGAAACACCAATGTACAAAACTTAAATAGAGTCTCATACAAACCAATCCATTCATAAACCCTTCAACAACACTCTTTCACGAGAAAGAAAGAAAAGAAGGAAGATTACAGCCAGCATACCAAACAAAAAAAAAATGAAAATCCAACAAGTCGAACAAGAAATTAAAGTAAAATCTCAGATACTACCTTCTTCTCTCGCTTAGAACCCTAAAAATGTCCATTGATCTCTTCACCGTAAATTCCCTTCTTCTCCTTCTCTCTCTACAAACAATTATCAATATATTTCATAAGAATATAACCGTCACTCGGATCTACAGGTACATAGCAACGAAGGAGAGAACGGAGGCGCCGACGAAGGAGCCGAGAGCGGCTGCTCCGCTGGACGGTCCGGGCGCGGGAGCAAGATTCTCAGATTCGGCCACGACGGCGGTGAAGGTAGCGGCGGCGAGGACGACGGTGAGGGCAAGCTTCTTCATCTCCATGGCGGATCGGTAAACAAAGAGGAACTTGTTGAAATCAAAAAGATGTTTGCTTTACCAAACACGCCTTAGTGCTGAGAATGAGAATTATCAGCAAGACTGAGCCTTAACGCAGGGGTTCGGGATGCTTTTATAGCTTTTTTTTGGGTGGAGGAAATTATGATTAAAAATTGTTTGTTTCCTTCTTTTTTTTTTCCCCTCTTGCCAGCAAGTTTTTTGTTTCTTAATTACTACCTTAGCTCTCCTAATTTTCGTCATTTCCAATTTTGCTTAAAGTGGTTGAATTTTTTGTCGTCGATCAATTCACTGTTTTTGGGGAACAATATATTTTATGATTGAGCCATTGTTCTATAAGGTGTTTCTCCCTTATTGTTTCTTACAATTAGAAGGACAAGCAATTTTTTTTATTTTTTAAATTTATTTATTTCTGGAATTTTTTAGACTATCAAATTAATTAGTTTCAAGTCCTGCATTCAGAAATATTTGTCCAATAATACCGATTATCCCGAAAACAAATTAATTTAAAATTGGGTACAAAAAAAAGTTTGAGAAAGCAATATATAATTTAATCTAAAAAAAATGAAGTATATAAAAATTTTAAAAAAAATTGCTTGTCCTCTAAAAGAAGCACCTTAGGTGATTCCTCCTTAGTGTGAAAAATCGATATGACTATAATGTGAAATGTTTGTACAAAAAACGATACAAATTTATTGTCATATCGACATTTTCCACTAAAGAGGGAAGCTCTCATCTCTTTCCTTCCTTTAAACCAAACACAACCTTAATAGCAAACATGATTTGAGATTTTACAATTTTAAAGTTTTTTTCGTCTTTTTTTTTCTTTTAAAAATTGTTTAGACTCTTTTGGAATGATTGAGCCCAGCTAAAAATACGCCAAAATTTCTGAAGTTTTCAGAATTAAAAATATATTGAGAATTATTTATTTATTTATTTCAACTTGCAAAACTTTTTGTGGGAGCAAAGTCGAAAAATAATAGATTTAAAAGATTTATTTTATAGACCTGAGACCTATTTTGACCTAGGAAGCTCAAACTTATTTTATTTTATTTTTTAGGAATAATAAAAATAATAATCTGGCGAACCCCTCGTTCTTGGGCTGAAACCCGGTAAAAAAGTCGGACACTCTCACTAAAAGGAGGGTTCGATCTTGGAGTTGGTCAAGACTGAAGGAGACATCCTAACTCCTATGTGCCTCAGGTAAACACCGAAGATAATAGACGGATTCAAGGCCGCCCAACATCTCAGTATCATCTAGGAGGAAGGGAGATTTCGTCTTGCTTGCTTAGATCGTGAGTGAACCTAACCTTTTTTCTAAAATTTGTTGATAAAATAAAAATAATCTGGCGAAAATGAAAATTAAAAGTTAATTGTTAATTAGCTGCAATGGGGTGTAGCTAGGCTGTACAGTGCAGGCGAAAGCAATGATTCTGGGATGGTGGCTAAAAGACGAATTGATCTGTCAAAATGACAACTCACAGATTTTGGGGTTTCTAATTAACATGCTCAAATCTTAATGCATGTGGTTCCAAATCATGTAACAAGAAGGAATAATGCACCTAAAGTTATGCAGCATTATTCTTTGATAATCTTCTTTGTCAAAAATAAAAACTAGGAAGTAAGAAATTTTAAAAAATGAAGAATATCTTTATAAAAATATTAAAATCAGATTAAAGCATGGGATAATTTTTATTTTAAATTAGTTAGGTTATATTTTCAATTTTTAAAAAAAAAACTAAAAATATTGCATCATTCATTCATCCACCCACTCGAAAAAGGAGAATAGTGAGCTAAGAATGAAGAATCCCTCTTTTATATATATATCAAAGTGGAATTGCTTTTTTGGAATAAAAATCAATAAAGTAAATTCGATATCATCTTTACACAGCTTTCACCTATATTTTGTTAAATTGTGACTTTCATTTTTTAAAAAAAAAAATCAATAAGCATTTTATGTGGCTTGTGAGATGAATCTAGAATTATATATATATATATATATATATATAGGTTTATCGTTTGTTATGTGACTTGATATAAAGTTTTGTTAAATCATCCTAAAATTAAATCATTTTGAGAGTTAGAAGAATTAATGAATGATAGTTTCATAAAATTCGTATAATAAATACAATATATATATATATATATATATATAGGTTTATTGTTTATTATGTGACTTGATATAAAGTTTGGTTAAATCATCTCCAAAATACGTTATTTTGAGAGTTAGGAGAATTAATGAATGATAGTTTCATAAAATTTGTATAATAAATAATATATATATATATATATATATATATAATAGCTAATAAAGTCACAAATTTATTAATATCCCATGCATACAAACAAATGTTCTTTTTGGTGAGACTTTCTTTGCTTTTGGTATAATTTTGAAATCGTGGTCTGAACGCCAATAAAAGAAAATAACTTACCTAGTAAGGACTTTAAATATTTTGTAATAGTATTATAATTAGATAGATATTAATGGGGTTTAAACTTCTCATGCGCATGAGAAGAAGAAGATTCCTACACACACATGAAATAGTGGGACCCATATGTATAATGCTACGGGAAAAAAAATTTCTCATATTGTAGGAGAAATGTATTCTCATATCACAAACATATGAAATAGTGGGACCCACATATATATATAATTAGCACTATATATATATAGGGATAGGATATTGTTACTACCATTTTTTATTACTACCAATGTTACTACCACTTTTACATCGTTAGATCAAAATCTTAATAGGAGAGAGAAATTATAAAGGTAGATGAGATTCGATCTAACGATTGGAAAAGTGGTAGTAATATTGATAGTAACAAAAAATGGTAGTAACAATATCCTATCCCATATATATATATGAGTCTCATCATTTAATGTGTGTATAAGAATCTTCTTCTTTTCATAAAACATGAGAAGTTTAAACCCCAATTAATATATGGTTTTTAGAATATATGAGATTTTTTTGTTGTTGTAATATTACATCCTTAAACAAATTCAGAATATCTATGATAGTAAATCAAACCCACAAAATAAGGAATAATATACATACAACTTTGTGAATTTTTGGCCCAGAGCCTTTTGTTAAAAAAACAATAAAAACTATGTTGACAAGTTTGCCCTCCCTTTTCCCCTCAAAAGGTGTACTTAAAGGAGAATATATGAATCAAAATAGAAGACTTAACCCCTAAGAATTCGAGTGGTTGATTTTTATTTTTTTGTTATTGTACTTTGTGGAGC
This sequence comes from Acacia acuminata, assembly GCA_019022655.1. Lineage (NCBI taxonomy): Eukaryota > Viridiplantae > Streptophyta > Magnoliopsida > Fabales > Fabaceae > Acacia > Acacia acuminata. The sequence goes on from JAFJYI010000125.1 coordinate 2,014,092, forward strand.
TATTTTTACTGTTGAAATTAACTTAATAATGTTAATTTCACCGGAAAAAAGATTAATTGAATCTGAGAAAAGCTCATCTATTAGTTTTTTTGTGAAAAATAGCAATTTCACACGATTTTTTTTTTTATTTTAAAAATGATATTCCCTCTTGTCCTAAAAATAAGAGTTAATTGACTCTTTTTATGGAGGTTAAAGAAGTAAAATAAGTTACATTAAAATATATATGTTTTTTTTTTAGTTTTTTAAAACTAATTTATTTGACTTATAAATTGATATATATAATCTAAGAACAACTTATTTAAATTTCTTAATTTCTCTAATAAAAATAAACTGATTCTTATATTAAAGATAAGAGGTAGTATTGTTAAATTTAGTGATATATATTTAACATTTTTTATTTAAATATTACAAGCTACAGTTCAATAGAATTTTTATTTTTTAATGTTATCTTATCATATATCATTAGAATACATAGGTAGCCGATCGAATCTAGTCCAACCAATAACTTTGAATCACTACCTCAACTGGGTTAATAATCGATCCCTTTTTTTGGGACAAAAAAATTGATGAGTTTTTAAATAATTTAGCTTTTTATAATTTTTATATTGTATATAGATTTTTTTAAAAAAATATAATAATTTCAATTATATGAACATGATGTCTTTATTTTTATTTATTTTTTTCACATGAAGTTTAAAACACTTAACATTTACTTACACTCCATTCCACATAATATTGGTAACAGTGCTTATCTTTGAAGCAGTGCAACATGTGCCTTAATTTTCTTTTCTTATTGGAAAGGAAGTATGCATAAAAGGTGTGAAAGCATTTATGTAGTGGGCTACTAATTAATAATAATAAAATATGCACATGCTTTTCGTGGTCAGATTGGTTCATATGTTGCCGTCGACTTGTGAATCCCCTTCATTCCACGAATTCTTACACAGGGCTATGTTTGCCTTGTGTTTATGTTTTGTGTAGGTTTAGGTATCAAGGAACTAAAAAAATGTTAAAAAGGTTTTAATAAGAAAAATTCAGATATAAAAAAAGTCTTTGAAAGTTGTTAATCTCACATGTAGAAATTGTTAATTTTACCAATAGAGTTGTTAATGAGACTTTTCTCATATCTGAATGTCCTTTGACACTTTTTTTGACATTTTCTACATCTTTGGAAGTTTAAATTTTTTGGGTTAAGTATCAATTTTGTCTCAAGTTTTTGGCGTAACAATGTTGCCCTGAAAGTATAAAAACGTAGCAACGGAGGGGCAACATTACTACGTTTTTAAACTTCGTGAGGCAAAATTACTAAAATTTTTTGGAACAATGTTGCCCTAAAAAGTTTAAAAGCGTAGCAATTTGTCCTCCGTTAACAACTCTAACGTTGACCGTTAGGACAGTTAACGGAGGGGCAACATTGCTACGTTTTGAGACTTTCAGGACAACATTACTACGCCGAAAACTTTAGGGACAAAATTGATACTTAACCCAAATTTTTTTCCCTTTCGTGTGCCACTTGTCCATATTCCGTGTGTGTATCGATGGTGCCTAGCTTTATACATCTGCTTCACGCTTGACCTATAAGAAACTTAGTGGTCATAAATTTTATTTATTTTTTTGGAACTCCATTCGTTTACTGTACGTCTTGCTCTGCGATCAAAATCTTCTAGATTGCTCAAGATAATTTGTAACTATGATTTTCATATTTATAAATCATCTTTCAATAAAACTTGTAATGACCTATTCCTCTTATTCTACAAGGAGAGAATGAATTTTTTTATCCTATTTATAAGGCACACATATCATTAAATTCTTTCCATGGATGTTCGATTTTACCTTTTATTAATTTTTGTGTAAATTATTTTCTTGGAGAGTGTATTTTTTTTTTTGTTGTTGATAAATTAGAGAGTATAATTAAATAAGGTAAAGTTAAAAGGTTGTTGAATTATAATGTTTAATATAAATTTTTTTTACCAGTTTGTTTGAAATATACTAAAAGAGCAAATAAGATTAGATAAGTAACTAATATCTGTTATGAAATTGAAGAAAATGTAAAGAAAAGTAGAGAGAAGTCGAGAGAAATTCTAGAGAGATGAAGAGAGATGAAGAAATTCTTATTTCAAGTGTATCTAGAATGTTTACACAAGACCTCTATTTATGGACCTTCAAGGGTTACTATGCAATGGACATTCACATTATAAATATATTCATAACACTCCCCCTTGGATGTCCATTATGAATGTGCCTTATTAAAAACTTTAACTAGGAAAAACCCAGTGGGATAAAAACCTAGCCAAAGAAAAGAGTACATCATTCATTGATACTGTTTGTGCAATCTTTGTCTCATTAAAAACCTTTCTAGGAAAACCCAGTGGGACAAAGCCTAGATAAGGAAAAAAGAGTACAGCGTGTATCGACTCCCCCTTTTGACAATATCAGTATTACTCCCCCTGATGATAATAATACCATTTGAGAACTTTGAGTCTTTGAAGATCAATACCATGGACAAGCTTTTCAAAAATTGCTTCGGAAGTGTCTTAGTGAATATATCTCGCTAGATTTTCACTTGACTTGCTTCATGCATTGCTAGAATTTCTGCATGGTTAGTGATGTAGCTAATATAGTCCGCTTCATAGATTGCCATGAAATAGTTGTACTTCCACATGTAAATAGATAACTTTGTTTGTGATTTACTATCATGTGAGTTAGACAAAAATCCAAGATTCGCATATCCAATGTGTAGTATAACCCCATGTCCATAGTGCCTTTGAGGTAACGAAGAATATGTTTTACTCCATTCCAATGCCTCCGTGTTGGTGCATTACTATATCTTGCTTCTTCGTCAATTATTCGAGGTTGGAATGGATCTTTATCAATCTTCAAAGATCTTACAATCATTGGAGTACACAATGGATGTGATTTATCCATATAAAATCGTTCTAGGACCTTCTTTGTATAAACTACAAGGATCCCATTCTTTAGGTACTCGATACGTAATCCAAGACAATTTTGTTCGCCCAAATCTTTCATTTCAAATTCTTTCTTTAAGCAATTAATTGCCTTTTGAAGCTCTTCGGGAGTTCCAATGATGTTGATATCATCAACATATACAAAGCAATTATAGTAAATTCATTTCTTGATCTTTTCATAAAAGGCATGGGCATATTGGGTCATTTTTGTACCCTTCTTTTAACAAATATTTTTCGAGACAATTATACCACATGCGCCCATTGCTTTAAGCCATACGAGACTTATTTAATTTAATCGAGTATTGTTCTCGAGAATTTGAATTATATGCTTCGGCATCTTGAGTCCTTCAGGGACTTTCATATAAATATCATTGTCAAGTGAGCCATACAAATAGGCAGTCATGACATCCATTAAATGCAAATTAAGTCCTTCATTTATTGCCAAGCTAATCAAATAACGAAAAGTAGTTGCATCCACTACCGGTGAGTACGTTTCTTCAAAATCAATGCCAGGTCTTTGTGTAAAGCCTTGGGCTACAAGACGTGCCTTATATCTTGTGATTTCACCCTTGTCATTTCTCTTTCGTACAAAAAAAAAACCCATTTGTACCCAACTGGCTTTACATCTTCGGGTGTATGGACTATAGGTCTAAATACTTTTCGTTTTGCCGGTGAATTTAATTCTGCATTAATAGCATCTTTCCATAAGGGCCAATCCTTTTTTGTTGGCAATCGCTAATGGATTTTGGCTCATGATCCTCATTATCATTCATTACATCATATGCTATATTATAAGCAAAGACGTCGTCAATGTTGACTTCATTTCGGTCTCATCGGATACCATTCATAAAATAATTTATTGAGATCTCATTATTTTCACATATTTTAGGTACTGGGTCTCTTTCGGGACTATAACATTCTCTTCTGGAGATATCTCTACTGGAGATAATGACTCTTTAGGAGCTACCAACTTTTCTTGATTATCCTCAACTTGACCATCTATATTCTTAACTCCTTTTCTCATTCGAGGATTTTTATCTTTGGAACCGATGGGTGCGCCACGCTTGGCGTGCTTTAGATTCATTTATAATAGGTTGCCCTTCAGGGACATCAATTCGAATAGGAGCATTAGCAGTTGGAACATGTGACTTTGTCACTTTCTTTAGGTCAGTAAATGCTACTGGCATTCGATTAGCTAAATTCTGCAAATGAATTATCTTTTGAACTTCCAGTTCACATTGTTTTGTACGAGGATCAAAATGAGCCAATGATAATTCATTCCAGTTAATCTCTTTACCCAACTGCTTATTTTCTCCCCCTCATGTTGGGAAAACAATGTCAAATCTCAGTTGACAAAATATGCAGATAAGTCTCCTAAATCCATTTGTTACCATTAGAAACATCATTCGTTTCATTTAGAGACAAACAAGAAGAAGAAGGTCCTTACACAACATTTATCCCAACTTTCTTTCTATATCCATCTATGTGCATTGTGGTGGATTTATAAACATTGCACATTCAAAAACTTTCCAGATGGAATTGTCTCGGTTCCCGACCAAAAACCAATTTTACGAGGAGAATTTTGTTAGCTTATATAAATCTTTGCAATAATCAAATATACCAACATAGAAATCTTTGTTCTTGTAAGCATTGAATACATGATTTCTGGATCGTATAATCTGGAAATAGCGCGCTTAATTTAGTCAAACATTACTGCAAACTTCAAGTTGCATTCTTACAAACTTTCGGTTGTAAGCTAATAATCTCACATGTAACCATCTTACGAGATGCATCTTTCAAATTTGTATGGTTTACATGTCATTTCAATGGGCCCATATAATAATGTTTGATATATTTCCAGAGATCCATTACCAATCATGACCAATGATATTCTCATAGTCAAATCTATTTGAGAACAAACAAGTACATAATACATAAACAATATGTTGGTTATTCATGAAGAATCTTTGGTTCTTCAATGGATGTTAATACATAATCTTATTTGCATTATACATATATGACTCAGATGATCAAACGAGTCATGCCAACAATAAATTTATTTAAATCAAGTAAACTTCTAGTTTACTATAATATATCTCAACCAATCATAAACTTTGATTTAAATCATAATCGACCTTCATTTTGGGATATCTATTAGACTTTGTGTGAGAAATATATAACTTTTCAACTTTTCAAAAATTAGCTCACACTTGTATTGTATTATAACTCAACTCACACTTGTTTTCTAATGATCTCCCCTCAAGTGTGAGTTACGTATGTCAAAATTACTTTCAAATCCTTTAAACCTCAAAAGGGAAAATCATGTTGATTCTTCAAGAATAAGCATATAATATTGCATCACCGAGATAATCTTATAATATACTTCAATTTGTTTATATATGTAAAATATATAGTCCACCAATATTCATAATCAAAATAACTTAAAACCACACATATGGTAATTCTAGCGGGAAAATCTCATATCAATAAATTTATGGAATATGATAACAAAATAACAAATTAAACATCGTATTACCATGCGGGCTTATTCTTTCTTTTGAGCCTTAACTTCAAAATAAATAATTCTCTGCAGCTTATTGCCTTTTTAATATCTCAATAGCTACATTAGTAAACATTTAATTTGCTAATATGATATCCATTTCTATATGATATCTTTAAAACTCAATAAGTTTCTTTTATAAAATATTTGTTACTTCGGGTAACAATATTAGCTTTTCCGGAGCCATCAAGCAAATTTATACTACCATATATATAGTTTGAACATTAGCCTCTCTTATAAAGGGGCAAAATATGCTAATTAGTCCCCAAGACTATTAGCTTTTTGACATAAATCTTTGTAAGTTATTGTCTTCTCGGACAATACTTTTCCAAGGCTACCAAAAATCATTATATCAAAAAATATTTAAAACGTATATCTTTGGTCGTAATATCTATAAAGTTTTCTTGTCATGTCATTTCTTTTAAATCAATATTGTTCTTTTTCAAAAGAACAATTATAAAATTGATAAATTTCTAAATATGAGATAATAAATTTATGGCAATAATAAAAATGATAAAATTTCTTGCCATAAAATCATAATACTATAGTTACTTGCCATCCAATAAAATTAAAATATCAACAAAAAAAAAAAAATTTATCGATTTTTTTTGAATAGTAATTACTATGCATAATAATAAAATAATATAAACACGTGGGACCCGTAGCCAAATTTTTCTTCTGCCTTCACGTGGAAGTTTTGAAAAATTTGCTTGGGGAAAATTACATAACTTGACCCCAGAATAAATAACATTTTAGTACCACATAAAATTACGAATAATACCCCGAAATGTTAAAACTCCAAAATGGTCAATATTTCCTAAAATCACCGCCTAGAAATTGATTTTGAGGCTGATTTACATCTAAAACTTATCTTATAAGATAGTTTATATCAATATGTGACCTTTAACAAATATATTATGGCATATAAAACTAATGACCTTTATCATTATAACAATAACATGATTTTTTTTTTAATCATGTGTATTATACCCACTAATTTCACTTTTGTGGTTCTTATAAATAATATTCTCCACTTCAGGTAGGAATTTAAACCAACATGATAACAATGACTACACCCAAATTTGTAGTAGCCATGTTTTTTGTCCATATCCATGACCATAATTAAATTCATATACATTCACTTCGGGAATGGAGTCAGGCCAATTTGGACAATATTCATAATTCTTACAACAAAAACTCATTGTTTTGTTTGGACCCATGAGGTCAAGAATTAATTCAAAATATTTCTTAAAACTTCTTTCACAATATTGCTACTTCAGGAGCAAATTGGATACATCAATTTATAATGAACTTTTAGAAGAACAACCATCTTCTAGTGGCTATACAATCCCTTTAATTTGTTCTTGAAGAACAAGGGAGTCATTCAATGCCAAATATTAATTCTGAGGCCTTAATACAAATATTGGTGGCATATAAAAATCATGAATCCGACTTCACTCAGGATTCACTCAAATTTATCTCATGGCTTCAGGTCAATTTATGCCTCCAGGCTGCCAATATGTAACATCATGGCTTCAGCAAATTTATGCCTCCAGGCCAATTTATGTGCCTTCTAAAACTTATCTTATAAGATAGTTTATATCAATATGTGACCTTCTCTTGACTTCTCGCTAACTTTATGCTTTCTCTTGGCATCGGGCAATTTATGTCTTCTCTTGGCTTTCGGCCAACTTTTGTCATATATCTTCATGCCATTGCTCTCTTCAAGAGAAATTAAATCAAGATGGCTTCCTCTTGTTTATCTTCGGGATAAACAAAGGTTTTCGCCATTATATATATGACGTCTGATCATATAATGAGAAAGATATTAATATTAATAATAATAACAACAATAATAAAATGACAAATAATAAATAAAACATAAACAATAAATGTTATGTTAGGAACAATGACATAAATGTTATGTTAGTAACATAAAAGTAAATGCATAATTAAATGTTATGTTAGTAACATAAAAGTAAATGCATAATTTAAATGTTATGTTAGTAACATAAAAGTAAAAGCATAATTTAAATGTTATGTTAGTAACATAAAAGTAAATGTATAATTTAAATGTTATGTTAATAACATAAAAGTAAAAGCATAATTTAAATGTTATGTTAGTAAAATAATAATAAAATTAAATCTAGACTTCCAGTTAGGAGGTAAAACCCCGGTAGGAATCGAATACAAAATATTTCTTAAATCAACAATTAAAAATTAATAGAAAAATACCTGGGTGAAAAGAAATCATTTTCACCGATCCAAAATCCATCTTTGACTAAAAATACCTCATTTGGAGCGATTTAGAAAACTCCTTTCATTACTGGCTTCTTCAAAACATTCGTCGAATGGAGAATATTGCCGAAAAATGCAAAGATCCGGGAAACTAGAGAATATCGTCGGAAAATGCAAAAGTTTCACCGAAAGCTGGAAAATATCCCGAGGAAAACTACAAAGTTTCGCTAGGAAACCGGAGAATCCATCAGGAAGGAGGAAGAGGCTCAATTGATTAGAACCTCGTGCGATAACGTGTTATGAAATTGAAGAAAATGTAAAGAAAAGTAGAGAGAAGTCAGAGAGAAATTCTAGAGAGATGAAGAGAGATGAAGAAATTCTTATTTCAAGTGTATCAGAATGTTTACACAAGACCTCTATTTATAGACCTTCAAGGGTTACTATGCAATGGACATTCACATTATAAATATATTCATAACATCAATATTAATTTTTAGGAGCTAAATGATGTTCCTCATGTACAAATAGTCTTTTTTTTAAAAAAAAAAAATCCAAAACCTTTCACATTAAGAAATAAATAAGAAAAAATTCATTAAAAGTCTTAAGGGACCAAAAAAGATGTAAAAGATGTCTCATAGAAAATTCTAATATCGAATAAGTCTTAAGAAGTTACTAAAACTCACAGATAAAATTGTTAACCACCTTTAAAAAAAAATTGTTAATGAGACTTTTTTAACATAATAATTTTCTAGAAGACTTTTTAAATATTTTTTCTGGTCTTTTGAAATTTAAAGAAATTTTCCCAGTAAATAATCACATACTCGGGCGATGAACGGGCACGCCACGCCAAATAGACCAGTACAGTAGCGGTCAAAAAGAAGCAACCAGCTAGGGGAAGCACATAAGGTGCTGGTAACGACCTGGCCTCTCACGAAAAACTCCCAATTCAAACCTACCCCTCACGCGCTTCCTCTCTACCAGCTGTCTCCTCCCACGCGCCTTCCCTTTTATAAATACGCTCCATTCCCCTCTTTCTTCTCCATCTTTCTCAGTCTAGTTTCTTCCCTCGCAATTACTTAGCACACTCTAGTTTCTTCTCCGACTCTCTCAAGTTCTCTCTCTCTCCCCCCTCTCCCTTCGCTATGGCACCGATGACCACATTCAAGGCCTTCGCCGTCCTCCTCGCCGTGGCTCTCTTCTCCGCCGCCGCCTCTGCTCAGGACTCGAACATGTCGCCCTCGCAGGCTCCAGCTCCCCAGGTTGGAGCTGCCGGATCTGTTTCCAGCTCCGTCGCTCTCATCGGCGCCTCTGTTATCCTCTCAATGCTAGCGATTTTCAAGAACTAGGCATGTGAATCGATTCATTTTTCCTATGCGTTGATTGATGGTGATTCGTTTTATATACACTTAGGAATGTTTTTATCATTGCACAGCGAGATTATTCGAGTTGATTCATGTATATTGGAAAATTGAGATATGCGACATTTATGTATGGGTTATATTTATATTTATTGTATATGAATATTGAATAAGAAATACTGTACAAGTATTTGATGCTCCTTATCTTGTGTTTTGTAATTTGCGCATGGTGATGGCAAATGAGTCTCTGATTCAATTCTGGACGAAATTTAAAACTGTAACATTAATTTTATTCAAAAAAAGAAAAAAAAAATGAAAATCCAGCGCATAAATACCCTATTAATAATGTGTGCTCCTTTCATGCTTGATATAAGACTTTCTAGAAACAGGATTTTGTTTTTAAATATTTTAAATATTTTTATGTTTCTTAATAAATTTTTTTTTCATAGTTTATCCTTATTGCTTCCTTAGTAATTAGGGGATGAAAGAAGAGAATTAAAAAAGATTACTATGGTATTATAGGAAAACATGTTACATTACTTAATTTAATTAATATTATTAAATTAGATAAATATATCTTATATTAAGAATTAGATGAAGTAACAGATAAGCACACAAAGCTGTGTTAGAATTTAAAAAGCCCCCTATTCAATGAGTTTTCCTCGGTTTTCTGTTGTCATCATAATTATTTCAATGAGTGCTTACTTAAAAAGTTAGGAAAATTTCAATAAAAGACCATAGGATAAAATTAATTTCAGTCAGACCAAAATTTTCTAAAATTTTACTATGGGGATGAGACCAAAATAAAAATAAATTTTATAAGTAAAAACATAATAATACCTATTGCTTTATTATTATTTTTCTTTTAAAAAAGGTTTGATCATTGTCGGAGCTTCAGTGACTATTGGTAGTCGGCCGGCCATCATAGCTTTGTTGTCGAACGACAAGAGCTTTGACCAACGGAAAATTAATGTTTTGTCCATTTATTCATGAAGAGTTGTAAACTTGTTCATGAAAAGTAGAATCATGAACGAGAGTACAACTCTTTATGAACAAGTGGGATTCTTGTATGAGCAACACATTAATTTTCGGAGGTCGAGCTCGATAGCCAACTAGAGTGGCCATCGTTCAGCCGGACGTCGGAGTGCCAATAACACATTAATTTCCGTTGGTTAAAGTTCCGGCCAAGTCTCCGACGTCCGACGGTGGTCGCTCGGGGACAATGACACCTTTTTTTTTAAAAAAAAAAAATTAAAAAGTATTATTGTCTTTTTATTTATAAAAATTATTTTTGCATTTTGATCCTTGATCCAACAATGAAATTTCATAGTGTTTTAATCTTTAATTGAAATTAATTCTGTCATGTAGTCCTTTAATGAAATTCTCTCTAAAAAAAAAGTTAAGATTGATTTTTATTTTATTTTTTTTGTATTCTTTATATGGCATCTGGCCCTGTTGCCAGAGGTCTGAGCTTTTGGTTTGCTGGAGAACAACTGGACAAGAATGATTTTCCCCAACTGTATGTGATTGGCCATCAAGAACAGATCACACGTAAAGGAATTTGCGCGGTACTTGATACAAATGTGGTTACCTACTTTTTTTTTTAAAAAATAATAAAAATAAAATAAAATGATCAATTATATATAAAATTAAAAAAATTGTGGTTATCGTGTTTCTTCTTTAATCTTGGGTGGTCAAAATGACCAGGTCACCCCTTCCAGAATATATAGTTGGTGATATTTAAAAAGACCAGCAAGTAAGCGGCGTATTCGTTAAGAAATTTAAAAAAAAAAAAAATTAGAATTAAGATATTGTCGTCCCATTATTCATTGGAAGCACATGTTAGGCAGAAAGCCTTCGTACACATAAGTACATAACATACATGCCACCTGCCTATTTTATCTTTTCTTCATGTCTCTTGTCCGCATTTCACCATTTTCCCCCTTGTATTCCTAAATAACGTAAAGTCCTTCTTTTGATCCTGCTTTAGAAGTCTCATCGTTCAAAATTTCACACTCAATATATAATTTTATCTTTTATTTATCATTGTGTATATTTTATACTATATTTGACTAAGTTAGAGTGTAAGTTAAATAGAGGTAAAGTTAGAAAGTTATTAAGTTTTAAAATAAGATGAGTGATGCAATAGTAGATATAAATTGCACTCACCACACAAGTTGCAGATGAAACGCCTTCCCTGATCAACAAATTTCATGAAAGGACGCCTGAAATTGTTATAAAGTCCAGCCTATGTGCTCTCTGTTTCAAACGGTAAAGATAATAAAAGTTGCTACCTTACTCGTGTTGTGAACATAATTGCTGAATTTCTATTGGTCTCTGACATGAGGCACTATTATAGAATTATGGGGAGATCAGGTGCCTTGACAACTCTCATCGTCCTATCACTTCTTCCCAAAGTTGTGGGAGAGTACCTGCAAGAACTAATATAGAACCATCATTTTTGCACGTGGAAGGTTGTTAAGCGCTTAGCTTCTTTGATCGATAGAGTTAGGCATGGTTGTATTGTAGTTTATCTCCTTTTGTTGCTGTCTTGCTGTTGGTAAAGGGGCTTGCTGTTGATTCCCAAAATTTGGTCTTAGTATATGTGAGAGGCATGATGTTTAGGAATCTGAGTGAAATTAGATGATGCTGTACTCTCATTCATGAGTAGGGGTGGAAATAGGCCAGGGGGCCTGGCTCGGGGCCTCGTGGCCTGGCCTGGTTTCGGACAGACGGGGCCTGGCTCAGGCTAACAGGCCAGGCCTAGGCCTTTTTTAAGGCCTGTTTATCTAAACAGGCCAGGCCCAGGCCTCCCTATGAGCCTGAAAGGCCTGACAGGCCGGCCTGTTATGGCTTGGGGGTATAATTGTAATTTGATCATTAGTCATTCTCTACCCTGACTCATTGTGTGAAAATAATTTAAATCCCTAAATCGCTCTCAGTCCGATAATCCCTAAATCGTGAAGGTGCTCTCGGTCCGGGATAGTCCGCTTCACTCTCGCCTCAGATCTCGCTCGTCGTCTCTATTTCTCTCGATCTAAGCTTGTCGTGGCTCTCACTCGAGATCTAAGCTCATCGTCGCTCTTACTCTCGGATCTAAGCTCGTCGTCACTCTCACTCGTTATTGGCTCGTCGTCGCTCTCACTCTCGGATCGTAGCTCGTTGTCGCCGCGACTCTCGGATCTAAGTTTGGTAGTTTGCTTATGCTAGTTCGATTTGCTCACCTTTTTTAGTTTGTGTGTTTGATTTGGTGTTTAAGCTTCTATGTAGTGTTCGACTTTTGTTTTCCTTTAGCTTATCTTCCTCTGGGTTCAATTTTCTGCAAATGCGTGTACTCTGTTCACCTAAGATTAGTAATTTCGGTATAATATTGCTTTTCTATCGCTTACTCTTCTATAAGGGTCGATCAGTGTAAATCGTGCTGTATCTTTTCTGATTTTTTTGTTTTGGGTCTGTCTTTATTACTCAAATGAATTGCGGTGTATAACTGATTGTATGATTTTCAATGATCATATTCATGACGTCGTACATGGTCGATTGTTTATTGAGATAGCATGAGTTCTCCAGTTTGCTTTTATATTGCTTATTTTTGTCTAAGGCTCAACCATTGTAAATTGGGCTAGATGTTTTGGGCCATTCTTTATTACTCAAATTCAGTAATAAGTTTTTAAATGATTTGTACGATTTCCAATGATTATGGAGATTGTATATGGAGTTATCATTAGTTCTCCGGTTGCTTTTCTAATAGAGTCGTATCTTTCTCGAATTTTTGTTCGGGTCCTTCTTTATTACTCGAAATTGTTGATTGTTGATGTAGAAGGTGGATTTATGTTGTAATTGTTGAATTACTATCTTGACTAGGGTTTATTGTGTTTGATCCTCAAGAGGGAGACTTGAATTCTTGTGACTTCCATTATATTTGTATATGTGTGCCCTAAATTTTTTATTATTGTTATTGCAGGCAGCCTTAATTTATGTATATTATGGGTGGAGATATCATGGGTGGAGGAGATGATGATTGGGACCTTACTCTCTCAACTGATGAGGCCCGAACAGTGGTATTGGTTGGACATACTGGCAATGGAAAAAGTGCAATAGGAAATAGTATTCTTAGGAAGAAGGCCTTCAAGTCAAAAGCAAGTGCATCGGGTGTAACAAGCACTTGTGAATTGCAAAGAACAGGACTCAGAGATGGTCAAATTGTGAATGTTATTGGCATGGAACAGTATAACTGAGGCCAATCAAACTCATGTAGCCTCATAAGTTTGTGAAAACTGAAAAGTTATGTAAGTATGCATTAACCCTAGTTTTAAGCTGAGGAAGTTGAGTTTCAATTTAAGTATAAGCTGACAAGTTTGTTGGTGTTGAATCTTTAAGCAAACTCAAGATGGTATATTTAACCTTGACGTTTACTTGTGAAGAAGAATTTTTTTGAGGTGTTGTTTGGATTTTAAAATTTATTTTTGTATGTCGAAATGCTTTGTAAGTTCTCGATTGAATTATTTATATGATTTAGTTAATCTATTTTATAACTGGACATAATGTCCAAACAGCTGGATCATTGATCTCCAATGAAATTGACTTTGTTCATGGGATGCTGGATTTTGTATTTGATTTCATTTTTTATGTTGTTGTAGAATCTGTTATGTTGTTGTAAAATAGGCCTGTTTTCGGCCTGTTTAAGGTAAGCCTGTTTTCGGCCTGCTTACAGGAGGCTGTTTTGGCTTTTATTCATGAGTATGGGAGTTTCTTCATCCCATTTTGGGGGCAAAGACTGTCGTGGGTACGGAAAATCGTACTCATCATCTTCTAATAAAGAAAAACCAGTTACAATAGTTTACGGTGGACCTCATCTAGTATGGAAGAAGCCGGATCCAAAGCCATAATCATTACAGATAACATTAGAAAATTTAATACCTTTTCCACCCTTGTGAACAAGTGGAATGGTCATAAACTTAGGGAATTTGATAGGCTTGTCGATCCAGACAAACAATTAGATGTTTTAATATAATAGAACCTTTTGATTCTTTTTCTTCCACCTTTGCAATGCTTAATGTAAATACTTTATTAGAAGATGAATCATACCCACAGCAGTCTTTGCCCCCAAAATGGGACGAAGAAACTCCCATACTCATGAATGAGAGTACATCATCATCTAATTTCACTCATATTCCTGAACATCATGCCTCACATATACCAAGACCAAATTTTGGGAATCAACAGCATGCCCCTTTACCAACAGCAGGACAGCAACAAGGGAGACAACGCGAAGAAACTACCCTTATAAGTATGTTAATAACCTTCCCCGTGCAAATGTTAATGATGGTTCTATATTAGTTCTTGCAAGTACTCCCCCACAACTTTGGGAAGAAGTGATAGGACGATGGGAGTCATCAACTATCTTACATTGTTTAAATATTGCTTTCGCAAACAACCAGGAGAAAGTCAATTACATTAAGAATCTTTTAGGGGAAACAACTAAGTATTACTATTTGAATTGGACCATTACTTTCCCCACATAATACAATAGCTTGATAGCTTCAGCTGATAATACACAAAATGTAATAGGTCAGATTAGGCAGTTAATTATAGGAAGTGACCCTTTTAAAGGATCAACAAAAATGCAGGATAAAGCCTTACAGGATATAGAAAGGCTTGTCATTGAAAATATGAAAGATATAGATAACTATTCAGATGCTTTCCTTAACTTAGCATCAAAATTTGGACAGGCTTTCACCCAGAATATGAGTGATAAGTACTTTAGCAAATTACCACCACCCTTTAACAATATCATAAAGGATGAATGGTACAAGACTTATCCTACAATAACACAAGGAATAGCCCCTAGAATAGTCTTCACCAAGGAATACCTCAAAAAGAAGGTATAGAAAATGAGGTAGCCAAACAAGTAAAAGATTATAATTTCTGTAAACAAGTATACATACCAGGATATTTCCCCAAAGAAAAGAAAAGAATTAGGAGAGCCACCAACTATAGGAATGGCATACCCCGAAAAAATCACATTAGAAAGTTCAAGCGACACAAGCCTCCTACCAAAAAATGTAGATGTTATGTTTGCGGAGAGGAAGGTCATTTTGCTAGGGAATGTCGGAACAAGAGAGGTAATGCAAAAAGATTTGCTATTTATCATTCATTAGACTTACCTCAAGATTTCAATGTTGTTAGCATTGATCAAGATGACCCTGACAATGGCAATGATATTTGTTCAGTGATAGATGATAATGCCAATAACGACATCATCAAAGATATGTCCTTAATCCCTAATTTTCCCATTTTAGTTTTGTTTGAAGATTGGAACACTTCCAAAGTTTTGAAAACCCTAACGTCCGCACAGAACATTTGCAACCATGATTTTGAAAACTATTTTGAAGCATCAGGACCCCCCCAAGTGCTATTTTTGTGATTTGTTTTTGAATCAAAGGATAAGAACTAGATGTAAATTTTGTGATCTAATCCTTTGTTATTTATGTGCTGAGAATAAGTTAGGATTTAGATTTGAGGCACTACCGGAGCTAGTGACATCTACCACAGATTATCCTACCTTGGTAAGAGAACTTATCAATAGAAATAAGGATTTGGAAACTTAGGTAGAGCAGTTACAACAACAGCTTCAACAGATTAAGGGTAAAAGCCCTCAAGGAGAACAAGGTATACAAAATGTTCTCAGGCAGGTAAGCCAAAGAAATTTGGTAATAAGAGAAAGTATACCCTGTACCTCTAAACCTATAATAGAGGATTGTGAAGAATGTGACACTATCCTTCATTATCAAGGTACATCTCGAAAAAGGTACAGTGAAGAATAATTTATTAAATTTTTTGCTACGATGTATGTTGATAACTAACCCATTGTGGTTAGTTGCATCATAAACACAGGTGCAAGTAGGAGCTGCATCTCCCCAAATGCAATTCCCAAACATTGCTGTGAAGAAATGTACAGACAGATGCATGTCATTGGACTTGGGTCAGAACATTATATAAAACACAAATTGAAAAGTGCACACATTAAGTTCAACAAAGAAAGGTATCCCCTTCCTATGACTTATGTAATGCACTTTGCTCTTGAAGATAGAACCCAGCTTATTGTAGGTAAGAATTATCTAGATAGTTTAAGAGGTGGATACTTATGTCTAGATAATGAATTCATGATTTTGAAACACATTGATAGGATTATCAGCTCTCAAATAAGTAAAAGTGTAGATTTTCAGGTCTTAGAAGAAGAAATAGAGGAAATAGAAGATAGTGAACTTGTACAAGAGTGGTTATGCTTTAACACAGGAAAAATAACCGATTTTGAGAACCAAATGAATCCTCTTTTAAATAAACTCCAACAGCTTCAAGTAATAGGAGACAATCCCACAGCCTTATGGGAAAAGAACAAGATCGCTTGTAAATTAGAAATCATCAACCCATATCTAACCATACAAGATAAACCCATTATTCCTTCACTAGCAGAACAAGAAGCATATAAGAAACATGTAGACTCTCTGCTGCAGATAGGAGTAATTAGGCCTAGTCAAAGCAAACATAGGACAACAGCTTTTATTGTACATTCAGGAACAACAGTTAACCCTGATGGTTCCATAATTAGAGGGAAGAGTAGATTAGTTTTTAATTATAAAAGGTTGAATGATAATACATACAAGGATCAATACAGCCTTCCAGGAATTGACTCCTTAATCTAGAAAATTAAATCCAAAAAGATTTACAGTAAGTTTGATTTAAAATCTGGATTCCACCAAGTAGCGATGCATCCAAAATCGATAACTTGGACAGCTTTTTGTGTCCCCCAAGGACTTTTTGAATGGCTCGTGATGCCATTTGGTTTGAAAAATGCACCAGTTGTCTTTCAACGAAAGATGGACAATATTTTCAAAAAATACAGTTTTATTGTTTGTTACATTGATGATATTTTGATATATTCTGATGATATGTCATAGCATGTACAACATCTTAAGATATTTTTTGATGAATGTGTTACTCATGGGTTAGTATTATCAAAAAACTAAATACAAGTTAGGAGTGACCAAAGTAGAATTTCTAGGATTAGAAATAGGAGAAGGTAAGGTTAGACTGCAACCTCACATAGTTAAAAGTATAGTTGAATACCCAGAAGAATCCTTGAAAGACTTAAAGGGATTACAAAGATTTTTAGGAATACTTAATTATTCTGGAAACTACATTCCTAACCTCACAAAGTACATAGGACCCTTGTACTCAAAGTTAACCCCTCGAGGTGAAAGAAAATTCAACAAGCAAGATCTGAAGAAGATCACATAATTAAAAAATATAATTAGGAACCTCTCTGATTTAGAACTACCCCCGGAGGACAGTTACATTATTGTTGAATGCGATGGATCCCTCAGTGGATGGGGAGGAGTCCTCAAATGAAAACCTCATAAAGAAGACCTAGCATCCACAGAAAGAGTTGCAAGGTATGCTTTAGGAAAATACAAGACAACAATCTCACACATAGATGCAGATATCATGGCCTGCATCTACAGCTTAGAAAAGTTTAAATTTTTTTATCATTGATTAAAAGGAGTTTACCCTCCGAACAGATTGCAAAGCCATAATTAGTTTCTACAATAAACTTTCCATATCTCAAAAATTAAGTAGAAATAGATGGGTTAGATTTATTGATTATTGAACTTGTACAGGAGTTATTGTCAATATGGAACATATTAAAGGTAAGGATAACACGAGAGCAAATAAGTTGTCCAGAATTATATCTAATAGTGTTTCTCTTACTTTTGCAAAAATTTGAAATGAACAAGGGGAAGGAGCCAATTGAGCATCGGATAGAGTCATCAGAGCCATTTAGAGAAATGATGACATTCGGAGGATCGGTTCTAATTAAACATCCACCAGGACACAGTAAATGTTTTAAACCTCTGCCTCATCTGCCTCCCCCTGACGAGTCACAATAATGTTTACTAGATGCTCTTTGGAATGCTTCTACAGCTAGACAGAAGCACATAGCTTTAAATGCACTTAATTATTATTTTTCAAAGATACGAGAAAAACCCTTGAGCAAGAATTTTTCATTTTATGTCTTGTTTCATGGGGATAGACTAGGAATTTACATAAATTATCCTGAGCTGGTCAAAGTAATTGGAAACAATCCTAGGCCCTCATGGAAGGGTACTATGATTTCCAAGAAGCCTGGAAGGCTATAGCTACTTTGCCACCACCTATTTTTGTGGAAGGAAGATCTCCAGGAGAACTACCCCCACATTTTATAGGTACAAATTTCCTTATGGAAAACAAACTAAAACAATATAAATTCACTAACGTTTCTTTGTTTTAGTGTAATTTAAATTTACAATAGGAGCTGAATAATGAGCGCAAAGAAAATCAAAGTATGAGAGAACATTTTAAGAAGCTCAACCTTAAGGGTCAGGATCTACAGATACAGAATAATCATCTACATAATCTGCTTTTGGGAACAAGTCATATAACAGGCTACAGATATCCTGCCTAAATCCCAATAAACGAAGAGTCATACTGGAAGATTTGGCTAATCTTGTCCCTTTCTTTGAAGTTCAACCACTCATTGAAAGTAGGCACGTTCAGAAGTTAATAAGCCTTCAGTTATAGTTATTAGATCTCCATCTCAAAGCACCTTCAGATGGAAGATACAGGGTTGATCATGAATTCACTACCTGGTTCAACATAGAAGAAGAGTATGTATATGGCGGTTTACTTAAATTAGTAATTGATTTGGATAGGCCAACCCAAAACCTTAATGGGAAGGAATGTCCAATTGATTATTTAGAGTTTCTTGCTTACGG
Organism: Acacia acuminata; assembly: GCA_019022655.1. Classification (NCBI taxonomy): domain Eukaryota; kingdom Viridiplantae; phylum Streptophyta; class Magnoliopsida; order Fabales; family Fabaceae; genus Acacia; species Acacia acuminata. The sequence goes on from JAFJYI010000125.1 coordinate 2,033,026, forward strand.
GATGGTAGCTGCATTTGCCATTTCTGAAGATTTTAAAGAGTTACCATTCGGAAAGGCTCTAAATGAAGAAATAAGGAAACAACAGAGATTTGGCACAATTTTCGTCAAAGTACAGTCTCACATTCCTTATTATAAAAAAGGAAAATATTGCCAGAGTTTCCATCATTTTCTGGTTACACCAGTTATTGAACAAACTGAGGAAGGGCTCACTGAGCCACAGTGTAATAAATTTTTAGAAGATCCTCAGTTGTACAAAATCCTTGGCAATAGAAGTGCAGAAGACTACATTTCCTCTCCTTTTGACACAGTTGTTCGAAGATCCTGTTATCAAGTATGGATCTTAAAGGATTGTGAACATCTCTGTGCAATACAAGCAGGAGTAGTGGATCCAAATCCAGAAAATTATGGTGATGATGGGATGTTTGACGATGAGTACATGGCCAACACAGATTAGAGTTCGACATGACAGAAAGTTGTCTGCCACAACTCAATAATGCTCTGCTTTTACCAAAGTAGATTCCTTTACTTTAATAAAGTTGATGCTAGTCTGTGTACAAGAGTTTTATCTTTATGCCGACTATGTACTATTGTGTGCTTTTTCGGATTTATAAGACTTTGAAATCCATGGATTTGAACTAGAGTTAAGTCCGCACAGTAGTATCATCTTGTATATAAGCGTGGATTCTGTTGGAAATTATGCCCTAGGGCAAGTCATTGTTCTCCATTAAGTTATCACTTCATTCGCATGTTTACAGTGATAACTGATCCCTGGATATATCTTATAGATGATATCCTAAATGTCCCCCGATCGGTCATCTACGCGGGAGCAAAGATGAGGTAAGACCGATGACTTTGATGACGTATGGAGATACGAATCAAAGTCATGGGCACTTGTAAGAGTACAAGGTGCCGGGACCGACCCACTATGAGAAAGCTGCATGGATTTAGTCATAAGCTTATCTCATGTATAACCGCGTCACAACGCCCTATGACCTGAGACCATCATGGATTCCTACATGATGAGTCACTGACCTTTGACCGGGTGATGATAAAGGCTGGGATCGGGATCAGTGGTTTTCATGCGGAGGAATGTGAATGGTCAAGATGGAATTTGTCCCTAACATTTGTAGAGAGATAATACTGGGCCCCTCGATGAGTGAGTCTAAGAAATGTACGGCCGTACTGTGATGGAAAGGAGTTTCCATTTTCACTTATTAGACTACTCGAGAATCGAGAAAGTAGCGGTTAAGAAAAGGAAGTTGACATTATCCATGCCTTATCCTTGACCAAATTATCGCGTGACAAAAGGGACGTGACATGGTTGTACGATAGGTTGTATCGTGTCATCGATCCCCATGTGAATTGGGTAGTCGCAATGTCTTGCTAGAGGCCGCTTGCGACTTGTGGGCCGACAAAGTGTTGGCCCACCGCCAATCTCATATGGGCTCAGGTCGCACACAAGAATAACTCAACACGAGCAAATGTGTCCAGATTCATTGAATCTTAGATACGTCTAAGATTTAATGAATAATTCGAATTTAATCTAGGATATATATATATATATATATTAAATTCGAAATTAATATATGTTAATATTATTAATAGAGATTATAATATTAATATATATAATATTTGTTTTGTATTTAATTTATTTGATAAATTAAATATCTAAAATAAATTGAGATATTGTATCTCATTTAATTTTCGAATAAAGATATCGTATATCTGTTTAATATTAAATTGAGATATGGTATCTCAAATTTAAATTAAATAGATAGATATTATTTCTGATTTAATTTATAGAGATAAATTAAATCGAAGGCTTTTAATTTGGATTGAATAAATGGATTTGATTAGATCTATTAGATGGATTTAACTAATACATTTATTTTAATCTGCATTCCAAATTCGAATTTCAAATCGCTTTTTTAATGCGGATTAAATACGTTACATCGATTTGATTGATGTAATTAATGTATTTTAATCCATATTTGAAATTTGAATTTCAAAATTAATGAGGATTAATTTTATATAATGCGCTGAACGGGTTTAGAAAACTCACGGGACATTTTGTCAAGCGCACTCAAAAAGCCGCGAGACAAAATCTAGAGTGGAAAATTAAGAGAGACGCACAAGAGGCGCTAGCACGCTGCCGTAGCCGCGTTCGGGAGTTGTTCGTGTAGATACCAGTGGAGGAAGACGATCCTACGAGTCGTCTTCTCGCGATCGAGGAGGTAGCCCCTAATTGTTCAACGAAGAACAAGCCGCGAACGAATTCTCCTAAGGTAATTTCAGATTCCCTAGCCTTGTTTAAACGCACCTAAGTGATCCTCGGGATTGGATCCGTAAGTTTTTTTTAATCCGCTGCGTTGTACGGATTCCAACAGATTCACGGTCTATGGACACCACACGAAGAACCCTCAGAAATAAATAGAAAAGATTCCACAAAAAACTTTGATATTCCCTCTCTTCCAAATTTTCTTTAGCTTTCGGTTTTTCTACGTTTAAGTGCTACCTCTATACATATAAGTAGGCACAGAAGACCGAAGAAGAGGAGGCACCCTCCTAATATGGTATCAGAGCAATTAATCATGAAGGTATAAGTTTATTATTGTGATCTGAGTAAGGGCCTATGGATTTTTTGAAGTGTAAACACTAAGTCTATTTTCATTAATGTTTTTGATAGCCCTAGATTTTTTGTTTTCTCCTCTTATATGATCCAACTCTTTACCATATTAAGCTAGTGGTGGTGCCCGTTGGTCGATTTCCTTGATGGCAAGCGAACCGCCGAACAAGTAATAAAGTGTAAGTAGAGTATCGTCCACGTAGATCGAGATACCAAAGAGTGACGCGCGATTGCTATGATAGTTGTGCAAGAAAAAAGTAAATATATTGCGTTGAGAGGTTGTTGTGATTATGCTACTAGAAAAAGTAAACAGAATGACTTTAAACGTGAGAAGATATCAGTGAGAAGTTAGGCTGGACTCAGAATCACCCTTAAGTGCATCAATCCCCCAGTTGCTCTACCCAATACTATAGCATCTATACTGCACAGTTTCCGCAATTGCTACAGCATAGCTACAAATTACAAAGTTATTTAGTTAACCCACCTCTATAGTCTACCGGAGCTTCCACGTTTAATACATATGCTGCTAACTATACTACTTCCATATTCCTATGGCGACTTTCTAGATAGATCTGGTTTACGCTCAGGGTGTTATGGTTATGAGAGGTAAACTCATTCTTGAAGCCTACAATAATAGGTCAAGCCGTGCACGGGCTGCCTAGCAAACACTGTTTCTCAGAGGTCTAATCTCAACTCCTTGCTAGTAAGCCGAAGCCACAAATCTAGCCCTTAACTTCCGTTAATCGACTAGTAATTACAGCACTGATAAGCAAACCAAATTTATTAAATTAAGAACTTGCAACTGAGTTCATTCAACAACTTAAGGACTCATCCTCGTCCAGCCATATGAAAATCAGTTCATGACTGACGAGGGACACACAAAGCAGAAACTAATTGAATGATTCATGATTAGAAACTAAATTAAAAAGGGAAAATAGAAAGCTTTGACGGAGTTCCAATGGCGTGGATGCAGCCCTGTCACGTCACCACTCCACGTCTTCTTCGTTCCGTCGTACTGCAGGGAAGGATACTTGGCTGTCCTGGAAATCTCATGCTCTTGTGAAATCTCTCACTCTTCTCTTGAGTCTACCGAAAGTAGAATCTTGTTCTAGGGCTTTCCGACTCTCTTAGGGTTGGCTCCGCTGTTTGCCTTTATGATTAGTCTTTTCTTGCGACGTAATTTACAGTGAGTTGGGCCTTTCCTAATCCGTCGGGCCCTATCGTATCTCTCAATCCGAGTAGATTGCTTCTGCTGATCCTGTGGGATTCTTCAAATCTTTTAGTTTCAATCCTCCGCATCTTCTATTCCGTTATGTCGTAAAGAATCTACCGTCAAGATCGTCCTTTTCTTTTATTCCCGAAATCATCCGGGGTAAAAAGGTCGTAAAACATGCCGCATAGCATTGCGTCCTCTACTTTGCTATAGCCTTCGTGATGCCTTGTATTGCACTTCGAGTTGTCGTCGGAATGCTATAGCATCGTATCGCCTCGCTTATACGTTTTTCTTTAAAAACCAAGTAACTTGTTCTGCTTTTTTAGCACATGCAAATGATTTCTATTCTTCAGTTCCTAAATCATGAATGTATGCCTTTTTTGCTTAGATTATCTTCAGTTAAGCTCGTATTTACCATTCAATTCAGTAATAGAGGATAGGGAAAATATGGCATGATTTGTGCTCATCAGTGCCCAAAGACTAGCCCGAGGGATTGTGCCATCAAGAAGGATAGGCTAAACAATCTGGCAAGCTAGGTGAAGGATTACAAGTAGTCATATGGCTTTTCTTGGTAAAGACTTTGATTATTTAAATCTTGAAATTGGAAAATATATTGCTAAAAGAAGTATTGATGAAAAGGATGTTAGGTGTTTTGCTGAAGGAAATCATAAACATAGGTACCACTCGGATCATACTCATCTGAATTTGATATCTGATTATTGTTCTTTGATTTTGTGTAATTTATCTGCAAAAAACACTTTTGATACCCAGAATTTCAGAAGATTTCTAAGCTTCTATCTCCTTTAGATTCAACTTTAGGTATTATATCTTCAAACCTAAATTTTATTAAAGCACAAAAAGACTTATCATACCTTAAGAAGCTTCCCACAAAAAGGGAAACACAACCTTTAATTCAGAAGTTAGACCCTCAACCAAAACAGATTGAGCTAGATAACCAACAGAGTATTTGGTTACTACAACAGAAGATAGCTCAAGTAGAGAGACAGCTTATAGATTTAACAAATCTAACCCTTAATTTAGAAGAAAGAATTTTAGATCGCATAGAAAAGAAGCTAGATCGTTTGTTAAGCTAATGTTACCCATAGTCACCTTTTTTAGGGAACTAGAACAGAAAATCTAGCTGAAAGTCGTTTAGAATTAGCTAAAATCATTCGTATATATTTAAGGCAAGTACAGACTAATTATCTTGCAACCCCGGTTGAAATAAGAAATCCTTTGTCTTACAGGTATCTTCTTTGCTTACTAACAGTTTTTATCCAGGTTTTGGAACATGAATTCATATGATCGTTCAGTTCCTAAATTGGTTAGCTAATCAGAACTTAGAAGCACCGGAAACAAGAGCTGCCTTGGCCCAACTGATATTGGACACCTTTAGGCAAGAAGATAGACTATATATTAACACTCCATCGGAGTACAAAAATGAGGAAAGACACCTTGTCTTCACACAGTTAGTATACCTACTCTTTTCTTTGTTACAAACAATTTAAATGTCTGATCATGATCTCAATTATAAAAAGATAGTTGAGAGGGTTGGACGAAATTATGCTAGCCCTAGTATAGGTTTTGCTAGAGACGAAACAGAGATTGGTGAAGTTGTTCAGTCGTCTGACAAGATTATCATTCGACAAACTAACGTCATCATTGAACAGTTAATTGATATAAGGCAATTATTAAGTGTCTTAACAGCACAGTCTTCCAATCAAGCTACACCAAGTTGGATCTCAGATCTAACTACTAAGATAAGTAATCTCTCTTTAGGAAGAGAACATAAACCAGTTAAAATAGTTTATGGCGAACCTCATCTAGTATGGAAGAAGTCGGATCCAAAGCCATAATCATTATAGATAAGATTAGAAAATTTAATACCTTTTCCACTCTTGTGAACAAGTGGAATGGTCATAAACTTAGGGCATGTTTGGGAGTTCTATTTTGGAGGGAAAGGAAAGGGAATGGAGGTTTTGGTAGTTCCTTCCCTTGTTTGCAAGTTTTAAAAAGGGAAAATTCATATTAGGGCCCTTTTAACAGAAAAAAAATCCAAAAAAGGTCCAAAGATTCTGAAAATCCCAGAAAAGGCCCCAGGGTCTTTTTTGGTATAATTTCACTAAAACGTTAGTTGTTAACGGGGCTGATATAGTTGCTAACAAGTACTGATATAGTTGTTAGGGCATAGTTGTCAACGGGGCTGATACAGTTGTTAATGACCTACCCGTTAACAACTATATCAGCCCCGTTAATAACTAAAGTTTTAATGAAATTATACTAGAAAAGGCCTTGGGATTTTCGGAATCTTTGGGCTTTTTTTGAGATTTTTTCTGTTAAAAGGGTCTCCCTATGGATTTTCCCTTTTAAAAATAAGAGGGAGGAAATCAGGGATTTTTACAAATCCCCCAAAACCCTCTTTCTTCTAAAAATAAAGTTCCCCCCAATATGGGGAGGGGGTTTTAGGAGGGAAAATAGATTAATTACTTTTTTACCCTCATTCACCATCCACCGCCGCCGCCACCGCCGCCACCGTCCCCACCGCCACCGTCCCCACCACCGCCACCACATAAATAATTTTTTGAATATAAAAATTACATAAATAATATTTTTAGAAAATTTAAATTTAAATTTATTTGTAAAGTATAATAATTATATTAATTATTAAAGAAAATGAAAAAATGGTAAAAGTAATTCATTAATCCTCCATCTTCCTCCCTTACTATTTTTTTAACTCCCAAACAAGGGGAGGCAATATCCTCCATTTCCCTTCCATCCCCTCCCTCCCCTTCATTCTCCTTGCATCCCTTTCCTTCCCCTTCCTTCCAAACTCACAAACAAAGCCTTAAGGAATTTGATAGGCTTGTCAATCCAGACAAACAGTTAGATGTTTTACATCATAAAGGCACAGATCTAGTCCCCGCTGAAGTTTTATATACACATGGTTTATGGGAAACCAAACAGAAGGTATATGAACATTTCAGTGAAGAAACTATACGATGCACAGGTGAGGATCAGGTAATTATTCCTTTCATCAATAAAGAAAGCAAATAGAAATTACTTGATCAAAATTTTTCTATCATGCATATAGGTCTTGTTTTGATTAAAGTCATAGGATTAACCAGATCTCAAGCTGGTGGATAGGTTTTACTTAATCTTGTCCATACTAGATATAGCAACAATATCCAAAAGGCTATAATTGGAACGATGGAAGTCGACATGGCCAGAAATAGTGGTGTTATCTACATGGCACCTAAAATGCAGATCCAAAATCCACTCCACTAAGAATCATGTAGTCATCCCAGTGTTGCAGATTCAGGAGGGTACCTAGAATTGACCACGGACGTCCTTTGAGCACACGGTAATATTCTTCCTGTTTGGAGAAGCGAAAGAGGAAAGTATTCTTTTCTGGCATCTCATGTATCTCCATGTTCTTATCGATTCCCCACCCTTTTTTGATCATGGAGATCACAATACCTTTGTTTAAGTTTTTATCAGTTTCCAATCTTCCCACTAGTGCACGTCCCTTATGCACATTGATAGGCATTTGCAGATCCAAATGGACTTCCTTTGGTCACTTGCTACCGCTACTGGGTTGGCCTATCTCCATTTGATGGTTGGCTACTAAGGACACTAACAAGATGACAAAAGCTAGTAGAACAATTTTAGTCCGAAGACAAGTAAGGAGGAAAAGAAGGTAGGTCATGGCACAGATTAGCCCCTGGGTTGGAGCAAAATTCGTGACGACGGGACAGGGGACCAGTTCTCTCATAGAGGAGAGGGAATTCTCTCATAGAGGAGAGAGAAAGCTCTCGCAGAGGAGAGGGAGTTCTCGGATGGTGTAATTGTCATGAGGTCTCAAGGATATCAAACATAATATGCATAAAAGGTGTGAAAGCATTTATGTAGTGTGCTACTAATTGATAATAATAAAAAATGCACAATGATTTTCGGCATCCGGTTTCTCTCCATATCAGCTCTCTGTCCATCCCTCATCATCTGTAAATCCTAGCCGTCGAAATCTTGATCCAAGGGCCCAGAACAATTTTTTAAAAAACCGCATGCTCGGGCCATTGGATCAAGATTTCGACGGCCACAATCAAAGATGAGGAGGGATGACCAGAGACTGATGGGCAGAGTATCTTCTTCTTGATTTTTGTGGTCAGATTTGTTCATATGTTGCCGTGACTTGTGATTTTTTTTTTTAATTCCGGAATTCTCACACATAGAAGGCTATGTTTGCCTTGTGTTTATTTTTATTTTTTTTGGGAAAATTTCTTTCAAGTCCCAAGGGACCAAGAAAATATCAAAAAAGTCCTAAGAAAAATTCAGATGTCAAAAAAGTTTCAGAAAGTTGTTAAATGGAGTTGTTAATCCCACATGTGAAAGTTGTTAATCCCATATATGAAGTTGTTAATAGGACTTTTCTGATATCTGAATGTCCTTAAGACTTTTTTAATATTTTCTTCCTTACTTAAGACCTGAAAAGAATTTTCCCTCATGTTCCCTTTGCGTATCAATAGTGCCTAGGTTTTACATTTGCTTAATGCTTGACCTATAAGAAACTGTGGTAAAATTTTTTATTTATTTCTTTGGAACTTCATTCGTTTATTGTACGTCTTGCTCTGCGATCAAAATCTTCTAGATTGCTCAAGATAATTTGTAACTATGATTTTCATATTTATAAATCATCTTTCAATAAAACTTGCAATGACCTACTCCTCTTATCCTATAAGGAGAGAATGAATTTTTTTCATCTTATAAACTTCATTAAATTCTATGTATATAGATGTTCAATTTTATCATTCATTTATTATTGTAAAGATAATTATTTTCTTGGAGAGTATAGTTTTTTTTTTTTTTTTTATCAATCGAGATGTAATTAAATACAGTAAAAACAAATAATGTAGAATTCATGAAATATAAGGTCTTTTATCGGTTTGTTTGAAATATACTGAAAATATTGTATAAATAAGATTGTATGAGTAACTATTATTAAATTAATTTTCAAGAGCTAAATGGTGTTGTATCCTCATGTACAAATTGTTTTTTTTGTTGTTGAAAAAATTCCAAAAACTTTCAAATTAAGAAATAAATAATCACATAATTAGGCGATGAACGGGTCCACCACGCCAAATAGACCAGTACAGAAGCAGTCAAAAAGAAGCAACCTGCGAGTTAACGACCAGGCCTCTCACGAAAAACTTCAAACTCAAACCGACCCTTCACGCGCTTCCTCTCTGCCAGCTGTCTCCTCCCAACCGCCTTCCGCTTCTATAAATACACTCCATTCCCTTCTTTCTTCTCCATCTTCCTCAGTCTCTCTAGTTTCTCCCATTGGAATTACTTAGCAGTCTCTAGTTTCTTCTCCGACTCTCTCAAGCTCTCTTTCTCCCTCTCTCCGTTCGCTATGGCACCGATGACCACATTCAAGGCCTTCACTGTCCTCCTCGCCGTGGCTCTCTTCTCCGCCGCCGCCTCCGCTCAGGACTTGAACATGTCGCCCTCGCAGGCTCCAGCTCCCCAGGTTGGAGCTGCCGGATCTATTTCCAGCTCCGTTGCTCTCATCGGCGCCTCTGTTATCCTCTCAATGCTGGCGATTTTGAAGAACTAGGCATGTGAATTGATTCATTTTTCCTATGCGTTGATTGACGGTGATTCGTTTTATACACTTAGGAATGTTTTTATCATTGCACAGCGAGATTATTCGAGTTGATTCATGTATATTGGAGAATTGAGATATGTGACATTTATGTATGGGTTATATTTATATTTATTGTATATGAATATTGAATAAGAAATACTCTATTAAGTATTTGATCCTCCTTATCTTGTGTTTTGTATTTTGCGCATGGTGATGGCAAATGAGTCTTTGATTCAATTCTGGACGGCATTTAAAACTGTAACATTAATTTTATTCAAAAAGGAAGAAAAAAAAATGAAAATCCAGCGTTTCATTCCTCCCATAAATACCCTATTAATGTTCTGTGCTCCTTTCATGCGTAACATAAGACTTTCTAGAAACAAATGTTTTTAAATATTTTTTATATTTCTCATTTTTTATTTATTTATAGTTTACCTTTTTTGCTTCCTTAGTTATAATCAAGGAGGGGAGTGAAAGAAGAGAATTAAAAAAGATTATTATGGTGTTATAGAAAAATATGTTATATTAATTAATTTAATTAATATCATTAAATTAGATAAATATATTTTATATTAAGAATTAAATGGAGTAACAGATAAGCCCACAGCTGTGTTAGAATTTTAAAAGCCCCCATTCAATGAGTTTTTCCTCGGTTTTCTGTTATCATCATAATTATTTTGATGAGTGCTTACTTAAAAAGTTAGGAAAATTTCAGTAAAGACCACAGGATAAAATTAATTTTAGTCAAAGACTAAAATATTCTTAAATTTTATTATAGGAACAAAAACCAAAATAAAAATAAGTTTTATAGGTAGATAACAATGCCTCTTACTTTATTTTTATTTTTTTTTTAGAAAAGTTTGATAATTTTGGAGCTTCGGTGGTTGGTGATAATCGACTAGCCATTGTAGCTCTACCATCGAATGACGAAAGCTTCGACCAACGGAAAATTAATGTCTTGTCTACTTGTTTATGAAGGGTAGAATCATGAACGAGAGTGTAACTCTTCATGAACAAGTGAAATCCTCATATGAGCAACACATTAATTTTCGGAGGTTAGAGCTCTGATAGCCAACCAGAGCGGCCACCGTTAGCCGATCGTCGGGGTTCCAGCCACCAAAAATTAATGTGCTATTCATAGGTGGATTGCATTTGTTCATGAAGAGTTGCACACTTGTTCATGACAAGTGTTCAACTTTTCATGAACAAATGCAATTCCCTATGAACTAGAGCTAGTAATATGAGATTTAACCATGGTCCAAACCTATCAAACGTGAAAAAATGGGCGGTTTTGGGTTTTGCAAAAGTGGGTCAATTTTGATGGTTTTTTTTTTTGCTCGAATCAATATGAGTCCAACCCGGGCTTTATTTATTTTTTTGTTTTTATAAAAAATATGTGACTTCTCTTAGTGTATTGTGTAACCTAACACCATTAATATGAACTAATTATTGATTGTAGTGAATGCTAATGTTGGCTTTTGGATTTATGTTTATTTTGTAATGAGTAGGCTTGTGATGAATTCTTAATTTGTAATATTTGAAATTTTGAAATGTGATGTTTTAGTATTATTTTATAATATTTTTTATGGTTTATGTTTGTAGAAAAATATTTCAATATAATGTTTAAAAAAAGTTTGAAAAACATAGTGTAAAAAAATTTAAAAAAGAAAAATAATATAGGTTTGACAGGTTAAGGTTATAGGTTGGGTAAATGTCGACTCATATTGATAAGGTTCTTTTGCCCGAACCCATATGATCCCATCTTGTAGCGGGTTAGCCTTAACCTGGTTGTCTAGCCTATATTACTAGCTTTATTATGAACAATACATTAATTTCCTATGGTCGCTTTGGCCTAGCGGTGGCCGGTGATTGATTGTTGGAGCTCCGAGGGATGATGACTCCTTTTTTTTTAAAATAAAAATAAAGTAAGGTATTATTATTTTTTAATTACAAAAATTGTTTTTGCATTTTGATCCTTAATCCTACAGTGAAATTTCAGAATGTTTTAATATTTAATTAAAATTAATTCTGTCATGTAGTCCTTCAATGAAATTTCTCTAAAAAAGTTAAGATTGATTTTTATTTTATTTTTTTGTATTCTTTATATGGCATCTGGCCCTGTTGCCAGGGGTATGAGCCTTTGGTTTGCTGGAGAACAACTGGACAATAATGATTTTCCCCAACTGTATGTGATTGGCCATCAAGAACAGATCAAACGTAAAGGAATTTGCGCTGTACTTGATACAAATGTGGTTACCTACTTTTTTTTTTAAAAAAAATAAAAATAAAAATAAAATGATCAATTATATATAAAATAAAATAAAAATTGTGATTATGGTGTTTCTTCTTTAATCTTGGGTGGTCAAAATGACCAGGTCACCCCTTCCAGAATATATAGTTGGTGATATTTAAAAAGACCAGCAAGTAAGCGGCGTATTTGTTAAGAAATTAAAAAAAATCAGAATTAAGATATTGTCGTCTCATTATTCATTTGAAACACATGTTAGGCAAAAGCCTTCGTACACATAACATACATGCCACCAACCTATTTTATCTTTTCTTCATGTCTCTTGTAGGCATTTAACCTTTCCCTCCACTTATATTCCTAAATAATGTAAAGTCCTTTTTTTGATCCTGCTTCGAAGTCACATCTTTCAAAATTCACACTCAATATATAATTTTATCTTTTATTTATTTTTGGGTATATTTTATACCATTTGACTAAGTTATAGTGTAGGTTAAATAAAGTTAAAGTTAGAAAGTTATTAAATTTTAAAATAATTTTAATGATATTTAAGATTTTTTTTTTCCATTAACATTATGGAAGTGACTTATAAATAACATTATATCACTATATGCTAATACTATTTCCAATATTTAATATAAAAGCCAATTGACTTATTTTGAAGGATTAAAAAGTTAATTAAGTTACACTATAGTATTTATATTTTACAATTTTTCTTCAAACAAATTTGCTTGAATTATAAACTAACATACTACATCCGGTCCTAATTATATGATATATTTAATAGATTTTGGGGAGATTAAGAAGATGAGTTAAATTAGTTAATTTTACTCATTTTCTTTAAATGCCCTTATATAAATTTTAAATGACATTAGGAGAAGTGAATTAATAGGCAACAACCCCTGCGACATACCTCTTCGACATCACATGACTTCTTTGACACAGTTCAACATTGTCGACTTCTCCTAGCTCTCTCAAAGTCGGCATCGTCGACTTCTCAAATTCCGATCTACTGTGCTTGAACCCTCAAATTTTTGTCAATTTCATATTTGCTTGCTGTAATTCTTTAAATTAAGGTGTATATGAATTAATGAATTGCAATTATTACTTATTTTATAGAATATATAGGTGCATTATTAAATTATTTTATTTAATTATTATTGAGAAAGTATCAATCAGGTGTTTTAGGAAGAAATCTACCATCTTGAATAATTAAGACCGGAGAGAGTATAATCTAATGATGCATAATATATATTAAGATTAAGTAGTTATTTAGTTTCTTTAATCTCTACGAAAAATGTCAATTGACTCTTACATTAAGAGGACCAAAGGGAGTATGTTATACATGTATGTGTGCTGCACTACGGATCCTTTTTAATTTTGGAAAAATTACATTCAGGTCCCAAGCAATGCAAATCACTATTGCTAGGTACATCGAAGTCTCCAAATAAATTGTTAGGAAATGGCGCAATTGAAATGGGGCAAAGACAAGTTTGCCGTTGTTTATTTTGAAATGAAAACTGAAAAGAAAAGGAGTTCTCGCCCCCAATCGTCCCTCACTCACCACACTCTCATCATCATCACATTAAGTCAATTGCTTTACTCTAAGATTTGGGATTTTTTTAAACTTAACTAGATCAATCATATTAGGTATTCCAGTTTCATTTGGTTATCAATTTGATGGAGCAAATATTGTCTTCTCTCTCTTTGCTTGCATTGGATATTTATAACATTGTTTCGTTTCTTTGGGATATTGGATTTGGTTCATGCTATCTGTAATATCAATTCATTTTCATTTTCGCAATTGGTCATGGTCTATAAGCTCTCATGATGCATACTGGCAAACTACTCCTCCGGTTCTAATTATAAGACATAGTTAACTTTTTTGGAGAGATTAAAGAAGCTAATAAAATTACTTTAGAGTATTTTTATTTTTTTCTTCAAACTAATAAGTTTGACTAATAAACTAATATATAATATAATGATACACAATATATGATATGATTAAGTAACTTATTTAACTTTCTTAATCTCTCCCAAAAAATTCAACTATATCTTATAATTAGGAGCGGAGGTAGTATTATTTTTTTTGTGCATCATGCATCATGCATCTACCATCTTGAATCTTTGGTATTGGTTTTTGCTCTTGTTGTAAAGTTATTATTGATAAACTCAACCAAGGATGGAAATTTATAGACCTCATTACGCTTGTTGTGATGGATCTTATGTCCTCATACATGTATTGCAAATTTGCTAATTTTGATTTCTATTAATTATACACACAAAAAAAAAAAAAAAAAAGGAAAGGACAATATCTCTCTCAAACACGCACGCGAATTTGAACTTGCACATTAGTAACTTTTTCTATATATGAAAAGGGAACTGCTTTGCAAAAGTACTTTACTATTTCTAATTACAGTGAAGCTTCAAACTTTACTTTTGAGATTAGACTATTGAAATATGTTTCTAATGGCTTGTTGGTGGGGCAGCAAATTTAGTTTATGTTTTACTAAGATATGTAGAAACAAAATATAAACAAAGTCCCAATTAATGAAATAAAGAAAGAAACTTGTTTGTAGGAATTTATTATAAATTTGAGGGGGTTAAGTAGCAAATTTGCCTCAAAAGTTTTCGCTAAGAAACAATGTTGCCCTAAAAGTTTCAAAATTTAGCAATGTTATCCATTTCCGTTAAAAAGTTAATAGTCACTGTTAAGTTTTCATAGTCAATGTAAGTTTTTTATGGAATAGAGCAACATTGTTACGTTTTGAAACTTTCGGGTAACATTGAGACAAGATAAACTTTTAGGGCAACGTTGCTTTTTGACCTATACTTCCGAGGCGGATTTACCACTTAACCCTACTTTCTGGGTAGTATTTTTTGAATCTAGTTAGGTTAATTGTGCAAGAGACCATTAGATATTGCATGAATGATTTAAAGAAAAAAAATATTTCCATTTGATTTTTTCAAGCCGTTTATTTTTGACATACACGCAATAGTCATTGGTTTTACCCTCACAGCAATAGATTGGAGAGGCAACAATGCATCTCCTCAACATATGTTTATGTGGTATCATTTTCGATGTTATTGTTAACCTGTCATGTAGAGACATGATAAAGATGTTGATCTTGGTCCACTAGTAGAAGGAATTAATTCTACAAGGAAAGAGTTCAGGTGCTACCATCAAACTTGTTAATCTTGAAGGAGCAGGGGATTATTGATCATATCTTCTTGAGGGATTTGCTCTTTAATAAAGCTCATTTCAGATATTGTAGCCTTCCGATTGAGAAAAGAATTTCTAATGGTTATGACATTAGGCCTATGTTTGGTTTGAAGGGAGGGGAGGGAAGTTAGTTTCTCTCCTTGATGTGAAAAGTTAGATATAACTATAAATTCGCATTGTTTTCCACACAAACAATTCATATAATAATTATATCTAACTTCTCACACCAAAGAGGGAAGCTCCTCTCCTTTCAAACCAAACATAGCTTAGAAGTGCAAAATTTCATTGTGTGGGGGAAGTAAAGCAATTTTTTTTTTGGGTATAATCTTGCATGTTAAATATGCATAATTTGTTACCATAATGATGGTGATGGTGATGGTGATGGTGATGGTAGTGCATAGATTGAGTTAATAGGAGAGCCTAAATTATGAGAAGTTTTTAATGAGAAGAGTATGTGGAGTCATATAAAAGCTGATGGAGAAAAATATGCAATTGCAATATATAGCCTTGTGGATTCATGAACCCAAGCCCTGCTTATAATATATTATGTCACCTTATGAGAATATCAACTGATTAATTAATTGAATATTGTATTTGTATTTGTTTCCATCTTTTGATTCTCTTGTTTGAATGAACAACATACCCTTATCAAGTTCATGTAAATCAGTTTTGGTGAAGTGGTTATTTTTTGGTTTTATATTTGGATTAGTTTTTAGAGAATAACTTTTACGATTTACGAGGTATATATGTGAGAGGAATTTTATTTCTGCCTGTGAAAAAGTGCTTCTGAAACAATAATTTTTGAGGTTCCCAAGGATGGCCAAGAAATGGAAAAGTAAGGGAAAATTACCTTCTTGTCCCCCTGAAGCAAAACTAGGTGTACAAAGGGGGTCAAATTTGACATTCCTCAAGTTACGCATTTTTCATGGAAGAGTTTTACAAGAACAACAGGGGGAAGTTCAAGTCAGTTGAAGGGGGGAATCGTCAGTTAAAATGATTTGATTAGGAAGAAAGAGAGAGGCAAAAATATACCACTAAATTTTTTTACCATGACCTCTGAATATTCATATAACATATTTTGTAGTTTAATTGATAATCAACTTAGTGACATCATTGTATTGACATGATTTTAGTGGTTAATGAAGCTTTCTAGACTTAATTCATTGTATTGAAATGAGTTTATTACAATGCATCATATCAGATTTATAAACACTAGTGATTGACAAGGATAAGGGCATGTGTTTATAACTTATATGCATCCATTGACAAGCCATGTAACAAAAATGACAAACTCTATTTATGTCTAAAAAGTGGGTCCATAATATATTTAATTATAACCAAAATGTAGTAAATGAACTTATATAACAGTGGTCACAATATGTAAATCATAATTAAAGTATATGATACATTTGTATCAGCATATGATTGACATGTGCATGGGAATGCATTGACAAGTCTAAGGACATGCACTGAAAACTTCATGTGCATCCATTGATAAAACGTAGTATATAAGCATTTTTAACAAGTGAAGGGGAAGACACTAAGATGCAAGTACACCAATTTCACAACATATCTAAAAAACCATACATGTTGCATTTTCAACATTTCTCGTGTTCCCTGTCCGATTCAATTATAGATCTTACCTCACCACGTAGCTCATGCAGCAACTCTTCTCGGAGTGATTGGCGAAGTTGCACCTCAAGCTCTCGTCGAACCTCCTCTCGGACCTTGGCCTTAAGCTCCTTACTAGGTTCACCTTGCGACGAATGTTGTGAAGCTCGTCCAAAATATTTTGTGAGACTAACTCCCCTTGGCTCCCCTCGAATGCAACCGGGGTTGTCTGGCTTCCCAATCGCCGTTGATAAGATGTCCATTCTTCCACTTTGAGTGAAGAAACCTTGGCTACTCTGCTCTTCAAGTTCATCCTGTAACATGCAATTTATAAATGAAAATTAAATACTTCTAATCCTTAAGGAATATAAACCACACTTAAATATACTTGACATTAACTACTTACAATCCTTTCAACAACCTCAGCAACAACTGTATTTATGTATTTGCCACCCTTCATCCTCCCTACTTTCCATTTTTTGTGACGTGGAGGAGGAGCCGGTGTTTGGATAACAATGTTAGAATCTGATTTGGCGTTTCTTTTATTTTCTCCAACTCTTCTTTCATGATCTTCAGTTTAACTTTCCGATAACCACCACGGGACATGCAATGTTGATACTTATTTTGTGCTTGCCTCTTTTTATTTGTTTCACTTAGTTTCTGTGAAAGGAAAATCAAAGAAAACTAAGTCAATGATGACAAATAAATTCAAATAAAATGTTCTGTACTAGATGAAAGAAATTAACCAGAAATTGAGGATCTTGTCGTGATGCCACAAACAATCTCCAGTCTTCTGGAGCAAGATAGGAGTATTTTTTACATGGATCTTCATTCCTCTTTTCCCCTCGAATGTAAAGTTTTGTGAGCTTACTCTTGAAATCTTTCCATAGTATACGAACTTCACCCATCCAGTGCTTGTACATTAGCTTGGTGTCTTGGACATCGTAGGTTTGCTGCAAAGTACAACATATGATAATTATATTTGAACCAAAAGGGATAAAGATAGAAATGCATATAGATAAAAAGTTATATACCAAAATTTGTTGCCAAATCCTTTCCTTCGTTTCTAGTGGAACTAACTTCCAATTAGGGTACTGAATGCCAACTTTGCTTCGAGCTAAATAGCCTAAATAGCTAATGAACCTATCCTCTTCATCACCAATTGGATTCATATCATCATCAAAGTCCACATGCACCCTCTCCTGTTGTTCTTCATGACGTTCAACCAACTCTCGCAGCTTGGTAATGCCTCTAACCGTTTTCACAATAGGTTCACCTCTATCACTTTGTGACTCATCAGAATAGTCCATATTCCTGTTAAGAAATCAATGTCAGATATGTAATTAAATGATTAAAATAAACTAACTAAAATTAAAACAAAGATCACACGATACTATTATATTTATTAAGGTCTTACTTTACGTGTTTTCCCATATTCTTTCACAATGATCATTTCTAGTAACATTCATCATCATCTACCAAATCTACTTCAATTGTACAAATTGATATCTATTTAGCCCCAAAAATACAATTAAAATCACTCATGTCCGAAAATAGAAAGAGACTAAGATGAGAAATTGGTACATATGTTCACGAGCTACATTGCATTTGGAGCAAGTAACAATTAACTCTGGCCAGCCAACCCCATCACATATATTACAAGGTTCAACCTGCAATGGAACGAACATACATTCTGACTTTTTAAGATATCAATTATACAAAGAAAAGTAAAGCAAACTTTTAAATAAGTAAAGCCTACTTGCCATAACACTTTGGTGCTTATTATAAGCCTATTTAAACTAATTGTCACATACTAAGAAATGATAGTCAAGTCACTAAATATATTTCAAATTTATAATATTTTCCAAATGTACCCTCATTGAAGAATGTGTATTGAGCTATATAATTTTTGTCACCTATTTCCTCATTCAATAGGGATAGATTAAAAAACGGTCATTAATAACCCTCTAGGTAAGCTTATATTTAGGACTAAAAATTTCTTTCAAAATGGATTTAATAAAGGCTAGAGAGGTACAAATAAAAAATTTACTCTCATAGGTTAAAAACTACAACCACAGAACAGTTGAAGGTGGGATAAGTCAGTGTTATGAAGTCGTCACTATACATGAATTTAAGTGAATAAGGCGGCATATGAAAGTGTTGTTTCTCATGTAAGTCATAAGCACACAACACGTGATCATGCCAGAAGAATTCGGAATGATATCATTCGTTCTATCATTGTTCTTCTATAAAGTGACAATGCTGATATATCATACAAATAAAGAGAAAATATATTGGCTAAAATGACTGAAAATCATGCCAATTCCAATCATTACTTTCTAGCGAACATACATTTCTGGTTCCTTAATTCTACAGAGATTTCATGTTAATCCCTTAAAGTCAAGTGTTATGAAGTCACTACATGAATTTAAGTGAAGAAGGGGACATATGAAAATGTTCTGTCACTGTTCTTCCATTAAATAGACAATGTATATGCTGCAATGATTTTAAAAATATCCCAATTCCTATCATTACTTTCCAGTGAACATACATTTCTGTTTGGCAAAAAAAACATACATTTCTGGTTCCTTAGTTATACGTATTTTATCCCTTAACTTCATTTGGTTTTGATTTAGTCCTTCAACTTCAACTCATGCGTCATTTTTATCCCTTAACTACTTCATCTAGCTACTTTATCTGTGATGCTCCTCCTTTTGAGAGGAAAGCGCAGTTCATTGTAAGGTAAAAACTCGGATTAAGGTGTAAAAGCACCCATTATCTTTTTGCAAATGGGAATTTTTTCCCCCTCCCTTTAGAAAATTTTGAGTATTTTTACATTCAAATAAAACTAACAAGGGACTTAAATGTCATGAATCTTTTCCTTTATAAGCTGCTCGTGTCGTAATACCTGGCATAAGCATTATGCTTTGTTTAATTTGTAAACCAAAATGTACATGGACCACGCCTAGAGTTAAAGAGGGGAAGTTCACACAAGCATGGCTCAGAAATGCAACTGGGAGGAAAACAAAGAAGGTGGAATATAAAGAAAATGAAGTGGGATTAGGTCTTTCTCTTACACTGTGGGTACCGTCTTGTTGCTTCGAGTTCATGGTTGTTTTTGTCTTCTTACTGTGATTTCAGGGCTGCTTCTTCTTCTTCTGCAAGGATGAGGAAAGTTTATGGGGAAGATGAAAAAGCCTGGCTCGCAGTAAGTAGCAGGACATCCACAATGCTGCGATGCGGACAGAGGAACTGATGATCCCGGCATAGAGGAAGTTGAAGGGACAGCCTATTGGAATGCATTAAAATAATATTTCATTTTTTAAAGTTTAATTAAAAGTCATTTTTTTTGTTACAATTTTGTTCCCAATTTTTTAAAGGGAAATGATTAAAAAAAAAATCGTTGAATTACCAAAACCTCAAAAATGTCTACTAAATTAGCAAAATGATAAATAAATAATTTTGTATGAATATGAGATATTAAAGTTAGGGTGTTGACCACTTAAACATAGGCAATAAAGGCTAATGTTGATGAGTTTTAAAATAAGGAAAATGATAGAAAAATAATTTTAAATTGCATAATTTCAAATAAGGTTGTTACCAAGAATTGATAAGGGAATCACAAAATTTGATAGACAATTCACAACTCATTTTTTAAGAAATACATGATTTGAAATTTTTTAAGTTCAAAATTATTTTTCTGTCTTTTTCCCTTTTAAATAAGGGCTATCGTTCAATTTTTTCCCTGAAAAATTATTGCATAGGATTAATGTTACCTAAATGTTTTTGAATGATAGCAATGTCACATCAATCATTATCTAGGTTAATTTTAATTGTTAGTTGACTAAATATGATAAGCTGACAAGTTCACGCATCATCCATATAATTTTTGTTTTGAGTTAAGGTGTAGATTTGCAAGGTAAGTATTCATATAGGAACAATGAGTATTCATAAATTTTCAAAACGTAATAATTTCACCTTAATTTTTAAATTAAGTTTGATCATTAGTTGATTAAATATGTAATTGGGCAAGTTCACATGTCACACACTTCATTTTTTCCAAGTTAAAGATATAAATAAGGGGGAAAATTTTAAAATGCATCGAATCGGAAGGATTGAAGAAAATCAAAGAGGTTAAAGTATCTTGTGCAGTGAAGAGAAAATTAAAGTGGTACTTACCGATCCCAATGTCACTTGGGTACAACGGCTAAGGTTTTTGATGGCCTTATTCTTAGCAATCTTAGTGTGTTTTGCATCTGGTAGTCAAATCTTTTTCTTTGTAACTCTATAGAAAATGTTAGTTTTTCCTCCATCTACTGTTTCTTCTTCTTCATTGTTGTTCACACTGTCACATCAACATATTTGATTAACTAACAGTTAAGCTTAACATGGCTAATGGCTAGGGTGACATGGTTACAATGTAAAAACTTTTGGGGTAATATTGAACTCTCAAAATTTTCAACACAACATTACTCGTTAGTGAAAACTTTCGGGATAAACTTGCACTTTAACAAAAATGACGTGGATGACACACATATAGACTTGTCACTCAGCATATTTGATCAAGTAACAATTAAACATAACATGGATAACAACAATAGTGAAATTGCTATGATTTTGAAACTTCTACTATGACACTAAAAAAAATTCGAAACAAATTATTACTCCTATTTAACAACTTTTGGGGCAAAATTAGACTTTAACCCTTTAAATAATATAGCTTATTAGAGTTTTTTTAGTTATCTTATTTTTCTTATATTTAAATAGATTTTTTTTTTCTGTTTCAATTATATGAAAATAATATATATATATTTTTTAATTTTGAATTTATTACACATGAAATTTATACTCCCTCCTCGGGTCCTTATTATAAGGCTAAAAGAACTAACAAATTTATTTAGTCTTTTTATAAGGAACTTGCTTGTTCTTAAAGAACATTGATTACTTTTTTCCATATATACCCATAATTAATAAGGGTAGTAGGTGAGAGTAATAATTAATATGATATTAGAGTTTAATACAATTAGTAGGGATAATATTAGAAATCACTTAAATTATAGGGATAACTTTATTGACTTTAATTATTTTTATTAATTTTTTAAAATTATTTAGTTAGTACTTTATAATAAATATCAGATTTAACAATTCCTTGGACCTTATCAACTTATTTGAATTTTGAAAAAAGAGCAGGTTGCCCATCGTAAATGCAAAAAGTGAAATTATTAACCACGCATTTCAATGGCCTAGGGAAATGAAAAGCTCGGCTAGCATGGTTGACTATTAGTCAAAATGAGCAGTGTGACATTGAACTTAGTGGTTAACTCCAGTATATACTCTAATTATTTTAAGGAAAAATAATTCTCAGATCTTATGGAACATGAAAATATTAAAAAAGTTCTGACTCAAAATCACATATTAATTTGTATCAAAAAAAAAAGAAAAGTCACATATTAAAAAAGTCTCTATTAGTTGTATTGGTAATATAAAGTATTAACAAAAAATATTATATTGACAACAAAATTTAAAAACCTGGCTATTCACTAAAAAAAGAAAAAAAAACTAGATTTACAACAAGAAGTGTTACATTCATAACAAAATTTAAAAACCTGGAGTAATTTTGAAACTCAAGTCAATATAGCATTTCTTGTTGTGAATATATGTTTTTCTGTTGTGAATGCCTTTGTACGCTTAGGGACCTGACTTTGAAACAAAATTCAGGTTTTTAAATATTGTTGTGAATATAGTAATTCCTGTTGTGAATTTAGCTTTTTGTTGTTGTGAATGACCATGTTTTTAAATTTTGTTGTGAATATAGCATTTCTTGTTGTCAATACAACTAATAACAAAAAAGTCCCTAGGGACTTTTAAATTTTGTTGTGAATATAGCACTTCATATTGTGAATCTAGCTTTTTTTTTTTTTTTTTTTTTTTTTTTATTATGAATGACTTTTGTACGTTTAGGGACTTGAGTTTGAAATAAAATTTAGGTGTTCAAATTTTGTTGTGAATATAGTACTTCCTATTGTGAATCTAGCTTTTTTTATTTATTGTGAATGGCTAAGTTTTTAAATTTTGTTATCAATATAACACTTCCTGTTATTAATACAACTAATATAAAAAAAGTCCCTAGGGACTTTTAAATTTTGTTGTAGATATAACACTTCATGTTTGAATCTAGCTCTTTTTATTGTGAATAGCTTCTGTACGCTTAGAGACATGAGTTTGAAACAAAATCCAGTCTTTAAATTTTGTTATGATATAGTACTTCTTGTTGTGAATGACTAAATTTTTAAATTTTGTTATCAATATAGCACTTCCTATTATTAATACAACTAATATAAAAAAGGTCATAGGAAATTTTTTGATATATATGTAAGTTTTGGATTGATACTTTTTTTTTTTTCCTTTTTCATATTTTGTATGTTTTTGAGACCTGATTATTATTTTTCCTTATTTTAATTATGTTTGTAGTATCATGCCGTTGTTAGGTCTGGCCAAAAGATCTGCGATTGGCTCCCATATCGAAATGGAGAATGACATTTAAGTACCCTATATGGAAATAATGACAATTAGTTTTTAAAAAATTAATTGTAAATATCGAATTAAAGCTGGAAACTAAGTTAAATAATTGATATCTACGACTCATTTTTCATAAAATTTTGTCATAAATTCAATTTTTCAATAGTTTCCCATTTATAAGAAAAGTGGGAAAATATTTTACATGTATCTATATTTTTCTCAATTTTAAATTTGGTTCTCATAATTTTTTTCTCATTTTATTAAATGTTTAAGATTAAAATGCTCAGACCACCCATTTATTTCTCCCTAATCATACCAACATCCTCTCTACTTTAAAACTATACATTTATGTCCAAATCATTACCACAATTAAAAATTTTCCAAGAAGATTCTAAAAAATATTTTTAAATTAAATGAGTTGAATGACTTTCCACAAGCCAAGCCCTTTCACATGAGGTTGAATGAATTATTAAATGAGTTAATAAGAACAAAAAAAGAAGTTACATTTTATATTTAAATGTCCTCAATTAAGTTATTTTAACAAAGTCCTTTAACAGCCGATTATAAGAAAAAAAGGTTACATTTTATATTTAAATGTCCTTAATTGAGTTATTTTCCCAAAATCCTTTAACATCCAGTTTTTCATTACTCATTATCATTAGATCAAACGTTTATTCATGAAGGCCAAAACCCATATTGCAAAAAAAAAAAAAAAAAAAAAAAAAAATCTTGTAAAATGATGAGATAGAATCACTTTATCAAATAAATCCAGAGAACTATATAACATCCATCTACATTTAATTTTAGTTTAAACTAGCATCCATAGGAACTTCATGTGAAGTTCAAGAATTGCACAATTGAACCATTTTGTTTTATTGACTATAGCTTGTAAGGATTGAATATGTGCATTCAAATGGATTTTTACACAAAGACATGAAATCAGGTAATTTCGATTGGTATAAGGAGAAAAGCAAATAGGTAACATTGATTTTTCTTTTGAGTAGTTTCTCATGTATTAGCTCTTATTCCATGAGTTCTTTGTGGATTTTATTTCGTGATTGTTTCAACCGCTTGATACTACAATCAAAGATGGCCTTCATATAAAGTACAAGAATAAGGAGAAAAGGAAATCAGTTATTAAAAAACCAATTATGTTGTTCTATATTTCTGTTTTATTTATAAAAAATAATAACTTACAATGATTGCTTTATGAGAAACCGTCGTTGTCCATTAACAACGACTGTTTTCTCTAAACAAGTCGTCTATGTTTATTTTTTTTTTAAAAAAAATCACTTACAACAACTGGGTTTTGCATAACAGACGTTGTATCTCAATCCTTGTTATTGAAAAGACAAAAAATGATATGAGGTCAAGGAGGCTCGAACCATCGACCTTAGCAATAATTGACAAAGGTATATGCCAATTTCGCCAAGACACCAGCCTATTGAGATGACTAATTTATTTTTAGTTTGGTTCTTACTAAGATCCATCGTTTTAACTCATAGTCATACATAACGTAAAAGTAAAATGATTTTCTATATTTCAATTTTAATGATGACTGGTTTATAAATAATAGTCGTCGTATGTTGTTCTATATTTCCATTTTATTTGTAAAAAAATGATACCTTACAACGACTAATTTATGAGAAACCATTGTTGTAAGTGTACAATTTGTCTATATTTATTTATTTTAAAAAATTCACTTACAATAGTTGAGTTTTGCATAATAGTCATTGTAAGTTGACTATTACAACAACTGTTTTCTATAAACCACTGTCGTCTATATTTCTTTTTTAAGAAATTTAACTGTCGTTATAAGTGATCATTACAACTCTTTGTTTTATTATGACCAGTCATCTATATTTATTTTTTTATATAAAAAATGATATCTTTTTTTTCCATATCCTTTTTTAAGATACAAAATTAGAATAGAGAATAAAGAAAACCGAGTAAAAAACAACCAATCCCAAAATAGAGGCTAAAGAAAACTGAGTGACATCACATTATAACACCTTACATATATACAAAAGTTATCAAAACATGGCTAACAGAAAAGTGTGCACAAGTTCATAAGTTAATATAATCAAGTGTTTCTAAACCACTACACTATGTAAAAAAAAAAAAAACATTTTATCCATATATACACATCTTCTGTACATTGTAGAAGACGTTGCGCCAAAGTGTCTCTTAGCATATTAGTGTCTTCCATAGAGTAGGGTTCCTCGTGATAAAAAATCTGCGAGGAAATTGAAGAACAAGTTAATATAAATCAATCAATTTAATGAAATAACTAACAATTCACTTTCAAGAACAAAAATGAAAATCATTTGAGAATGAAGAAATGATCTCCTTGTCAAATCTAAAGTAACTCCACTAATAATGATGTTATACATATTAAGTATAACGTGGTACCCACATTCAATTTTTCTTGGTTGGCGAGGGCATTATACATCAAAAGAAAATGGTCAAAATGAATTAAGACAATTATAAAGTGATTGTCAATTAAAAAACTTGAATTTAAACAACTTACTTTGAGGCAAGACCACTTTGTGTTAGCAACTTTAGTTTTGCGCTTCCAACCCATCGTAGGATACGTCTTCATTGCGCTATGTTGGTCAATTTCCTTGATGACAAGTGAACCAGTCGAACAAGTAATAAAGTGTAAGTAGAGTATCGTCCCACAGAGACTGAGATACCGAGAGGTGACGTGCAAATGCTATGATAGTTGTGAAAGCAGAAAGTAAATATAATCAGGTTGAGGGATTTTGCAATTATGCTATTAGCAAACGTAAACAAAATAACTTTAAACGAGAGAAGATATTAGTAAGAGGTTAGGCTGGACTCAGAATCGTCCTTAGGTGCATCAATCCCCCAGTTGCTCTACCCAATACTATAACATCTATACTGTACAGCTTCCACAATTGCTACAGCATAGCTACCAACTACAAAGCTACTTGGTTAACCCACCTCTATTATCTACCAAAGCTTACGTCCGATACATATGATACTAACTATACTCCTTCTATATTCCTATGGCAACTTTCTAGTCAGACCTGCTTTACACTCAGGGTGTTATGGTTATGAGAGATAGACCCATTCCTGAAGCCTATAATAATAGGTCAAGCCGTGCATGAGCTGCCTAGCAAACACTGTTTCTCAGAGGTCTAACCCCAACTCCTTGTCAATAAGCTGAGGCCACAAATCTAGCCCTTAACTTCCGTTAAACCGACTATTAATTAAAACACCGATACACAAACCAAATTTATTGAATTAAGAACTTGCAACTGGGTTCATTCAACACTTAAAGACTCATCCTCGTCCAACCATATAAAGTTTAGTTCATGACTGACGAAGGACACACAAAACAGACACTAACAGAATGACCAATGATCGAGAAAACAAAGCTAAAAAGAAAGGAAAATAGAAAGCTTGATGGAATTTCTGACGGTGTGGTTGAGGTCCTGTCACGTCACCACTCCACGTCTTCTTTGTTCCGTCGTACTACAGGGAAGGATGCTGCATTGTCCTGGAAGTCTCATGCTCTTGTGAAATCTCTCACTCTTCTCTTGAGTCTGCCGAAAGTTAGAATCTTGTTCTAGGGCTCTCCGACTCTGTTAGGGTTGGAGCTGCTGTTTCCTTTTATAATTAGGCTTTTCTTGCTACGTAAGTTATAGCCAGCTGGGCCTTTCCTAAACTGTCGGGATCTATCATATCTTCTAATCCGAGTGATTGCTTCTGTTGATTCTGCAGGATTCTTCAAATCTTTTCGTTCCGATCCTCCGCATCTTCTATTCCGTTACGTCGGCAACCTATCTCATCAATATCACCATTTATTTTATTCCCGAAATCATCCGGGTAAAAAGTTAGAAAATATGCCGCATAGCATTGCATCCTCTACTTTGCTATAGCATTCGAGATGCCCTGTATTGCACTTCGAATCGCTGTCAGAATGCTATAGAATCGTATTCGCTCTGCTATATGATTTCCCTTGAAAACAAAGTAAATTGTTCCATTCTTAGCACATGCAAATGATTCCTACTCTTTAGTCCCTATATCATGAATGTATGCCTTTTTTGCTTAGATTATCTGCAGTTAAGCTTGTATTTAACATTCAATTCAGTCAGTAAATATAGGAAAATCATGGTACTATTTGTGCTCATCAAATACCCCCACACTTAGCTTTTTTTGCACTCCTGGGCAAAAATAAGATGAAGCGAACAAAAACTCATAACCGTAGTACTCCTGTCCGTATAACTTTGCTTGCACGCTTGCTTTCAGTTTCCATCCCCTATTCGGCAATCCCACTGCCCAGTGCCAACCGCTCATGAAGCGTGGTATTGTTTAGATGAAGAAGTCTCCAAGGGCTCTCCAGTTCAGTGTTTACACTCACTCATCCAGGGATTTTTGTGTTTCTATCTTGTCAAACGGGCCCAGGAGATCCATAGCCTTATCAAAGTTCTAAGCTTACTTCCTAGCATTCTGAGTATTCGTTCATCCAAAGGGCTTCTTGGGTTGTAATGCGAGGATGGCCTAATGTTGCGAGATGGAAAAGGAAGGTAGATGCTATAGCAGATCTGGGAGATAATTCTTTTGGCTTCAGCCGAGTGCTTGTCCTTGAACCCTATACTTCATGCTGTTCTTTACTTCAAATCTTTTCTTGGGTTCTTCCTTCTTTCTTTTTCTTTTCTTTCTTTCTTTCTCTCTCTCTCTCTCTCTCTCTCTCTCTTACGCAAACCAACAGCTCTTCAGTTCTTTCTGCAGCTTTTCTCGGGAGTACTCTGCCGTAACATTTTTCACAGTTTTCTTTAGTTCTCTTATCTAACCTGTTTTGCTATAGCATACTTGTGTGGCTTAAGGGGGTGACAACATGGAGATGATGATCAATGGGTTGTGTATGGGAATAATGGGTATGACATGAATGCCTTTTTCCTACAAACTTCAAACTCAGATGCCAGATAGTTTATCGAAGAACTAAGACAAATCACGGATCAAACATAGGCAAGCAGACATGCACACAGAATAAAACAATTAGGCTCAATTAAATCCTTCCATTGGGGGTTCTTCCCTTTGAACTTCCTCATTGTCACTCTACCCCGCATCAGATTGGTTAGCACCATCAATTTCCCAAGCCTAAAGGTTCAGTTCCCTTAGGCCTTTGTGCTATGCTCAATTATACAGACATTCATTCTATTGCTGCAAGATTCTATTCATGCTTTATCATGCAGTTTGGAAAAAAATTTCAGTATGTGCAAAAAGCTATATGCAGGGTGAATCGGATCACACACTTATGGAGATACTAGTAGCAGATTATATCGCATATCCAATCAGTCCCCCCCACACTTAAACGATGCAATGCCCCCATTGCAACGGCGGAGTGAGATGGGAGATAGACGAGATAATAGCGGGAGAGGAAAAGAAACAACCCTATCAATTTTTTTTGGGAGGGATTAAAAACATATAAAAATAAATAATAAAATAAACGAGAAAGAGTCTAGTACCAGAAGTTGACAGAAAAGATACAACTCATCTGAGCTTAACCCTTTCCTGTGGAAGGTCCAATAGCAGGTCCCTGAGAGTTTGACACTTCTTCATCATCAGTGTCAACCGAGTGTGTTCTGGTGGGCTCGCCTTCCTGTGGGCTTCTGCTCCGGTACCGCTTGTGCGAGCTTGTGCGTTCCTGTTGTGATGGCCCACCCATAAGCTCGTCTTTGCGTGCGACTAGCGCAGATGAATGCTACAGCAATCCTAATGCCAAGAAACCAAACTTTTCCGCTTGTTCTTGATACTAGCAACACATAAATTGAAGATTTTAAGTTTTATGTCAAAGAAAATTGAAGTAATTAATAGTAAGGTGTTTCTTACCGTTGGAGGAGGAGCTGAAGTCTGAACTAGATGTTGAGGCCAAAGGATGAAAAATCCTTTTGCCTGACCAAGTAGGGCAACCTCGTCATCAGGGAAAGGGACGTCCGCACCTTCCTCCCCCGTCGAACACTTGTAATGTTGACCGATTATCCCACATTTGCTGACCATGATGGGTGGTTGCTTGCGTGTATAAAACAACATCAACAACAACACATGCCACCGGGACATCCAACCAAAGAGTTCAACGTTCTCCAACATCTAGTGGAGGAGTATGGTCACCAATTTGTAGCTCTAGGGGCTCACAACTGCATTTGGCGATGGGAAAGGCTCGAGGATTCCTGAGATCTATGTTCTGATTGCATCTTGGCTTGAAGGCTAGACACCATTGATCTCATCTCACCCCGTAACTCAGCCAACAAGGTCTTTTTGGAGTGATTGGCGAAGTTGCAACTTGAGTTCTTCTTTGACTTCCTCTCGAATCGAGTCACGAACTTCCTCTTGAACCGAGGCAGTAACTTCCTCTCGAACCTTGGCATAAGCTCTTTAGTAGGTTCACTTCGTCCAAAATGTGTGGAAATCCGTCCAAAATATTTTGAGAGACTGACTCCTCTCGGCTCCCCCTAACTTAACTAGGGTGATCAAGCTTCGCAATCACCATGGCTAAGATGTTTATCCTTCCAGTTCGAGTGAAGGAACCTTGCTGACTCTGCTGCTCAAGTTCATCCTATAGCATAGAGTTGAGGAATATAAATTAATTTCATAATCTATAATGAAACTAAACCATACTTAAATTAAAACTTTATATTAATTACTCACAATCTTTGTAGCGATCTCTTCGACAACCGGATTTATAAATTTCCCTCTCTCTCTTCCTTTTTTTTGTGACTTGGGGGCGGAGGTGGTGCCGGCAGGAAAATACTAGGATATGATTTTGTTGCTTCCTCCATTTTTTGCAAATCATCTTGTATGATCTTCTTTTTCAGCTTTCAATAACCCCCACGGGACATAGTATGATTATAAACATTTTTTGGTCCGCTTCTCTTTATTTGCTTGACTTAATTCCTATGAATAGAGAATAAAGAAAATTGACTTAGTAATGAATGATAAAATGAAATAAAAATGTATCATACTATGATTAACAGCTTATACATGAAATTTAGGATCCTGCCGTGATGCCACAAAAAATGTCCAATCTTCCTTTGAGATAAAAGAATATTCAATAGAAGGATCTTGATCTCTCTTTGGCCCTTGGATGTACTTGCGTGTAAGATTATATTTAAAGTCTTTCCACCGTTCATGAACTTCCCACATCCAATGTTTGTACATCTCCTTGGTGTTAGGAACATCGTATGTTTGCTATAAAGAAAAAACATAGCATAGTTAGACATTTACCAAAATAAATGAAGATAGGAATTAAGAAATAAAGTTATATACCGAAAGTTGTTCCCAAATCATCTTCTTTGTGTTCATTGAAACTTCCTTCCAATTGGTGTATCGAATGCCACTCAAATAGCTAATGCAGCTAATGAACCTGTCTTCCTCTAGGCCCAATTGGATTCATATAAGCATCAAAGTCTACATGCACAGGCTCCTGTTGATCCTCATGACATGCAACCAACGATTTCAGCTTTGTGGTTCCTTTAGCCTTCTTCCTAACAGGTGAGGAACATGAGTTCCATGCACCACTTTTCCCCTTATCATTGGCAGTGCATGTTCCTGCTAAAAATTCGAGGTTAAATAGGATAAATAATGAAGTTGCAATTAAATGAAAGAAATAAGGACTGATTAATGAATCTGGGTTTCAATTTGGGAACCAATATCCAAAACTCTAGAAAGAGAGGCAAAACGAAAAACAGAATAGACTATATGGACAGTTACAAATCTACATAGTTCAAAAGGGAACCAGACAAAAAAAAAAAAAAACCATATGCAACTAGAAACTAATAGTCACACTACAACTAAGAGCCAAACTACAAGTACTAACAAAAACCCACTAGTGTAGTAACCAAAACAATGGCATTTGGCATATAACACTACAAAAAATCAACGTATTAGCAACATAATTTAGTCGGTAATGTCATTTGTGACGGATATTACCGACGATAATACGTTTCCGATGGAACAAATTCCGTCGGAGAAAATATCGTGGCAAAGGAAAATACCGACGAAATTATATTCCTCCACTAATTTCCCACGGAATTTAGTGACGAAATGTTTCCGTCGGAAATTAATGACGAAACATTTGGGGAAAATTACCCACAGAATTCCATCCATGAATTTCGTGGGTAATTACCCATGGAATTCAGTCCGTGACATCCATTGACAATTACCCACGAAATGTCGTCTCTGAATTCCATGGGTAATCACCCATGGAATTTCGTTGGTAAAATTGATTGGATATTTCCCACGAAATTCCGTCGCCAAGTTCCATGGGAAATTTGATCAGATTATGAATGTTCTTATCTTCATTTTTTAAGCAGTTTTTTATATATAAATAATTGAACACACTTAAATTAGAAAATAAGCATGTTCATATAAGTAACACGTTCAAAGTAATCATTAATAAACTGAAGGAGGATAAATGTCACAAGTTCAAAGTCACTAAATGACTAAAAAAGGGCGAATAAATGTAAACAGTCACAAATTTGTTTGTACAAAAGCAATGAAAATTGTCAACTATCATTTTCAACGTCTTCATTTGCATTGGAAGTAGAGGGAGCCTCATCATTGACAGGGTTAGAGAGATTAGGTAAGTGAATCCCCATTGCTTGTAATGCAAACATAATCATGTCATAACCATGTTTAAGGTGTTGATTCTCTTGTTTCAAGTTTGCATAATCTTCTCCGATTTCAGTTATCTCTATTTGCAATTCTTGAACGTTAGAATCCGTCGTAGAGTTGATGGAAGGAGCTGAGGCAGAAGAACCAATATTTTTATTTTTTGATCCAAGCCCATAGATTTGGCCTTTCTTGTTCTTACCACCAGTAACCTCTAACCACAAATTAAGTTCATCTTGATTAGATTGAACACTACCTCCTTAGAACTGATAGATGCCTTTTGTCTCAAAAATTCATCCTACAAACAAAGTACATAAAATAAGTACAACATAACATATTTCTTTACAAATCATGAAGCCAAATTATCTTAGAAAGACAGATAAATTTTCGCATTTGAAGAAGCTGATACAATTCTACAGTTCACCACATCAGAAGAATTCAACAAGATGAACAAAAACAAAATTCAAGCATCATTAAGAGAGGGTGATTACTATAATAGTCATAATTGTATGATATCAACGCCCTTGCGCAACCAAATAAATAAATTCAACAAGGCACGTGAAACCAACCTACATGGCTACAAATGGAAGTAGTGCAATCACAATATGGCATCTAGGAGTCATTCTCTAGCCTCGCATCCGTACATATAAGATCAAAGACCCTCCAAACAAACAAATTCCCACAACAAGAATATTGCACTACATTTCAAGAGAAAGTAATTCTTGAACCATAAAAAAGATGAACCATTGGAATAATTACAAGCATAATGTTACAATTCTGTAGAAAAAAAAAGCCACCGTTCACATGCAGCAAGCTGCTATTGTTATAAACAAGAATTTGTTAAAGACATGAAACTGATTGACCCTACACAAAAATGAAAACCACAACTTAAGCGATAAATGCTTGATGGCAACCATGAGGGGCTAGTTATATAGCATAATATAAATAGAGAATGTCACTATTTTCATACATCAGCTAGCATTTTCCAATAATGTTATGTTAATCACATGAATAACAAGTCTCATAATTTAAGTTGCAAGCAAAAGACCAATTACAACATAGAATAATATTGTGATCAGCATGAACATTACTCTAGCCAAATTCAAAATTCGTTAGATAAATAAACCTGAATGACATCAAGAACTTACATGAATTGCAGCCACACGATGATCTGCAAATTGTCCAGTTTTCTCATTATAATGAGTCTTTTTGAACAATTCAAAGACTAAAGGCTCTCTTCCGAAATTTTTAGCATACAATTATTTATAAAGATGTATTATATGAACATTAAACAAATAATGATTGAATCATTTGAAAATTAAAGTCTTACCATCCTCCTCTTATGCTCAGTATTAGGAATACTGCCCCTTTGTGTTGAGTTCCTCCTTTGCTAGAGGCTCGATTGGCTGCTGCTATCTCACACTTGCTCAGATATTCTGGTGATGTCCACAGTCCCTCTAACTGATTCATCACTTTGTGTGGAATCCACTTAGGCCTAACTTGCTTGTGAAACATGTCCTGCCTGATTCCATACATTGTTCCTCTTAAGATCTTTTAACACTTTGCATTCCAAATTCTCTTAACATCATCTTCATATTCAAGAAGCCATTTATATTTTCTCTGCATAATTGAGAAAGGAAAAGAGATAAATAACTAAAACATAATGAGGAAACAATTAGACATAATACAAATATAAGGGATAAGATATAGCATCCATTCTTCAAAGCACATTTTCCTATAATTGGTAGGTGTAGGTTTCCAACTGTGACATGGATAGTCAAATTTCCCTTGAATAACAGGAAGAATTTCCTGAATAGAACAAACAACAAGATTGAATCTAGTAAAAATTGTAAAAATACCAATGTAAATGTTAGAAACAAATTATGATAGACTACTTTATGCTACAAAGTAGTTCAAGGAACTGAAGACGTACGTTTTTTTTTCTTAGGATATATCCATATTCAACCATATACGAGATCATGACCCCAAGGTGATAATTTACGACTATCACCGTGTGCAGTGGGGGGGGTGTGAAGCTTTTGTTCTAGGAGACGGCGTTTGAGGAGATGGGACTTGGGTTGCAGGAGGGTTAGTCGATAATGAGTGTGAAGATTCTATTCCAGGAGATTGCAATTGGGGGGATAATGTGGGTCTCACAAATGAGACATGCATTTGAGGTGGTAATGAAGGTCGAATAGCTATGTCATGCAATTGAGGCCTTTTTTTTTTTTTTTACATTCAAAAAGAAAAATTTAATGAGCACGGGAAGAAGTACATATCTAGAAATAACCACAAATACAGGAAAAACCAAAAGTAAGACTAATACCCTCTTGTAAAGCCATTAAGCACAACAAAGTCAATAATTGAATTGCCAATGCATACCATTACAATGTAACATAGAAACTAAGAAGTAGCTAACCAGTCAATAACCTATTGTGCTGAAAAATGAGAAATGTGATCTAAAATAATTACATCAATCCCATATAAACAATGGTAACAAAAATTTACAATCAATTTTGGATATTACTTTGACAAAGCTACCATGCCATTGGTATTGAATCTATTAAAACTTCAAGGAAATAACTTAGAGAGGACCTACTAAGAGTCAAAACATTTTAGACTTAATTAACTAATTTTATTAAAGCAAGCAATATTTTTAGTCTTCCAATAAATTACTCAATTCCCTTCAACGTTTAATTTGGTTTGTCTAGTTAGAGACCAAAGATTTGAGAAAATATGTCAGTTCATGTTTATAGAGGAAAACAAGCAAGAAAGCCTCACTTTCTACAGAATACAACACATCACCCAAAAAAGCAAGCGCACAATCATATTCCACCAAAATCTTAGACATAAATAAATCTCCAGCTCAATTTCACGAGAGAAAAAGGGGAGAAGTTTCCAAAAATAGATTAGCAATTAAATTAACACTTAGTCTACTCTAATACATAAAGCACACAAGAACCAAAATTAAATGTGTTCCAAGTGAATGCATACGATCCAAATAGACTTAACCTAGGACATACACTAAAAGACCATGACTTCCAGGATGAACTTCTGCTCCGATAGACTGCCGCGAGGAGCGAGAGGTTGAAGAAGCAATACGTCGCGCTCTAGCTGAGTTTTGAAGATGGAGATTTTGAAGGCCGAGTTTTTGTAACGGGAGGGAAATTTTTCTCTGAGGAGAGAAATTTTTCATCGTGCTCTAGCCAATGCAAAGTGACATTGGGTTTTTGTTTGTAACCTAAAATTACTGCTGGAATTACCCATGAAATTCCGTCGGTAAAAAAATTTTTTATTTTTCCTTAAAAAAATCACTTTTTTCAGGGACACAATTTACAGACGGGATAAATCTATCGGTAATTTCTAATGATATTCTATCACCCTTTCATTGGCAATTGTTGACGGAATAAGTCTATCATAGAACTCCGTTAGAAATTTTTCAATTTTGACAGAATTTCTGACAGTATATGTCCGTGAGAAATTATGGACGGAATTGTGTCAGAATTTCCATCAGTAACAATACCGTTGGAATGGCTGACAGAATTCTGTTAGAAATTGCCCACGAAATATATTCTGTCGGCAATTCCGTGGATAATTACTTGTTTTGTTGTTGTGTAAGTTTAGACTATATGGTCTATTTAGAAACTAAGAGCCAGACTGATGTATAGTAACTAGTTTCAAACTTTAGATATGAAAAATAGATAGTTAAAACCTGCATAGTTTAAAAGGGAACTAAACAACAAAAACCCACATGCCACTAGAACTAACAGTGATACTGAAACTAAGAGCTAGACTAAAGAGTCAGAGTTCAAAAATTGAAGCAACAATGCAAAAAATATACAAGCATTACTTGTGCGTGTAAAGTTTTTACCCTTTTCAGAGAATCTGTCCAATGAGAGGCTGGAGGCACGATAGACGATGAAAGAAGATGAGAGCTCTGGTAGAGAAGCGATGAAGGTCAGAGTTTGAACTAGGGTCGGAGAGAGAAGGACGTAAGAAGTTATTTGTACTAAGTTGGGCTCAGTGGTTCATAAGTTGGAGAAGGAAGGGGATAGAGGGATAGAGAGAGGACGAGGTTGAAAAATCACAGCGATAAACAATGGGTGCGAGAGTAGGAGTAGGTGAAATTTCTGAAGAATTTGGAGTCACAATGATTGATTTTTCCTAAAAATAGTCGTTGATAGTCAACTTTTAATGTATGCTTTTGAATAAACAGTCTTTGTAACTTAAAATCATAAAAAATTTAAAACGATATATAACGACAGGATCTCTAAAATCATTCATTGTATAAAATAATAGAAATAAAAGAAAAGGCGTGACAAATTTCAACGACTCGTTTTTACAAACCAGTTGTTGTAAGTTAAAATCAGAAAAAAAAAATCATATTTTACGACTGGTGTCTTTCAACCGTCGTTTATATAATAATAATAATAATAATAATAATAATAATAAAATGAAAAGGCGTGAGATAAGTTCAAACCCTCGACCTCGGGAATATTTTGTAAAGGCTAACACCGGCTTGTTAAAATATTCAACGACTAATTTTTATTAAATAGTCATCCATCTCGTCCTTGTTACTCAAAAGACAAAAAAAGATACGAGGTCGGGAGGCTCAAAACCCCAACCTCAAGCAATACTTGGCAAAGGTTTACATCAACCGCGCCAAGATATCGGCTTGTTGAAATGTTCCACGACTATTTTTCATTTAACAGTTTTTTATGTTAGTCATTGTAAGTGAAAAGAAAAAAATATTATACAAGGTCAATGAGGCTCTAACACTCGACCTCAGGAATATACTTGGTAAAAGCTCACGTAAACTATACCAAGACACCAGCTTGTAAAATTTTCCACAACTTCTTTTTAATAAACAGTTGTGGTATCCCAAAATAAAAAAAATAGTTTCAACGAATAAGTTAATTAAACCGATCGTTGAATTGTAAATTTCAACAACTGGTTTTATAAACGATCGTTGTAAATAAAAAATATTATTATTATTTTTTAAAACTTTTTGGACTATAAAACAACTTGAATTACACAAACAGTCGTTAAAATTTTCTTTTAACGACTGGTTATTTCAAACAATCATTGAATTTTTAAACAAAATTTTGAAAATGCCACCACCTCTTTTTTTACTTCTGTTTTCAAAAAAATGAACTTTAATTGGCGTCGTTAAATCTACCTTTTGTAGTAGTGCTAATATGGAGTTTTTGTCTTTTGAACTAGAAAAGTGTATAGTGATAGCGACTTCGGCAAGTGCACCGGTCGTTATAAGTAATAAAGTAGTGAGAAAAAGATCGTCCCACGAGGAATAGTACTCCAATCACTAATTTGCTATTTTCGCTTTAGTTGGATGAATGAGTAATATGGGGTGAGTTATAACCAAATAGAATTTAAAGAATTAAATAAAAAATCCAAAAGATGAATCTCAAGAACAACTCGAGAGAAATTATGAGTAATCCAAAATTAAGACCTTCAATTAAGAAATATGCGGCTAGGGATGAGAATCCCCCCATGTTCCTCTAATAATTTGAATTGAATCCCTAATTGATTATTATTCTCATGATTGACGATCAATTCTCTAAAGTTAGACTAAGTCCCAATGTCTTGATGCTACCTTAGTCCGTTATCTTTGAAATCAACCTAATGTCTTAGTATTGATTGGAAAGATTATATTTTTAAACCAGAATTATGAGATCGCATAAAATCGTAAGCCTATGTCTAGGTCATGCAACTCTACGATGAATTAACGGATCTAGTTAAATGCACCAACATCTCTATTGTCATACATTAACCTATGAACAATCTAAAAGGTGATCAATCTTCAAGAAAGCTTTAAGCACAGATAATTCATTCAATCAAGAAAAATAAAGATCAATAAAGAATCCAACTAAATATTTTAAATTCACATAGGGTTCATCCTCGCCCTAACTACAAAAGAAAACTAGCCGAGCATGGCTATACTAAAATCCATGAAAAGATGAAAATCAGATTCAGAGAAGACAGGAAAAGAAAAGAGAAATAAAAACTCTTAAAGAATCCCTCAGTCTCAATGCTCCTCGCTCATATGCATCGTCACCCCGATGGTTCTTTTTCTCCTTCTTGAATTGCCGCTTGCGTGCTTGCTCTGTGCGTCCTTGAATTCCTTTCTCTTCTTTCCGCGTGCGTCGTTCTTCCGTTCCTCCTCTCTGATGCATCTTGCTTCTAATATATATATATTAGTTAGGGTTGGCTTTTTGGTGTGGGCCCTACGCATCTCTCCTTCAATTCATTAAAGATATGATACATCATATCTTTTTGACTCTTTGCTCACAGTGCGTGATTTGCTTCTTGAATCCATGTGTGGTCCCCACTTCTTGGTTACTTTATAACATAATACATATTATATTATATCTTTTCCAATTTAATTTGTTGCCTCTCTTAGATCACATAATATCTCCCGCACAACAAAATAGGATATCAATAGATTTTCGTTATAATATTCTTTTATCCTATATTTAATTAAAAGATGAATAAATATATAAAAGATAATCAAATAAGTATAATATTAAATAAATTTAATCCATTATATCTCAGAATCTATACTTATTTAATTATAAAATATCTACTTATCATATAGCTTAAGCTACTACCATCACCCTACTATTTTGCATAGTACTTCTATCATCTTGAGCTTTTGTATAGAAAGAATACATGTTTATATCATAACCGCTCCATGTGACGAAACCTTTTCCTTTAACCACTCTAAGAGAAAACGAATGCCAAAAGCCTTGGCCTTTGGCGTCCATTTTTAAAAGCACATTTAACGTTTGTTTATAAGACATCAGACAACAAAAGTAATGCAGAAAATTGCAAAACTGCCACCACCTTCTTTTTTATGTCGATTTTCTAAAAATGGATGATAATTAGTGATTTTAAATCTTTCCTCTATAGTAGTGATAAAGTAAGGTAAAATTGAAATTCTTGACAAAAAAAAATTATAAAATATTACCCATCATGTTTTGAGAAAAATTTGGTAGAGTTTTCCCTTGAAGTTGACCCTTCTGAAATATTCAAATCATAAAACATAACTTCATCCCAAAGTAAATTATGATAAACATATTTAAAATGAGTGTAGGTCCAACTGATCCATTGCTTAAACTAAACAACAATAACAACAACAAGCCTTATTTCACTAAGCAAGATTGTTTAAGCCAAACATGATAAAAAAAATCCTAATGTTACCTTTTGCTAATGAATGAGAAGCATGTTCTTTTGTCATTGAAGTCTTTTGAACTCCACTAGTTGAAGGTGCTATCTCATATTCAGTTGTATCATTAGAAGCATCAAATATAGGATCTCTTGATATGTTCCTACTCAATGAAATTGTATCATTTTCATCATGATAAGTTTTGCAAATCCAATTATCACGAATTCCAAGAACAAAAATTGGCATACAATAACTGGAAACAGAGAGAACAACATTAGTACATGATGATATTTATTCAACCCCAGAAATACAATTAAAATCACTTATGTCCGAAAATAGAAAAGGGCTAAGATGAGATATCGGTACATATGTTCACGAGCTACATTACATTTTGAGCAAGTAGCAATTAATTCTTGCCACCCAATACCATCACATATATGACAAGGTTCAACCTGCAATGGAAACGAACATTATGACTTTTTAAAATATCAATTATACAAAGATAAGTAAAGCCACCTTTTAAATAAGTAAAGCCTTCTTGCCATACCACTTTGGTGCTTATTATTTCAACTTAATGTCACATACTAAGGAATGATAGTCAAGTCACTAAATATATTTTTAATTTATACTATTTTCCAAATTTACCCGAATGTGTATTGAGCTATATAATTTTTGTCACCTATTTCCTCATTAAATGGGGATAGATTAAGAAATGGTCATTAATAACCCTCTAGTCAAGCTTATATTTAGGACTAAATTTCTTTCAAAATGGATTTAATAAAAGGCCAAAGAGGTACAAATAAAAAATTTACTCTCATAGGTTAAAATTACAATCAGAGAACAATTGAAGGTGGGACGAATCAGTGTTATGAAGTGGTCACTATATAAGAATTTAAGTGAATAAGGCGGCATATGAAAGTGTTGTTTCTCATATAAGTCATAAGCACACAATACATGATCATGCTAGAAGAATTCGGAATGATATCATTCGTTCTATCATTGTTCTTCTATAAAGTGACAATGCTGATATATCATACATATAAAGAGACAATATATTTGCTAAAATGACTCAAAATCATCCCAAGTTCTATCATTACTTTTTAGCGAACATACATTTCTGGTTCCTTAATTTTACAGAGATTTCACGTTAATCCCTTAAAGTCAAGTGTTATGAAGTCACTACATGAATGTAAGTGAATAAGGCGGCATACGAAAATCTTCTGTCATTGTTCTTCTATTAAGTGACAACGCCGATATATCATACATATAAACAGACAATGTATATGCTGCAATGATTTGGAAAATATCTCAATTCCTATCAT
The DNA here is from genome assembly GCA_019022655.1 of Acacia acuminata. NCBI lineage: Eukaryota > Viridiplantae > Streptophyta > Magnoliopsida > Fabales > Fabaceae > Acacia > Acacia acuminata. The sequence goes on from JAFJYI010000125.1 coordinate 2,073,255, forward strand.
TACATTCTGGTGAACATACATTTCTGGTTCCTTAATTTTACGTGATTTTTTCCCTTAACTTCATTTGGTTCTAATTTAGTCCTTCAACTTCAACTCATGCGTCATTTTTATCCCTTAACTACTTCATCTAGCTACTTTATCTGTGATGCTCCTTCTTTTGAGAGGAAAGCGCAGTTGAAGTCATTCTAAGGTAAAAACTCGGATTGAGGAGTAAAAAGGCCCATTAACTTTTTGCAAAGGGGCAATTTTTTGCCCCCTCCCTTTGGAAAAGTTTGTGAGTATTTTTAAATTCAAATAAAGTTTACTTTGTGAGTATTCACATTTCACATGTCAATATTGATGACATTTCTCAGCTGTATGGCTATTAATCAGGGTAATAGTGAAGTGTGTGCTCGGCAGAAAGAATTATTAAAAACCTGTTTGGATTCACAGGTAATATAGGTTTTTCTTCTCATGAAAGATGCCTGTTCATTCTTCTTTTTATTCCTTCCTTTTTCTATGCTTATTTTTTTTCCAGAAGTGTTTGTGTGTGTGTCTGTATAGGAGAACTAAGGATGCGAAAATTTATTCACTCGTTTGTTTCAGGGTAAAAAGAACATAAACGCCTGGGGAAGTATCAATTATCAACTGCAGAGGCTTAACAGGGAAGGAAGTAGTCTGATGTATTCTTATATGAAGCATTTGCACGATTCAAGTTCAGGAATTGCCCAGCGTAGCCATTTTGGTGCTAATTTGAATGTGATGCTAGAAGGACAACTTGTACTTCTCTTGGAATATATATATATATATATAATGCAATTTGAGAGGAAATCTGCGCATTTATTTTTAAGGGATGTCTATCTAATTTCTATAATTGAAGAGGATGTTTTGATAGAACAAATAAGATTTGAGGAAGATTTGTGTGATTATAAGAAAAACTACTACAACAAGAACAACAAAATATTTTCCCACTAGATAGGGTTGGCTACATGTGTCAAACGATGTTATTGAACTCGCTCAACTTGATTTACCTGATAAGAAATGATTAAAAATAATAACTTCCAACGAACAATTCTTTTTTATACACAAGGAAAAAATAATAAAATTTCTTTCATATCCACTCTTATATACGAATTTCAGTCATCCTATTATAAACTTATCCAAGAAAAAGTCTTATCTGGTTCTTAGTATCATCTAGCTTTAACTTCAGAGATAGTTACTCCATTGATGGAGTCATGCGTAGTATCATTTGATGAAGATTCTTTCTCCTTGAAACGTCTTCCAACAGAAAATGCAGGTTGTGTTGGCCTTGGAAGGTTCACTGAGTCACTTGCAAGCATAAGTACAACACTTGACATTGTTGGTCTGTCTGCTGCATCTTCTTGCACACATAGGAGGCCAATGTGGATACACTTGAGAACTTCAGAAGGTTCAAATGACCTTTCTAGTATTGGATCCATCAGGTCCAAGCCCTTCCCTTTACACCAAAGCCTCCATGCCTATATGGTAAATTCCTTTCAACTTAGATATAAAGCAAATTTTGTAAGATAAATGTTTTATGTTATAGTTTGTTTTTTTAGTAGTTGGTTTGAGATTTTTCAATAAAATTATTGTACATCAAGAATATTTTAATTGCTTATAGGAAAAGATATATTTTTCTTTTTTAGAGCCAATTTGAAATAGATCTTGACCTAAGAAGATGAATTGTGTTTTTACTTTTCAAAAGTTTGAAAAATCCATTAGATTTGTTCCTTTTAGTACACTTTTGAGGAATGAATGCAGTAGTTAGAAAGCATACATATATGAGAAGGCTTTGACCATGCTCTGAAAGATAGAATCCACTATTCTTTTTCCCACTAATAATTTCAAGTAAAAGAACACCAAAGCTGAAAACATCGGATTTTACTGAAAACAAGCCTTCCATAGCATATTCTGGAGCCATGTAACCACTGTTCAGAATAAAAACAAATAAGTCAATTGAATCAATTTTACAATGAGCATTCATATGAAGATATTGGATTTAAATTGGTGTCATAGGACAAGAGAAAGCATTATAAATTGAACTTACTAGGTACCCACAACTTTAATAGTATTTGCCTGCCTTTGGTTGTCTTTAAAAACTTTAGCTAATCCAAAATCTGAAATTTTAGGATTCATTTCGTGGTCTAATAATATATTACTAGCTTTTAGATCCCTATGAATGACCCTTAGTCTAGAGTCTTCATGGAGATATAAAAGTCCTTTTGCAATTCCATTAATGATGCTTAATCGTAGTTTCCATTCCAACTTCGAACGCTTCTCTATTCCTGAAAGAGTTAATGGAAAGTTGAACGAAAGATTTATTTTGTAACTATTATAAAATGACAACCATACCCATAAGTTTAAGGAAAAATAAAAAAAAGATTAATAACTCAAAACAGGTATGCACAAATATCTAATATAGAAGATGTTTGTATAATTTAGTGAAACTCAAAAGAGGTATGTGTAACTTACTGAATAGGTGAAAATCAAGGCTAGAATTAGGCATGTGCTCATAAACAAGTAGCTTTTCGTTTTGCTCAATGCAGCAAGCTAACAATCTCACAAGGTTCCGATGCTGCAATTTTGCTATCAATATCACTTCATTCTTGAACTCGTTTAATCCTTGCCCAGAAGTTTTTGACAGCCTTTTTACTGCTATTTCCTTCCCATCAGGTAAAACACCCTGTAACCATTTTTTCCCCACATGTAAGAAAGTTGAAAGACAAACCATTAAACTAGAGTAAACCACATTTAAAGTTTTTCAAATTTATAGTCACCCACTATAGTTTCAATTAGGCAAAACCAATGTCCCCCTGAAGAGATTTTACCTTAGAAACTTTCAGTAGCTTGTCAATAATGCAGAATTATGTAAAGATTAATGACTTTTGAAAGCTTAATATAAGAGATGTTAGTGCAATATTTTTCATGGGGTATCCAAGTAGTGTGTAGAACCCTTTCCTAAAAGCCAAAAAGGAAGAACTAACTAACATAAGGATCATACGAGTATAAGGTATTTCATACCATTTCAATTGGGACTAAGTATCCTATATATTATCACCATCAATTTGCACCAATGGAGAGTTGATGTCATGGAAGACACTTATTGTGCCGCTTCATTCAACTTCTTTGTTGATTAAAACCCTCAAATTGCAGTCATTTTTTTCAGGTTGCCAACTCTCAAACTCTAATACTAATGGATGGGCATATTAAAGTTGAGACCTCTTCTACAAAAGTTAGCAATTGAGATGAGAGAACTAAAGTAACTTGCTTAAATGCTCTAATAGAACATCTCATATTATTGAAATGGAGGTGAGGAATCCCACAACTTGTCTCCCTTGATTTTCAGAATTTAAGTACTGGAATAGGTTAGAGAAAGTTCCAACATAAGTTAAAGCTCAGAATAAACTGAAGGTAAGAATCAGAGAAAGTGAACATAACTTCAATTCATTACCTTGTAAACAGAGCCAAATCCACCTTGTCCCAATTTATATTCATCAGAAAATTTACGAGTAGTTTCAAGAATAGTTTTCAGGGACATCGTAGGAAGGTCGGCACTCATATCATTCTCTTCGTCAGTTTGATCTTGATAAAATACTGGATTTAGCCCATCTTCCTGCAGTGCTAGTTTGTCTGCGATCATTGTAATCAAACATAATTAGGAAAAAAAAAATTATACATTATTTTCTGACAGAAAATTCTTCAAGCTTTTTCACCAAGAGCTTGCCTTTTTTCTTTCTCAAGAACCTGAAGTAGATTGTGCAGAAAACCAATAGAGCGAGCACTACTACTCCACTTATAGCGATGATATCTAAAAGCATTCTCCTGTTACTACTTTCCTCACCTGCAAAATTGCGAAATAAAAGAAAAATAAAATTGCAGCGTACTTTTTCCTGGTTTTATGACCTGGAAAGTGATTTTCAAGAGGTTTGTCATGTTCACTGACAATAAAAGATACAATCAAACTTTTGCTAACTATTTTTAAGACAATCATCGAGAAAAGAGGTCCATTTTACATTTATGTCAATATATCATATTATTTACAAGTTGCTAATAGTACAATTTATTTCCTCAATTTTGTGCAATGCACAAAACTGCACCTACTATGATCACTACCTCCTATTCTTAATATATGATCCACTTAACTAATTTGGGTAGAATAAAAAAATTGGTTAAATTATTTATTTGTAAAAAATATGTGTTGGCTTCCCTAAAATCCCTTCTAAGATAATTCATATTGAAACTACCCTTAATGCAAATTCCCTTAACATATGTCATCAATAGGGATAGTTTAGAAACAAAGTAATAAATATAGGGAGATAAAGTAGACCGAGATCTTATATTTATGACCAAATCTAATCCCTCAACTAGCACTTAAGGGATTGGAGGTAGTATTATGTCGTGAAAGAAACAAAATGGTACCTGGCTGGGACGTTGGAGCAATCAACCGAGTGTCATTTACCAGGAAAGGCTGAGTCTCATACATGAGAATACAACTAGGAGAAAATATTCTCCAAACCCTCTTGCCTTCACAACAATTCACAACATCTTCAAGCATATTGCTTAGACATGTTCTGCACTCTTCACTGGTTATGTCTCTGCTGCATTGAACCCAACCATACCTTTTCTGGGTGCCATTTATGTTGAACACGTGTGTACCAAACATTAGGTTTGTCTCTGAAACTGTCTGTATCAAACCGTTCATCAGAATCCTAGCATCACTGTCAAACTCTCCGGCACTCGAGAAGTTTTGCGATGCATCAAACATGGGAATCCGAGGCTTTAGCGTGAGATGGCCGAAAAAATACTGGTTTGAGTACCTGTTGAAGATGTGTACCATGATTAAGAATATATTATTTCTGAAAGATTACACAGAAAATTGAACGACTACAACATCAACAACAAAGTCTTATCTAATTAGGTGAATTTGGCTCAGAAAATTAGAAATAGTTGTGAAAATTGGACTGTACATTTTTAGGAATAGATAGGTTAGAGAATGAGCTGAGTATATATTTTTTTAAATAAAGCTTTTCAAAAGCTAAAATTAAAGCTTTAAATCTCTATTTTTAGAGTTAAAAATGGCTTAGTTATGAATTTTCAATTCATCATATATTTCATGGTACCTAAGCTTTAGAAAGAGTTTTAAGCTTTTGGTCTTTCTAATGGGAAGCGGCTTTGGTCCGATTCTTATTACTGTCCGCTGCCTCCTGTACCCAAAACACAGCCGTTTTGGGTATAAAACAAACAGCAACTTCTGTTTTTTTTTTTTTTTTTTTTTTTTTTTTTTTTTTGAAATTTTTTTCAAAGCACTGAATGGTACTAAAAAGATACTTCAGGATACTGACTGGTACTGAAAAAATATTTCATTATCTTGAAAAAATATTTTATGATCTTGAATAATTATTTCAAGGTACTGATTGGTACTAAAAAGATACCTCAGGATACTGAAAAAATACTTCATGATCTTGAAAAATTATTTTAGGATCTTGAAAAAATTTATTGAAGTATATTTGTAGTAATAGTTAGTCCCTGAAATATTTTTTCAAGATCCTAAAATAATTTTTCAATATCATGGGGTATTTTTTCAGTATCCTAAAATATATTTTTAGTACTAGTCAATACCTGAAATAATTTTTCAAGATTATGAAATATTTTTTAGTAGCAGTTAGTATCTTAACGTATTTTTTTAGTACCCTAATTTTTTTTTTTAAATTTAAAAAAAAAACAGAAGTTGTTGTTTGTTTTATACCCAAAATGGCGGTGTTTTGGTACGGGAGGGCAGCGGAAGTAACGAGAATCGGACCAAAGCCACTTCCTTTCTAATGGTACCTATTGGGTTACATTTAGTTCTTAGATGACCAAACAACTTTGGTAAGTGACCATGGCATAAGGTGTTACATTTTTTGTATCAGTAAACAATAAAAATGGTGTAATAATAGTGTGATTGAGATGGTAAATTTTCATCCTATACCTTCAAAATATGAATTTTGATTGATGAGTTACTGGTGTTAAATATATAGACCAATATAGTGTTGGTTGTGGCAAAATAATCCCACATTACATCAGGCAACTTAATGAACCTATATTTACAACAAACAAATTCCTATTTTAACAACAACTTTTGAAAAGAGAACCGCCTCTTCCCTTTAAACTTATGCCTCAATTGTCTTTTCTCTTCAAATAACGGATTTTGAATTTCCTCATCTCTTAATAATATTTCACTTGTAACTTATTTAGAGTGAAATTTGCTTTTGGTATTTTTTTTTTTTTTTTGTTTTATTTATTATTTATTAAATTTCTTTAGATATAGTAGTTGTGATTTATTCTATTATTAAATTACATCTAGAAATTTTATTCTATAGTATTGCGATTTTTTTGTATAATCCATTACGTTTTATATATCCTGCTTCTGGCAACATATAGGAGCAAGTTACAAAATCATAAATCTAATAGGACATACCTGAGAAGGCAAAATGGGTACCATAAAACTGCAGTAGCGTTGTTGGGACAACGTTGTTGGATCAATCTGCTAGAATCTTCAACACAAGAATGACACAAACTTGAATTCACATCCCCTCTACAAAGATAAAGCCCATACACCATATCTTTTTCATCACTACCTTCAGTTCTGTTACCAAATCCATTGCTGGTTGCAGCATCAGAAGAAAGTGAAGATATGAGACTCTTGAGATTGCTTTGGTATTTGCTTGATGGAGCCACGCCACTTTGGTCCAGACACGCATACCGATAATCAGGCGGCTCTGTGTTTTGTTCCGCAAGAAAAACACTGTTTTCTTGTCGTGCTTGTCTTGGAGATGGATTTAGTACTACTGAGCTTAAGCTTGTAGCATGATGGGCTGCAATAATAACTAAGGAGAGAAAGTAGAAGAAGGATGAGACAAGAAACGAGGATTTGTGTGTCATGATTGTTATTAACATGATAGTTTTTGTGGGATTTGTGGGAGTTTTGGGGAGGTTTTTATTTAGTTTTCTGCAGATGATAGAATTGTCAAAGGTTTGAAGTTGATGAGCCGTCATGATGGAAAGAAAATTTTGATATTCAAATAATCATCATGTAGTGGGGGAGGTTGTGGGGGAGGTTGGTGGGTTGATTTCAACGTTATAAAAATTGTTTTCATATTTTTACGATTCAAGTTACTAACAATATTGTTGACTAAAAAAAATAAAAAAAAATTCAGGAATTAAAACATTGAGTGGAAGGTTGACTGCCTTTCAAGGAAAAAAATAATGAAATATTATTTAAAACGTTGAATATTAGAGCGCGTTTGAACATCTCAATCATGTATATTTAAAAAATACGAGTACAGGCTTTTATAAAACACAAATCATGGCAACTTATCGTCTTTAGGCGTACTTTATTATTATTGTTTTTTATATTAATTCATTTAATTTAAATTTTATAATTTTCAAACAAATTAAACTGTCAGCCGTAATGGAATACCAAGTAAAATACTATTTGCCCCAGTGCTTAATATAAGATAAAGTTAATTTTTTTATAGATATTAAAAAATAATTAAATTATTTTAAAATATTTATATTTATTATTTTTTCCAAACTATTTTACCTAACATATAAACTAGCATATAATTTCATGATATACTACGTATGATATGATTAAATAACTTATTTAGTTTCTTTTATCTTTTCAAAATAATCAACTATCTTACTTTAGAGCCGGACGGAGTATCCTATTTATTAGTTGATATGAACACACACAACATCCTATAATTTTATAAAAGCCATGTCCTTATTTAAGTTAGCGTTTAAGAAACACATTCACATAAATCGAGGTAAAAATCTTTTTACATAATTACCTTGTAATTCATAAATCAAGTTGGCAAAACTCCTAGAGGCATAAGCATTTTTATTTTTGATCAAAGCAAAAACTACTTGAGCATTGTTATAAAATATTGCAAATTTCTTACGACTTATTTTTTTCCACAAAATAATATTAAAAAACAATTTTCAAAAAATAAATTAATAATGTGTATCTTTTTTCCTTAAGAATATTTGGACCAAAATATGTTTTTTCAGTAGAAAATTAACATTTTTGGGTCTGTTTTGTTTTGTACACTGCAGACCAATTACTCTTTTATAACGAGAGTATGTTCTTCTTGATGAAATTTAATATATTTCTCTTTCATAAAAAAAAAAAAAAAAAAAGTTCATTTATAAACCAACTTTTTGTTTTATAGAAGGGTGAAAAATTTCATGGAAGAGATTGTAATGGAATTAAATCAACGTAAAAAAATGAGGATAATTGATCTAAAAAATATTTGTCATACATTTAACAGCTTATGCTTCTGGGCAAAACTCACGTATATTTAACTGGTGTAGCTTCTTTTTTGGTTTTTTTTTTTTTTGGGGGGGGGGGGGGGGGGGGTTTCCAGTTTTGAAACACATAAGGAGTATTGTCGATAAGAAAATAATTTGTATATTTTTTAATATTAAATATAATTTAATTAAAGTAATTTAAAATGAAGTAGCTCAACAACCCATACAAAAACAGTAGACAGGCAACTTATGGAGATTAGAGATCATTAGAAAATTGGACATATGGATTTCAACAGAAGTTAGGACATATTACGTCAACTGCTACGAAAATCCATACTTCCTACAAGGAGACTATGCAAACAATTGGGTTTCAAGAAGATTATACTCCAAACTGATTCATTGGACTTGATTGTGGGCAGAGTCATCCAATGAGAGATGAAATACAGGAGGTAAAATCCCTTATCCTTTCACATGAGGATCTTCAGATTATTCATACTCAGGGGAAGCATTAAGATGTATTTGATTATTTAGCCTGATTGGCTCAAAAGATGAATCAGGATTTTGTAATTATTTTATCACAACCTGTTAAATGTGTTGACTTAATAAATCTTGAGTGTGGCGAAATGTTACTGAGATCGGTGAATGTAGTTTAATCTTAGACTTTTTGTAAACCTCAAGCTTTTAGCTTGTCAACGTATTAAAAAAAAAAAAAAAAAAAAAAAAAAAAAAAAGGAGAGTCAAGTACCAAAGAGAGCGAATACTTCTCTCTTCGCTTTCCATAGTTACCCTTCACAAACCTTAAAACATGATGTCATCAAATTGGTTGCATGTAATGCTGGACAAAAGATTATAAGATAACAGAGAGAAAGAACATTGTGCAGAAAATAATGGTTATAAAATAAATAATACTCTACTGTCTAAGTGGTTAAAACTCGAGAATAAATTGGCACAAATGGCTTCGAAGAATCAAAACTAATAGAAATACTCCATCAGAAAACGAAAGTTATAATATCACAGTCAAAGCGGTTAGAATTGAATAGGTAGAAAGATCAAAGAGCAATTCGTATATATACATCATTGTCTAATCTGAACAATTAGAAATGAAAACGAAATTGGCAAATCTGGTTTCAAGAAATCAAGCCAATTGAAACATCATATGGGTAAAGATCTATCATCATTGTGTTGTCATCACTACTTTATCTTCTGAAGCAAACCCAATTCAATTAAAAGTTGAAGCTCGTGTATCAGTTAACAGAGCAAGAGAGAAGACTCACTATGCTTGAGAATATCAGACTCCCATGAGGTATGAGTGAGGAATCTTAGAGGATAAAATTATCTTGCTACAGGGGAGCCGGGAAGATCTCGTCCATCATGATTAGCAAGTGGTTTAATGAATTTTTGAAGATTAATCTAACACCAAATCTGTACAAAAAATTCCAGAGTCACAAACTCATCCATAAATAGCATTTAACCTTTTACCCAAAACTTCATTCTTCAACAATTTGTGCATCTTCCCAGAGAGGATTTTTAAAATCGGGTTCTATGATTGCTTGTAGCAGGTTGGCTGCACGGTAAAAAATGGCGAGAAACCTTTTCAATCTCTTGTCCTGATCTTTAGTTTGACAGGAAATTGATATTCATCAACCACAAATTTGCAGTTAAGAATTCATTGAACATAAAATTTCTCTTTCCATCTCATTTTCTTCTAAGCCAAACAAGGACTTAGTTATTGAATCCAGCATCGAATATATGTCTCTGATTTCTGGGTGAGATGGATCACCAACGAGAAACTCGTGGAGAAAGCCATTCACCTCAGTAGCACTACATCCAGGAAATTTTCTGATTCCCAAATCTTTCATCTTGTTTCTCACCTTGTTCACATCTTCCCATCTGTCAGCAGAAGCATAAATGTTAGCCAGAAGAGTATGCAAACTGGAATCGCTATATTCAATATTTGCCAGTTGCTGAGCAATCCTTTCACCCATTTCAATATTGCCATAAAATCTGCAAGCACTCAGCAAAGCTCCATAAAGGGGAATTATCATCTCATTGCTTTGATCTGGTAACTTCTTAATTAACTCTTCTGCTTCATGTAACAGTCCAGCTCGACCAAGAAGATCAATAAAACACCCATAGTGTTGCACCTTGGGCTCAATTTTATACGTTCTTTTCATGGAATAAAAGATCTTACGCCCTTCTTCTACCAATCCCCCATGACTGCAAGCACTTAGAACACCAATAAAGGTAATGTCATCAGGTCTGGCCCCAAATATTTTCATTTCTTGAAAGAGCTCAAGTGCGTTGCTTGTCTTACCATTCATTGCAAGACCACTAATAATAGAAGTCCATGTGGCTGTATCTCTTTCCCTTAACCTATAGAAAATCTCCAAAGATTTCTCTATGCAACCACATTTTGCATACATTTCAATAAGGGCAGTACCAACCACAGCATCCACCGTCACTTTGTTTGCATCTATGTAACCATGAATCCATTTGCCTTGCTCTAGGGCTCCCAATTGAGCACAACCTGTAAGGAGAGTAACAACAATAAATTTATCTGGTTTGATTCTTCTCATTTGCATCTCTTGAAATAATTTAACTGCCTCATCAAAGCGATTGAATTGCACATAGCCGTTAATCATAGCTGTCCAAAGAACAATATCCCTTGTTGGACTTTTCTCAAAAAGATCTCGAGCTTCATCCAGTTGACCACAAGTCACATACCCATTTATCATACTTGTCCAACAAATCACATTTTTCACAGGCATCTCATCAAAAATTTCCCGAGCTATACTTACACAGCCACACTTGCAGTACATGTCCACCAATGCATTGCCCACTATAGTTGTTAAAAGGATTTCATTTAACACATAACTGTAAATTTCCTTACCAAGGTCCAAATCTTTTAATGCTGTACAGGCTGACAGAGTGCTTACTACTGTAGCTTCATCAGGCTTTTCCTTGCTTTCTTCGAGCATCCGCCGAAAAATAGTAATGGCCTCTTTGAATCTCCTACACTTTACATAACCTGTAATCATGATATTCCAAGAAACCTTATCCCTCTCAGGCATATTTTCAAATAAATTTTCAAAACTATCTACTTTACCCAATTCAGCATACATTCTCATCAGTGAGTTACAAACATAAGTATCAAACTCAAGGCCAGTCTTCACTATGAAGCCATGAACCTTCACAGCTTCATTAAACTCTCCAATACAACCAACAGCCTTCAGAACAAATGGATATGTATAATTGTCTGGCCATAAACCATCATTCCTCAGTCGACTAAATAGGGAAATTGCTTCTCTGAAACAACTTTTTCCCACAAAGGCTTTGATCATAAGATTGTATATAAACAGGATGGCTCGTGAATGTAGTTAAAAGTTCTACATGCATAGCATAAATCACCAACAGATGAGTCAGTACAGATGACCATAAGCTTGCCGAGGGTGTCCAAGTCTTCATGTAGACCCACAAGAAACATCTGAGTCTGAATTTGCTTGAGCTGGAACATTGATTTGCAGGCTTTGAGAAGGCCAATGCATGCTCTCTTGCTCAGTTTTCCACTTTGTGTAGCGGTAGAGAACTTGCATGACTTCATGAGCAAAACAAATTTATTACTGTATATAGGCATTGTTGGAGGTTATGTCGAGCAATGCAAATAAATTTGTGAATAACATGAAAGTTTGACCTCGGCTCTTCATTTCAGATCACAGTTGGAACTCTCATACCCTTCCTTTTGTTTTCTTGTTGTTTTCCTCACATGGCATCCTTGAAGTACCATTGATTTTCTTCGTACTCATTTGGAATCCTTTAGGCGTTCACATTAGCATTAGCAGTACCTAATATTCACAAAATTCATAGTCATTCACAAGAGATATTTCAGCTAGCAAAACATTAATCAGCAATCATGCATAATAGGACAAAAGAATGATTATTTATCACAGGGATGAGAATTTTTTCAACAACAAGAAAAGTCAAATTCCATTTTATAAGGATGGTTTAATATGTATAATAAACTAAAACATAATTCTATAAATAAAAAATTTTGCTACTCTTAAAATAAAAATATTAAATGAATACTTCTTGCCAAATGATGACAAGAAAAATATGAAAAATATTAATATCTCAATCTTTTATACAACAACACAATATCTTTTGCTCGCACAAATAAAGACCAATCACAAAAAACAAAAAAAACAAAAAAAGGTAATAAATGAAAGCTTAGCGCCACTTCCCAAAAGTAAAAAGTGGAAAAACTTTGTGCCATTGTCACAGGAAACACACACACACACACACACACACAAAAGGTAATGATTTACATGCACTTTTCTTTTTCTTTCCTTTTTTTGGTGGGGGAACAGACCATCCATATATATATACGGTACATTTAACAGATTGACTCAATACATGTGCAACTAAAATTCTAGACTGGTTAATGACTTCATAATTATAGATCAATATTCACATGCAATGATTTGTTAAGAAAAAGATGTGATTGTCAATCCCATCTTAAGCATCATGAACTCTGAATCCTAGGTCAATTGACACAACAAATATCAAGAATTAATAAATATGATATGATTAAACAAATTTTAAGATTGCTCAAAAGCAGCTTCTCCTTTGCAGTCTTCTGCTCCACCAGTCACACAAATGATTCTAATCAACCCTTGAGTTAACTAGTTAACACCGGGGATTAACTATCATCAGATACTAAATTAATTCTAAATTATATATAAAAGCTCTTGAAGTATTTTTGGATAAGAAGTTGTAAGTTGCTCTCAGCTGAGGTTTTCCACATAAGAGAACTTGAAAGGGAGAGAGCCTCTATCACTAAACACTAAACACAGCCCAGTTCAAGTGCTTGACAAAGCCTTCTCTCTTTCTCTAGATGAAAAGGAAATTAATGCTTTTCGTTTAGAAAAGGAAATCACTAAGCAATTTCAAGCACAAGTTTGTTTCAGAAGGTCAATGTAGAGGTGTATGCCCTACACAGTCTATTCAGTGTGGTTAAAGCGAATCAATCATCATCAAGCAGTTCAAAAACAATTAAGATTTATAAGAGTTTAGAACATCGTACCGAATTATTAGGATACTTTTGTTGCATTGAACTTTAAAGTCTTATGCTGTAGCATTCAAACAAGTGATTCCAATCAACCCAGGACTTACCTAGTTAACACGGAATAATTATCATCAGATACAAAATTAATTCTAAATTATATATAAAAACTATTAAATTATTTTTGCATAAAAATTGGGAAGTTTCTCTCAGTTGAAAGGCAAAGGTTTTCCACGTGAGAGAACTTGAAAGGGAGAGAGCCTCCATCACTGGACACAGCCCACTTCAGGTGCTTGACAAAGCCTTTTCTCTTTCCTTAAACAAAAATGAAATTAATCCTTTTCTCTCAGAAAATGAAATCACCAAGCAATGTCAAGCCCCAGTTTGTTTCTGAGTTCAATGAAAGAGGCTTTATGCCCTATACGGCCTCCATTTGGTGTGGTTAAAGCAAATCAATCATCATCAAGCAATCAACAAACAGTTAAGATTTAAAAGAGTTTAGAACATCATACCGAATGGTTAACAACATATTTACGTTGCATTTTTCTTTAAAGTCTTGCAGAAGTTTCAGTTTTGTCAATTTAAAAATTTCTGTCAGTGAAATGAAATATCCTTTGTCCGTACAAACCAGATAGATGTCAATAAAAACAACAAAAGGGAAAATGACACTAGAGTATCTTGGAAAACACATTTAAATTTTGAAACTTAGACTAAGGTACTGAGGTCTTTGATGAAAAAAATGCTATCAACCAAGATATCTCTACTTGACAGAAACACAATGACTTTAGAAAATCAAAAGCTGAATTTCAAATTCGGAAGGTTTCATAAGTAATGAAAGCTAATGGTAAATCATCTGAAATCTCATCTTTGGATTCCTATGTTATTTGATTTCTAGAATTTATCCTTTAGTAAAATGTGAAAGACTAGGTGACATTGTAACAGGGAAAAAAAACGTTATAAATAGACTATGGTAACGGTTTGTATGCATTTTTTTAAAAGGAGATACAACAGGCAGATTGAACCCCAAAAAGTGATGCCAAATGCCAAGGCGAGCCTGCAGCCAATAACTCTAGAAAGAATACATCATTTTCATGCTATGATTGGTTGGGGGAAATGCTCATCTTTATTCAAGTATTAAGTGTCGAAGAATAGAAAGTTTATTATTAAATTAAGTATTTATTATTGTTATTATTATTATTAGGGATATTGTTTAGTATTTATTATATTAGGATTATATTTGAATATTTTATCATTATAATTTGATTTGATTTGATTAGATTAGGATAGATTCTAGGGTTAGGGTTAGATTATTAGTTTGCCTATATAAAGGCCCCTTTGTACTCTATTTTGTTCTTAAGATCAATAATAATATTGGTATTTTCATTGTGCTTAATCTGATCCTTCAATCTCAACATCATAAAAAAGAAAAATCAAATGCCAATAAACAAGCAAAATAAAATTACGCAAACTTTTAGGGTATATTGCTCAAAAGTAACTTCTTTTGAGTCTTGGCTCTAGCACTCAAACAAATGATTCATTCAACCCTTAGCCAACCTAGTTAAACACCAAGCATTAATCACCATCAAATACTAAATTTTAAAGTATATGTAAAAACATACTATTAGATTTTAATTTTTAAATACTTTGGGAGGGTTATGGGCCAAAAATACACATGAGCTTTACCTTGAAGAGCATCCAACACCAAATGCTTTTTTTTAGGTGCAAAAATACACGTGAGCTTGTAAAACCAGAGCAAAAATCTCATCATAGTTAAATTGCCTTAACGTCTGTTAAGTACGCTATGAAAATACCAAAATGCCCCTCACCAACACCATCAAAGAACTATAGGAAATCATATTCTATTCATATGTCATTCATCTCTGCAACCCTTCTACTGGAGATGCCACTCTTCCATCGAAGAACAGTGACGACGATAGAACAGGGGATTTTCTACTGGAGATGCAACTCTTCCATCGAAGAACAGTGACGACGATAGAACAGGGGATTTGTGGCATCTAAATTGCTATTTCTTGGAGCCCCTCACCAAAATGGCTTATCTATGTGGCATCTAAATCAGATTTTTCCCCAAAATCTGATTTACAAGTCTGATTTACAGAATAGGCACTTACCTGTTACCCAATCAAGTCAACATACAGAAAAGCACAAAATTTCAAAAGTTATAGTAGAAATAAGACGAGATCCAGAGTACTCGCAACTCTTAACCCCTGTTTGGTCTTTTAAATTTGTAGAGACGCAATGAAAGAGAAAATAAATCGAAGAACCAAACAAAAAATCCATGAAACACTCCATTCTTTTGACTTCCCACAGAAAAAAGCTTAAACTGGACCAAAGAAAATTCCATTTTTCCCCAGCTGAGATTTCTTCCACGATTCACTTCATCTCGTAATCATCATCATCACATGCAGAGGTAGAGTGAGGGTTTATGCACTTCTTGCTCATGCTAGTATTGGAAGATTCAGATCAGGGAGAAGAAAAGAACCGAAAGAATTACCAAATCAAGTGACCTTATTCCTCTTGATCGATTCATTTACATCAGCCTTTTTTTTCTCCAAAATCTGATTTACAAGTCAGATTTATAAAATAGGAGAAAAAAAAATAAATAAATAAAATTTAATGTCCATTATTTCGTTCGTTCGTTGGCTAGCTGTGAATTTTCCCAATTTGTTTGCTCATATGGCTTGTGATGAGAAAGAACTTGAGGTCGCTGGGATTCTGCTTCAGCTTTCTCGTTTGATTTCCGATTTCAAGTTTCCAAGCAAGTTTTCTCTCGCTTGGGGCTCCAAGAAAGAGAGAATGAAGATGCGCACGTTCGCTCCAACGATTGACCACAAATCCCCTGCTCCGTCGTCATTCCCAAATTCCATGATTCAAATCACTCAGAAGGATTGATTTTAGAAGACATTTCGACGCCGAGGAGAAGATGAAGGGGGAAGGAGAGAAGGGTAAAGTGGCGGCGTAGAATGGAGAAGATGGAGGAGGAAGGAGGAAGGTAAAGTGAAGGGCAGAAGAGGAATTTCAAAATTGTAGGCATTTTTATTTTTTAAATAATGTGGGTCTAACTAACTGAGGTTAGCCTCTTTTAACGGCATGGGCATTTTTGTTATGGTTTTACAAGCTCATATGTATTTTTGCACCTAAAAAAAGCAATTGGTGTTGGGTGCTCCTCGGATAAAGCACATGTGCATTTTTGCACCTTAACCCTACTTTGGGATATAAAATAAGTGAGTTGCTCTCTGTCAAAAGGTCAAGGTTTTCCACAGGAGAGAACTTGAAAGGGAGAGCCTTTACCACTAAAGCCAACCTACTTCAAGTACTTGAAAAAGCCTTCTTCTCTAATTAAAAAGGAAACTGATCCTCTTCTTTTAGAAAATGAAATCATGGAGCAGTGTCAAGAACAAGAAGTTTGTATCTGACTTCAATGAAAGAAGCCTGGTGCCCTTGACAGCCTCTATTCATTGTGGTTAAAGCAAATCAATCATCATCGAGCATCCCAAAACATTAAAGAATTATGAAAGTTCAGAAAATAATACTTAATAATCAACAAGACAACCATGACGGATAGATGCAGATTAACCATATGTTGCAAGTAAGAAATTGTGGGACCGGCAAGAAATAGCAAGAACCACTAGTTCAGAATCTGCTAGTCCAGAGGTACCTTTTATTAGTGTTGCATCATTATTCCATATGCTACGGTTATAGAAATAGGGAATCACAGTGGCTGCATGGCTGGTGTTGAAAAATGCTAAAAAAAAGGTAAGAACAAAGACGCTTTAGATCCAGCAAATTTGCTACATCAGAAATCAAGAGCGAATTCTATATAATGATTGTCTGCAATACAGCTCAGGCAGTCAATACAGTATGATGGAACTAAAATTCTTTCTTTAGAAATGAAAAAAATTTAGATAATTTTTTCTGGCTAACCAAATTTCTGAACTGAAATATAACACCTAGGAGACAAATTTAAAATAATAGATGTAATACAGTCACACAACCTTGCATAGATGTAAACAGAATGGAAAATATGAAGAAAGGTAGAAACAGAGCTGAGGGAAGGGAGAGACAAACAGAATGGTGGGGGAAGTCAGTCAGGGCTTAGAACTTGGAGGGGGAAGAGCAAACTGAAATTCTCATAGGTAGTAAATTTTCATTTATCCAAGTCTGAAATACAAATGCTATCAGTAGTTATTGACAAGAACAACACAAAACATTGTTGAAGCGTGAGTGCAAGACATACAGCCTCATAGAGCATCTATGAACAAGATCGTCTATGCATTCTGCACTCAATGACTACATGTACCAGATCCAAACGTATTTCTCTCCGTATCCCTCATCTCATAGGGTACTAAAGCCAAGGAGAGAAAGTGGATTGAGTAAACAGAGTCTTGCCAACTGGACCAATCACAATTCACATAATCTAAATCCATATTCTGAATGAGGCCGTACAAGAACTTATTGGATCAAGAGCTAAAGAGACCTTCAAGGGCTATAGAAGGCAAGTTGAATAAAGGCCTCAAACAAGTCAATATATTGATGGCAAGTGAAGACAAGACTTAGGGCCAACTAAAGTAGTTTCTAGCATGTTATTTAACTCATATTGTAAATAAGCATGCTATGTTCAATACAAGTGATTTCAATAATGAAGTACTATGTTCATCAGCACTTGGGCTTTATTTAATTATTGGGTTTTTATTTTCCTAAAATATAATTACATATCTCATTTCATTTTTAATATAGCCTGCAAGGGCACTTACGTTTCATAATAAAGTGCAGCCAATTTAAACAGTTTAAGAGGGTTGCAGGCAAAACAACTTTTGCAGAAATACAGTTGGTATGAGTCATTTTTAGATCTCTCCAGTGTCTTCCTGAATTGCTTGAATTTATCCTAGACAAGTCCCTAGTAGCATTCAACATTTCTTTGATATTCTGAGTTCAAGAGTTTCCAGTTCATAGAGTTTATAATTCCACATCTGAAACAAATTACAAGGTTTAGGGTTCTTTATGCAATTGATTTGGTGGTTTCGACTTTGATTTACCGAAGGCTTCTTCATCAAAATGATTCTTGCTGACCCAATATGTCACTTGCTCTAAATTATGTTTCTTCCACATAAATTGTAAGCTTTAATCAAAAGCTTTAGCAAAATAACAAACAAGCATCATAGAAGTGAAACAGAAGAAACATTCCTCCAATTATTCACTACATACTGACTGAACAAGCATATATCATAGCCCTTGAATCAGACTTTTGTTTCTTTAAGCTTCTTAAAACAGCGTTCAAATGTTTGGAATTGGATTGCCTAGCAGAGGGCAAGCTGTAAATCAGGTCCTAAATGGGCTTCATGGATGCTAGGCTTGGCAGAAAAACAGCAAAAGCCATTTCAGGTCATTTCAAAATCAAATTCCAACCAAATAAACTAAACATGCAGCTAATTTACGGAGTGACTGATAGTAACTAGTAATATAAATTGATATTACAAGTTACTATCAGTAACCAGGAATGCCAAAGAGTTTTCCAACAAGCGTACAGGACTAACAATACTGCAACTTCACACATAAAGCAATAGGTGCTGAAGAATCAATCACGTCATCAAAATTTTGTTCCGGAAAATTACAATCATTCATCAGAACAATTGTGGCAAAAATACCGAAAAATGAAATATATATATATATATATATATATATATATATAAAATACACACACACACATTCATGCCAGAAGATGGCGAGAAAGAAGCGCGTATGAATCGCAAGCGACATCAATGCTACACTGTCCTATCCTATAGGTTCCAAAACTGCTTCAGTAATCAAGCGTACTTCTTTGTTAAAAATTAATCACTGAGGAAGCTTCAAAAGATAAGACATTAGAATGCTATGGAATGTCGAAGGCTAAGGTATGAGATTGGTCATCGGTATAAAAAGCACCCACCGTCGATCTCGCCGCCTCCTCTGCTCTCTACTACTCCCTCGGTCTTGCTGCCTCCACCAAAGACGACGTCACCGCCCTCCTCTCATCTCGCTGCGATGACGATGGGATAGGATCACAGAAGACGGGGACCAAGTCGAGCCTCCGCTGAGCTTGAGTTGCCGCCTTGCCGTCCCCGGCATCTGAGAAGAAAACGGAGGAATGAAGAGAGAGTAGAAGAGACGGATGATACATAAGAGGGCAATAAAGGAAATTAGAAATTGTTGCCCAAAAAAAGGGGTTGGGTACGGTCCTCTTCCCTTTTCCGTTTCTTCTCATTCTTCTTTCATTCAATAGTTGGATTGAAATCTTAACCGTTGATTTAATCTTTTATAAAACTATTATTTTAAATATTTTATTAATAATTTAATTTTTTATTAATATTTTTATAAAAGATTAAATCAAACCGTTAATCTTTCAATCTAACAAATGGTTGAGATGAAGAATATGATAAAAGAGGATGGGAAGAAGAAGTGGATGAAAGTCAACTCCAAAAAAAAAGTACCACCTCTACCTTCATTCGACGGGTTGATTTTTTTTTTTCTTAGATTATATATTAATCTACAGTCAAACTAATTAGTTTGAGGATAGGATATTATTACTACCAACATTACTACCCGTTTGTTTTATCATTAATTTTTTTGAAGAAATTAAAAAAATTTAATTAAATTACTTTAAAATATTTGTATTTGTATTTTTTTTCTTTAAACTAAGGGATAAGATATTGTTACGGTGAAACAAACTAGTAAGAAAACTAATTGATAGTAACAATATATTTGAAAAAAAAATACAAATACAAATATTCTAAAGTAATTTAATTAAATTTCCCTTAATTTCTTTAAAAAAAGTTAACTCGATATTATAATTGACTAAAGGGAGTATTTTTTTAGGAAAATCAAAAAAAAAAAAAATCCCACTTAAATTTTAAAATCACAAATAGATAATTTCTTAACAAAATAATTTATCCATTACTATATTGTTTTATTAATCTCATTACTATGTTATCAATAGAATTTTTAAATTCATGTGGTATTTTTCCATCATTTTACCTGACTTTTAAATGTGACTATGGTTACATAGCTTTGTCTCTTTTGGCTAAATTTTATAAATTAATATGGATTTTTGTTCTTAAAATAAGTTTTTTTGGGACAAATTTGCACCCAAAATAAGTTTATAAGTACTTTTATACATTTGGCATAATTTTATAGTTATTTCTACACCATTACCCTTATTTTTATTATTTATATTTAATTTCTCAATCATTTAATTTCAATAGTTAGTTTCTTAAAATTTATCTTGATTTATTATTTACATTCGTATTTATATTTATTTATTTATTTATTTAAATTATATTATTTATAAAAAAATTTAAAAAAATTGTTGCTATGGGGAGTGGCTTCTCTCCATTGCTATTCCATATGTCATTTGCTCCTCCTTTACCCTCCTCTTCCTTCTCATCCATTGCATTAAAATTTCAATGGTTAAGATTTAATATCTTATAAATATATTATTATATTTTTATTTAAAAATATATAAATAAATTTAAACTACTAAAATTTGATCTAAAGAACTCTATATTCCTTTTTTATTGATTTTATCATCTGGTAATCGGTTGAGATTCTTGATTGCGCCTCCTAACATAAGTGTCTATTTTAAGACTTGAACTCGAGATCTAAGGAATCTAGCGTGGCCTTACACTACTAAACCAACTCAATATTGATTTTCACATGTCAATATTGAAGGGTGGCCTCACACCGCTAAAGCATCTTGATAATTTGATAGTTCCATTTTTTGGGCTTTCCCCATCTCTGCAATGTCCTTGCATTTTAAAGGGTGACATCTAAAAAGGGCCCATGAGGAGGAGTCAAATAGGACTCGTGAGGGTGAATTGGGCCTGGATATAATTAAGAAACCAAGGAAACTTAATTTTTCCGAGCTTGAGCCACTAATTATACAAAAAATAGTTCTTGAGCACTCGCATGACCACCTTAAAACCGGGTGAGGTGCACAACGCCGAGAGGGGGTCGGAAGAGTTTTCGTTCTCTAAAACATCATCTTCGGAACTAGCACAGTAAAGATATCAACTTCGGTTGGTGAGAATTCTTCCATAGGGGAAATTGATTTCCCACTAAGTTGGGTTGAAGCAACGGATCATAAGGTTTGTCTTAAGTCTTCATCTCCAAACGTCGGTGGTTGGGTGGATCCAACCACTGGTTCATTATGAATCTGTTAGTATTTAGGTATCCTAGAGACAATCTGTAAGGACAGATCAGCACCTTTTTCTACGTTGTAGTATTTCATCATTAATAAATGAGCATATTTTATCTTTATCATATTTATGTCTCACCTTTATTTTAAAGTAAATATGTGTTTGAAGATAAAAGTCCTGGGAATAGAATATGTGTTAATCTCGAGGATCAATGATAGAGATTATGATCATGAGGACTGAGAACATTGTATATCTATTACCTAAAACTTGTTCCTAGTCTTGAATCACCAAAAAAGGGCATTGATGATCTCAATAAGACTAGTATGACATCATCTACTTGTATAGAGATACAAGGTAGTGACCTCATGAAATACAGGCATGGAGATGCCTTAGCTGATGTCGTGGGTAGATCTGTTAGAGAATAGATAGTACCTAACAGACCCGCCGAGAGTCTCAACAAAGATTCATTGTAGAGAGTATCATTGAATATGTAAAGTCTCTCATCGTTTGGTAGTACGGATCATCCTGGACTTAAGGATGTCATCGAACACTATGTCATAGGGTTATACTTTGACCATACAACTCTATCCACCTGAAAATGGGGAGAACAGTGTACACTTGGGTGTAACTCGAATACATGAGTATAGATGGGCATCTTTGAGAGGACTCAGTCCCCTACAAAGGATTAGTCATTCACAAGACCTAGGTAGAGCTTGGATAGCTTCTAATTAACTCGAGAGATCAAGATACAAGAAGTGATCATGAAGAGTCATGATCCGTTCTGAGTTAATATAAGAAGATTCCTAGTTCTGTGAAATAGCTGCGTTTAGTCAATTAAGAGAGATGATAATCTATTTTTGCTCTCAACTAAATGTGAATGACGATGTGAGGGATGATGCCTGCATAATATCCAAATATGAAAGGTAGATCACTTGATCAACTCAATTAGTTCTGGGGCTGCAGAGCATTGCTAGTGTCTTATGAGGTCGTCAAATAAATTGGGCCCGTTAAAGAGGTTTTTAATTGGTCCAAGTTTATTTATGTTAGTGACTAATTGGTCCTAATGGTTCACACACAAAAGGTTATTCCTGATTGTTTAAAGTTAGCAAACTTGGGCCAATAATTGTTATTGGGCTTTATCAAGAGTAAAGGTATAATTGGGTTGAAGTGAGACTCCAAACCCAATGAGGAGAAAATGACGTCATATATGGTATCCCTGCGGGGAAATCAATTTCTCCACAAAAAGGCCCAAATGTGTAGGAAGACCCAACAGGGTCTTAGGCCAAGTTGAATTTTGAATTCGAATTTGAATTTAATTCAAAAAGGTTAGGTTATAAAAGATAATTCTGAATTATCTAATATATATATATATATATATATATATTAAGATCCAATAATGATTGGATGAAGATAGGAGAAATAATAAATGAGGATTGATTGAAATGATTTTGAATTCTAGTTTAAGAGATGAATGTGATTCATCATCTTAAATTATTATTCAATTAAGATATGAATTTAATTCATTATGATTTGGATTTTCCAAATTAAGTTTGGATTGGGTCTTTTTGTGAGCACTTAAATTAGAGTTAAACTCTTATAAAGTGCTGATTTTTTATGTGCCCTTTTTATGGACGTTTTTTGAAGAAAAAAAGGAAATAAATATAATCCATCATCTTAAATGATTGACTCAATCAATCAATCAATCAAGATATGAATGCGATTCATCATCTTAAATTCAATCAATCAATTAAGATATGAATTCAATTCATTGTGATTTGGATTTTTCCAATTCAAGCTTGAATTGACTTTTCTTGTAAGCACTTAAATTAGGGTTAGACTCTTATAAAGTGCTTGATTTTTGGTGTGCCTTTTTCTTGCACATTTTTCTAAGAGAAAAACAAGATCCTTATGCTCTCTAAATTTTGGTCTTTACCAAAGGTATAGAGAGGAAAAGGCACCACCCATAGAAAGGCAAGGTTCCAATGATCTTACTCCTCCTATCTTTAACCTAATCCTAAGAAACCATTATCTTCTTGAAAAGATAGAAACCCAAGGAAACCAAAACTCAACCTTGTCTTCGCCTAGCAAGCATCGAAAGAGTGGGAGGTTTCAAGAGAAGGAGTTCTCAATGCAATCGGGGATAGCCGTGTGGATCAACGTTAGAGGACATTAAGAACCTTGAAGTCTTCGAGTGATCTTAGATAATTCTAATCTCCAATAATCGTTTTATCAAATTATCCTAAACCCCAATAGTTGTTTTAACGAGTCATCCTAAAACTCATGAATATTATAAATTGTTATGAATTCATGAGTACCTTAAAGAGTTACGGATTAATAATTATTAACTAATTAGTGTAATGAGTTAAGGTTAATAATTCATGAGGACTGTAAGGAGTTATGGGTTTCTGCAACGATTAATTTTTTTGTTTGTTTTCAACCTCATGGAACTTAGCATGAAAGTCATGTAAGAGGCAAAATTAACCATCAAAATCTACTAGCCTAAAACTGTCAAGGCCTTGGGGTTGCCTTGACAGCCAGAAATTTAAAGGAAGAATGCTTCCAAAAAAAAGAAAAATCCCAAATTGTGTTCTAAATGGAGACTCGAGCGAGAAAGCCGAGTAGTAAGGAAGGCCCCGCGAAGGTGTGCATTCAATGAGGAATGGATTGTCAATATGGTGGGAAGAAGTGGTGGACTTGCTCTTTGGTGGTCTAATTGTGTTACAGTCAATATTTTGTTTTCATCATCTAATATTATTCATACATGTGTTGAGTCTATGGCCTTTGATACACTAGCTTATGTTGGTTATACTTAGTTTTGATGATGTCTTAAACAGATGCCATTCTTATAAGCAAAAAGATTGAGTAATATAGTTATCTCCTACATTGACTAACTTCTATGTTTAATGTAGATTAGCTCAAGTTGAATCATAGAGGTTAATCAAGAAGAAGAGGAGATATTGAAGAAGATTAGTTCAAGTTGAATCATAGAGGTTAATCAAGAAGATCAAGAAATATTGAAGAAGCTCAAGTTGAATCATAGAGGTTAATCAAGAAGAAGAGGAGATATTGAAGAAGAGGAGATATTGAAGAAGGTAGGAGCTGCAAAGAATTGATGAGCACAAGTTAAATGATGAAGAATGATCAAGTTGGGAGATGGAAGAAAGAAAGAGTTGATTTATGAAGGATGATGAAGATATCATTATTCAAGCTCTAAGATTGATGCTAGAAGTCTCCAAGGTCATATGGAAGTTGGAATGGGTCAATTTGAAGTTAAAGTCAGCAAAAATCAACTTCGAGGATGAGAAAACTCGAGTTTGGAACACAAAACTCGAGTTTGAGACTCAAAACTTCGAGTATACAACTCAAAACTCGAGTTTGTAGTGTCTTCAAGCACCTCGGCATCTCGGACAAGTGAAAACTTCGAGTTTGGGACACAAAACTCGAGTTTGGACTCAAAACTCGAGTTTGGAACACAAAACTCGAGTTTGGGACTCAAAACTCGAGTATGCAAGTGCTAAACTCGAGTAAGGAAGAGCTAAACTCGAGTATACAAGTGTAAACTCGAGTTTGCAGCGTGATCAGCTCTTCAGCAACTCTGTTTCACGTTTCAGCACAGGCGAGGTCTGGTAATTCGATGATATCTCTCAAACCAGGAATCAGATTGACGTGAAACCAGTGGCATTTGAAACTAGACATCCAAAGCGTCATTTTGATATATAAATCAAGTCCAAAGGTGTCAAGATCAAGGAGCTATGATTTTTACAAGTTGCCATAAGAATCAACGTCACAGTCCAGACCCACCTTCGGTATTTTGAGTGTAACTCTCAATCTACAAATCTTTTTGAGCTGAAATCAGTGGCATATGAAAATAGACTCAAAGAGCTTTCCATCAAGAGTTGAACGGACCAAAACGGAGTTCAGACCAGGGAGATATGGCCCTCAAAAGTGGACAGATAATTTCAAGAAAGCAATCAAACTTGTTGAGCTTAAGTGCAAGCTGCGGTATAGGTTTGCATACCGCAGTTTTGGACTTCGAGGAAGCGAACCAGGTTTTTTAAATGAAGTCAATACTGCGGTATTGGTAGGCAAACTTCGAGTATTGGACTTCCGAATGAAACCAAGATTTTAAACGAAGTCAATCTGCGTTTGCGTAGCCAAACTCGAGTATTGGACTTCGAGAAAGCAACCAAGAGTTTCGAGCTAAGTCAATACTTCCGCCTTTACTGCAGTTTGTAAGTGAAAGTATGCTAAACTACAGTTTGCATGAACATACTGCAGTTTACAACGGTAAAAAACTGATTTTTGAATTACACGAATTTGCAAATCACTCTTGTTTGATCCTATTGCCTTCATGAATCATTCACTTATGTTCCCAGATATGTTTAACAAGTTTATTGAGTGAATTTCAGTTAGCACGAGATGAAGATCAATGAAGATCAAAGCAAAAAGCAAAAAAGTGCTCGGTGCATTTAATGCACTTCGCAAATCAACCTTCTTTTGGATAATCCACACGAGCACGCATTCTCAACGGTCAAGAATGCTTTCTTCATCAAGTAAACTCTTCTCCAACGGGCAAATCCTCGAGTTCCACTTCAGATCAATTAATCACATGGATTAGTTGGAGTTTAGAGAGAGAAGCGAGACCACACTTAATGATAATCAACTACAACGGTCCGATTCATCCTACAACGGTCATAAACGGTCACGAGACCTTTCTCTATCTATAAAAGTCATGGACACAAGCGAGAAAAACGTGGAGATACAAGATTACAATGCCAAAATGCTGATACTACGCTTCTACATCCTTTTCACTCGTTTTACTTGTCTAGATAGCTTAGAGAGTGAAATGAATTGTGTTTGTACTTCGGTGATTATTTATCCATTCCTTTGAGAGGAAAATTATTGTAAACACATTATCTTTCGAGAGTTACTCAAGATTGGGAATCTTGAGTGGGATATACATTGTGTTGATTACAACTTGTAAGGGGAGTGAATCCTAATGAGAGGATTACTTGATACGAGTGTGTAATCAAGCGGTGTGTTGATTACAGTATTGTAAGGGGGAGTGAATCCTAGAGAGAGGATTGCTTCGATTACGAGATCGTGTAATCAAGAAGATTAAAGATAGTGGATTGAAAATCCCAAGCGAGGCTTGAGGAATTTGGACGTAGGTCAAGGATAAGGCCGAACCGGTATAAATCTGTTTGCAAGCTCTTCTCCCTTATCTCTTACATTTCCAGCATTTACATTTGAATGTTTGTCAATTGGTTTATAATTCACTCCTTTTATACAAGTTGAATTTCTTGAATTGAGAAAAGATTTTCATAGAATCTAAATTTTTATACTTCACCCAATTCACCCCCTCTTGGGTTCAGCCGGTACAAAGCTTATATAAATTTCATTTATGGCCCTCCTACTGAAGAAGAAAGAGCTCTGTGTTGGCACAAAGTCCAGCGAATTAGTAGTAACATCTTTGCTTATTGGTTATGTATAGGTGATTTTAACGATATCCTGTCCCAAACTGAAAAATGTGGCGGTAGATTGAGATCGTGTAGAAAGATACTAAACTTTAAATGCTTTGTGGCTGACTATGAGCTGGAGGACTTGGGTTTCAATGGTTATCATTACACTTGGTGTAATAACCGAACTGAACTAGATACTATTTAGGAGCGTATTGATTGAGCCTTTGGTAATTTACAATTAAGAGAGCAGTTTCCGAATCTTCGGGTTTATCATATTGACCCTATTAGGTCTGATCACCATTTGCTCTTCGTTTAGTTCCTCCCAGACAGTCATAGAAGAAAGCGAGTGTTTCGTTTTGAAGCGCCATGGACTCTTCATGGTAATTTTCTTCAAGTAGTGCAAGATAGTTGGAGGCTCTCACCTACAAGTACTTATTCTACTCTTGATCTTTTTGTTATTAAATTGATGGGTTGTAGAGATGATTTCTCACATTGGAGTAAGAAGGAATTCCTAAACAACGATTATCGGGAACTTAAAAATCCAGCTAGCTTCTCTTACACAGGGGCCTATTAATCTTGTATCGACTCATGCTATATCTGATGTTAAATTGGAGTTAGACATGTTATTTGCTCTTGAAGAACAATATTGGTTGCAACGCTCACGTGTGATCTAGTTAGAGGCGGGGGACAGAAATTCTCGTTTTCTTCATCCATCTACTGTTAAAAGAAGGCATCAAAATAATATAGTGTGTATTAGAGATGACAGTGGTAACTGGTTATTGGAAAAGAATGCAATTTCCCAAAATATTGCTAATTTTTTCCAAAATCTCTTTTTATCCTCTGGGGCTATTGACATGGATTCAGTATTGGAATTTATTGATGCAAAAATCTTTGATGATATGAATAGAAATCTCATGCTTCGTTTTTCACGGGAGGAAATTAAAAGGCGGCTTTCAGCCTAGGAAGTTCAAAAACGCCGGGCCGGATGCTTTTCTAGAAAGTTCTAGAGTAAATACCTTTTTTGGTCTTTGACAAAAAACACTGACCTTATTTTGGTCCCTTACAAAAAAATCGACCCTTATTCGTCATTTTTAAGGGACTATAAAGGATCTTTTGGAAATTTGTGAGGGATCAAAATGTCAACCAATCGACCCTTATTCGTCCTTTTTATGGACTAAAAAGGACCTTTTTTTTTTTGTAAGGGACCAAAATGGGGATTGCGTTTTTAGTCAGGGACCAGAAAGGGTATTTACTCAAAGTTCTATCACATTGCCGGGGCTGAAGTAGGTGAGTCCATTTGCAATATGGTTCAAGATTTTTCCTTGGGCAAGTTTAATTTGAATGGAATTAATGAGACTAACATTACCTTGATTCCTAAAGTTGATAGACTTGATCATGTGTCTCAGTTCCAACCTATTGGGTTGTGTAACTTCTCTTATAAGATCATCTCAAAGCTCATGACTAATAGAATGTGGCCCCTGCCTGATAAGTGCATTTTCCAGAATCAAGGTGCCTTTGTAACTAGCCATTGTATTCATGATAATATTATTATTGCACATGAGTCTATCATTACTCCATCATAAAAAATCTGGGGGTAAGTTCGAGTTCTCTCTTAAGATAGATATGAGTAAGGCACACGACCGAGTTGAATGGGATTTCCTGGAGCGTGTTTTACTGAAATTCGGCTTTTGTAGTAATTAGGTGTCTCTTGTTATGAGATGTGTTCGGTCTGTAAGTCAAAATATTTGTTCATCTGGTGAGACTGTTTGTTCTTTTTCTCCAAGTAGGGGCCTCCGTCAAGGGGAACCTATTTCGCTGTATCTTTTCATCATAGTTGTTGAGGTTCTGTCGATTATGATCAAGAAATGTTAAATGGATAAACAGCTTACGAGAGTTAGACTGAGTCACAATTGCCCAACACTTACTCATAGTTTCTTTGCGAGAGGATGTTCTCTTCTACATGCATGCAAGGTGAGGGAATTGTGTCCAATTGGCCAAGATTTTGAGTATGTGCTATTCTGCTTTAGGCTATACTATTAATCTTGATAAGTCCAGTATCTTCTTTTCCATTAATACACCCGATGAAGTCAGATTTATGGTGGGTAATTGATAAACCCTAATTTTATATATTTTATCCCACCTTATTGAGTTAGTTTGGGGATTATTTTAGGCTAATTTGGATATAATAGATAATATTTGAATTATTAGCCAATTTTAGAAGATAATATAAATCTAAGTAATTATCGAGATATTGGGCTTAAATTATTTATTCGATTGATATCTCATTATTAAATAATATCTCTTAATATATAATATATCATGATTTTATCATATTAGAAAAATCCTATGGTGCGAGAACTTTTCGGGGAAAACTAAAAGGAAAATCCTATGGTAAAATTTTATTGGGCTACTTGAATTTTATTGGGCCCAAGTTGGTACCCAAATATCTTCTTCCCCATTTATTTAACCTAGCGGATGGAGGAGAGAGAGGACATTCACGCGGCCGAGATAGACGCTCTCGTTGATAGGTATTTGGAAGACGCACGCCGAGGAGAGAAAACACGCATATTGAAATTCGAGACCTTGATTCACGCGGAGACAATTTGATTTGATCAATTCATCTTGAATTCCTTTTCTCTCACGCGGGGCCCACCACCTTTAATCAATTGATTCATCAATTGTTTTAAACCAACTCCTCCAGTGGATGCGTCTTTGTGCGAAATTGAATCCTTCATTTATTAATCAAATGGCCATGAGGTGCATAATGTTTAGTGGAGGGGCAATTTTCATGGAAGCTTGAGATCTTCGGGAGGCAACTTGGGAGGAACATGGAGAAAGCTAGAGCCTAGGGTTTTACACTTGAAGACCACAAGGGAGTGTTGTTCCTTTTATCTTTTTAATTCAAAACTTGAGATTATTTAGTTTTAAATGATTTACGGTTGTATTAATTGAGAACAATCTAGTTTTAGATTGTAAACTTATTTCTTTTGGATTAGATTGATAATTCGAAGTTTTTACGCTTATTGTTGGATTCTTGTTTGCAACCTTTAGATTGTCAATTGAATTAATAATTGAGTTTTCATTATTAATTTAATTGTCAATTGGGTTTACCGATTTAATTGTTTAATTGAGTCGATAAATTATCTAGTTGTTTAATTGGATGATTGTAAATAAGATTCTAAAATTAATTAGAAATTAATTGTATTGGTTTTTAATGAGTTTAATTAGCCACCACTTATTTCACTATGAGTTTTCGGGTGTAATATGTGTTATTAAACTTGAGGGTTTCCCATGTTTAATTAGGCAATTAAATTCATTACTTCCAATCTTCCATCAACCCCCTTTGGTCTAACTAATTAATTTGGGCTAAGTTAAATCCATGCAATTCCTAAGTTGTCCCCTTTATCATCATAATTGAATTAAATCTTTGTTAATTTATTTTCTTAAGATTTTAATATTCTCTCATAACGAAAACCCCCAAAAAATTGCATTTAAATTCATATAGATTAGTTTCATTCTCATTTAGGTTTTAGACTAAATTTTCATTCTGCATTTAGTTAGTTTAGTTTTGTTTGCATTTTTTTTATCACCTAAATTTAACCTAAAGAAAACCCACAACTTGCTCCTTGGGAGAATGACCTAGGTTGACCCTATATTACATAATTAATTAGGACCTAGTTTAATTGGTGCTTTAGCGACAAAAGCGAGGCTCATCAATTTTTGAGCGATTCTTGGGGAGCAACGGTTAGGCTTAGGTTTGAGTTTTTAGGTGACTTCGTAGGTAATTCTTTATTGCATGACCCGATCCTCTTGAAGAATTGTTTGAATTTGATCCTGAGATTGAGAAGACATTTCGCCAACGAAGAACTAGAGCTAGAACTCTTTTAGGCAATAGTTCCTCTGTTAAGCCCATTGTTAAATCCCTCGATTCTAAGGTCAATATGGACGGTGATAATAATCGTGTTAATCTTGATGATAATGCAATTCCGAATGCTCATATTGTTGATCCTATTATGACCATTAATGAATTGGGTTCACGATCTGCATTTTCAAAATTGGTGCATCAATTATCGATATTAATGTGAATTTTGAGTTGAAATCTGGATTGATACACTTACTTCCAAAATTTAATGGCCTTTCGGGGGAGGAAGCATACAATCACTTGAAGATGTTTCACATGGTTTTACCTTTGCTATGAAACCAGTTAATGTGATCGAAGATCAAATTAAGATGCGTGCCTTCCCATTCTCTTTGGAAGGATCTGCTAAAAGCATTTGGTTGCTTTCGTCGCCCCTGGATTTATTACTTCATGGAATCAACGAAGAAACTATTCTTGGAAAAGTATTTCCTAGCCTCTCGCACTTCATCTATCGGGAAAGACATAAGTAGATGTCAACAAATTGTGGGGAGTCCTTATATGAGTATTTGGAGCGTTTTAAAGCATTGTGTGCTAGCTGCCCTCACCATCAAATTGCGAGATACATTATTGATCGAATACTTCCATGAAGGGCTCTTACCTTTGGAGAGAGATTTGTTAGATTCGGCGCCGGTGGTGGTCTTCTTGACTTGTCAATGATGCTTGGGAATTGACGAAAAGAAAGCTAAGAACGACCAACAATTTGGTTCTAGACAACCGGTAAAAGTTAATGAGGTGGGATTACTCTCTTCTAATTCTGAGTCTCGCCTAGAGAGCAAAATTGATAGACTTGCATCTGCTATGGAAAAAATGGCTATGTCCCATATGCAAAATTCTTCCAATATGGTCAATCCTATGGGGCCCTCTACTTCTTTTACGCCACGACCTACCTCAAATGCTTTAATAGGGCCACTATGTTCTATTTGCTCTCTAGCCACTCATGCTACGACTCTTGTCCCTACATGAATGACGAGTTGAATCTTGCAATGCAATATATCCCTCTAGACCTATGACTCAAGGTGGCCAAAAGTATGATCCTTACTCCAATACATATAATCTGGGTGGCGTGACCATCCAAATCTTCGATATGGGAATGGCCAACCTCGGCAAGCACGATTTAATCAAAGTGGAAATTCTAGTGGCAAAATGTTTCAACAGGTTAGACAATCAGTCCCAGTGCAAGATGAAGGTTCAAAATGGGATAGCAAGATGGAAGCAATGATGAAAATCCTAATGCAGCAGCAGCAGCAAACGCAGCAACAGCAGCAACTACAGCAACAACAGCAACAACAAATTGAAACTCTTCTAACTCATATTGGTCAATCGTCTAATGTACATGGTAATGCACCGAGTCAAGGTTCAGGACGGCTTCCATCTCAAGTGGTAACCAATCCAACGCATTTGGAACTCAAAGCAAAATCCTCATATAGGTGGAGTCAATGCTATATCTCTCCGACGTGGGAAGACAATCCCCTCTGCAGATCCTGTTACAAACAATGCTTCAAAAGACAAGGAAGTTGCTGATGACTCTCTTTCTGCTTCCACATCACAGGATCTGTCCACCTTACCAAAAACACATGTGGTGCCTAATGAAGAACAAGAAAAGGAGGATGAAGGAAAGCAAGTAATCAAGCAGGCCCTACCTTTTCCTACTGTGGTAGCTAAAAATTTGAAAAAAGAAAAAGAAGGAAGCGAGATGTTCAATGAAATCTACGATATATTCAAGAAGGTAGTGATTAATGTTCCATTAGTTGACTTAGTCACACAAGTGCCTAAATATGCAAAATTCTTGAAGGAATTGTGTACTACAAAGAGAAAGTTTAAGCATGAAGGCAAGGTTGACTTAGGGGCAGTTGTCTCCTCTCTTTATCAAATGCCAATGCCAATGAAGTGCAAAGATCCTGGTAGTTTCCTCATACCTTGCACTATTGGGGATGTTGAATTCTCTGATGCCTTAGCAGATTTGGGAGCCGCTATTAATGTTATGCCAAAATCGGTCTTTGATCAACTCAAGGGTGTAGAGCTTAAGCCCACAAATCTTGTTGCATCCCTTCGATAGACGTTGCACGGTCCCGGAAGGCGTCTTAGAGGACATCTTGGTTAAGGTAAAAGATTTCATATTCCCTGAGACTTCTATGTTCTTGATATGGATGATGGTCGGTTTAGGCGAAGGGACATTCATCTTTAATTTTAGGTAGGCCCTTCAAAACTGCTAGAGCTATGATAGATGTGCATCTTTGGTAGCCTTACTCTAGAATTTCTTTGGTGAAACTATTAAATTTAATGTGCTTGAATCTATGAGACACCCCTCGATGATTGTGCGGAGATAGATGTTAATTTTATTGATGCTATTACGGATGATTCTATCGTAAATCTTAAAGAGAGTATGCTTAGTAGATCTGTGATATTCTTTGGTTTAGATGATACTATCTCTTGCGCATGTGCTAAAATTGGTAATTGTGATACATGTCTTGACCTTGATGATCTTGATATTGATATTTTCTTGATGCTATTGAGATTATGAGACATTCTAGACATGATGCTTATGTGCCTATTTGTAGCATTAGTGATTCTAGTGGTCATGTATCGATACTACTCTTGATTCGATGGAATTTCTCGGCTACTTAATGTGATTGATGCCATGGATAAACTGATTTGTCTTATTTGTCGATTCTAAGTTATCGATTAGCATTGATCATGTCTCGATGTGGAAATTTCGATTCTAATTCTATCCTCACATGAGTGCTACGATAGCACTATTGATGTTGATTGTGATGTGTGCGTCGATTCAACCGCTGCTCTTGCGGTTTCTACTAATACTCCTCAAGGTGGGAAAGTTTACTCTTGTTTGTGAGTCGGCATGCGGGTTTCTAGTTTGACTAATGTTGAATTGAAGCCGCTCATACCTTCAATTCAACAAGCTCCATCTTTAGAGTTAAAGCCACTTCGACTCATTGAAGTATGCTTATTTGGGGAAAGACGAGACACTTCTGTGATTGTAGCTAGTGACATAGCTGGCGATGAGGAGACCTTTGTTAGAGGTACTTAGGCGACGGATGAAAGCTATTGGTTGGACTCTTGCCGATATCCCTGGAATCAACCCAAATGTGTGCACGCATCGAATCCTGCTAGAAGATGGTGCCAAAGGCGTACGACGACCCACGCGACGACTCAACCCATTGATTCTTGATGTGGTAAAGAAAGAAGTCTCTAAACTTCTTTCTGCGGGTATAATCTACCCTATTTCGGCGTAGTTGGGTAAGTCTAGTTCAAGTAGTACCTAAGAAAGCTGGTATTACTGTGGTTCGTAATGATGAAGGTGAGCTAGTTCCAACTAGAGTTCAAAATAGTTGGAGGGTATGTATTGACTATAGAAGATTGAATTCAGTGACTAGAAAGGACCATTACCCCCTTCCCTTCATAGATCAAATGTTAGAAAAGACTGGCCGGTAAATCACATTCGCTTTCGGATGGTTTTTCTGGTTATTTCCAAATTTCTATTGCACCGAGGACCAGGATAAAACCACATTCACATGTCCATTTGGAACCTTTGCATATAGACGCATGCCATTTGGTTTATGTAATGCACCAGGTACTTTCAGCGTTGCATGGTTTCCATATTCTCTCGATTTTCTTGAGCACTTTGCATGGAAGTTTTCATGGATGATTTCTTGTTTATGGTGATTCTTTTGATGCATGCTTAGCTAGTTTGGACATGGTTTTGGAAAGATGCATTCAATATAATCTTGTGTTGAATTTTGAAAAATGTCATTTCATGGTTAAGAAAGGAATTGTTTTGGGCCATGTTGTTTCACATGATGGTATTGAGGTTGATAAAGCTAAGGTTGATATTATTTCCTCCCTTCCATATCCATCATGTGTGAAAGATGTACGTTCTTTTCTTGGGCATGCGGGATTTTATAGAAGATTCATCTAGAATTTTAGTAAAACAGCATTGCCATTGTCTCGTTTATTGCAGAAAGATGTGGGTTTTGTTTTTGATGATGCTTGCGGTATGCATGGGATGATTTAAAGAAGAGACTCACCACACCCCTATCATTCGGCCACCTAATTGGAGCCTACCATTTGAGCTCTTGTGTGATGCTTGACTATGCATTAGGTGCCGTTCTTGCCGTAAAGTAGAAAAGAGACAACGTATCATAGCCTATGCATCTAGGACTTTAGATGCTGCTAACTACACTACCACAGAGAAAGAGTTATTTGCAATCGTCTTTGGGTTAGAGAAATTTCGATCCTACATTCTTCACACGAAGGTGACTGTGTTTACTGATCACTCAGCTATCAAGTACTTGTTTAAGAAACCGGACTCCAAACCCCGCCTCATTAGGTGGGTGCTTCGATACAAGAGTTTGATGTGGAGATTCGAGATAAGAGTGGTGCGAGAGAATATGGTAGCGATCATTTGAGTAGAATTGAAACACCTACGGTAACATCTTTACCCTTAGATGACTTTCTGATCAAAGGCTCGTGAAGTTGTTGTTTCTATCCCTTGGTATGCTGATATTGCTAATTATCTAGTTGCATCTGTTTTACGATGACATGAATAAACATCAATTGAATAAGTTTAAGAGAGACGCTAAATTCTATATATGGGATGATCCCTACTTGTGGCACATTTGTAGTGATCAAATTATTAGGCGATGCATTCGATGTTGAATTTGAGTGTCTTGACTTTTTGCCATACTCTTGCATGTGGGGGACATTTTAGTGCTAAGCGTCGCTAGGAAAGTTTTGGAAAGTGGATTGTTTTGGCCAAGTCTATTTCGTGATGCCCATGAATTTTGTAAGAAGTGTTCAGTGCCGGTTGTGGGTAATATTTCTAGGAAGCATGAGATGCCCCAACAACCCTTATTATTCGTGAAGTCTTTGATGTTTGGGGAATTGATTTCATGGGACCTTTTCCACTTCGTTTGGTTATTTGTACATCTTCTTGTTGTGGATGATGTGTCAAAGTGGGTTGAGGCAATCCCGCTCGTACTAATGACTCTTACGTAGTGGTTTCCTTTGTTCGATCGCACATTCTTTGCAGATTTGGCATTCCTAGAGCCATCATTAGCGATCAAGGAACTCATTTTTGCAATCGGAGTTTGCGAGCTTGCTTGGTAAGTATGGGGTGATGCATAAGGTGGCCACTCCATATCACCCTCAAACGAATGGTCAGGCAGAACTCTCTAATAGAGAAATCAAGCTCATTTTAGAAAAGACAGTGCAACCCAACCGGAAGGATTGGAGTAAACGGCTCGATGATGCACTTTGGGCATATCGTACAGCATATAAAAGTCTCATTGGCATGTCTCCATACAGGATTGTCTACGGCAAAGCATGTCATTTTCCAGTGGAGGTGGAGCACAAGGCATCTTGGGCAATTAAAAGGTGCAATCTTGATCTTGCTAGTCTTGGTATTGAACGGAAGTTGCAATTACAAGAGCTTGAAGAATTAAGAAGAGAAGCTTATGAGAATGCTAGAATTTATAAGGAAAGAACTAAAGCAGCCCATGACAAACTTATTATGAAGAGAGACTTTCAACTTGGGCCAAAAAGTTCTACTCTATGTATCCGCTTGAAAATCATGCTGGAAAGCTCCGCTCTCGATGGGAGGGACCCTTCATTGTCACGATGTTTTCCGTATGGAGCTGTGAAGATCAAAAGGGAGCCACATGGAAAATGCTTCACCGTCAATGGACACCGCTTAAAGCCATTCTTTGATGGATTCTCCACTCAGGCAGTGGAGGTTGCTACACTGCGTGACACCACGTAGATGTCGGTTGTATTCCTTCCTTCACTCTTTTATTTTGCTTTGTCATATTACTGAGTTGCGTAGTGCTACGTATTACTTGACGGTGAGATCTATTATGACTGTTTTGCAATGAGGACAATGCAATGTTTAAGTGTGGGGGAGGGATCAACTGTTTTGAATGCGAAAATTGCAAGTTTTGAGTAACTTTAGTATGATGCATTCTTGATTTGAAAAGTGATTGATCATGTTTTGAGTTGGAGAACCTAGTGGCAATGGATTTGATTTTGGTGAATTTAGGCTAGTGATAATATTCCTAGTGAGATTTTGAGCCTAATACATATTTTTTTTAGTGTGTACCCCTATCTCTTTACTTGATCTAGAACTTGACTTGAATCTTATTTGAGGCTGCATTTTATGCATGAGTATTCATAAAAATGATAAAGGCATTCATTTGATTTTAGCCAGATAAGCCAAAAATCCTACCATTTTCATGCATATATCTTTTGTTTAGCCCTTTGAGCCTATTTATTTATTTATTTTTTTTTTTTTCCATTTTGTCTACACCCATCGCCATAAAAAAAAAGAAAAAAAAAACCTTTTTGAATGTCTTAGGAGTTGAAGAGCATTGTATTATCTCTTTTGGATAGAAGAATATGCATAAAGTTAGGAATTGGGTCATTGTGAAAAATATGGTAGATTATCTTGAAAAAGAAAAAAAAAATGGAAAAGAAAAAGAATGAAAAAAAGGGAAAAAGAAAGAAAGAAAAGAATGATGACTCGGTTGATTTAGTTTGGTTTCTTGCATCCCATATTCTCTATTGTCTCATTCTCTTCATCTTTTAAGATATTCAACTTTGTTTTTCCAAATACCGCACCCTTTCTTTCTTAACCTTAGCCCCATTACAACCAAATAAAAGTCCTTTAGATTTATGAATGCACTTGCTTTATTAGCGGTGGAGAACTAAGATTCTTGTCAAGCCTATGGAAAGAGTGTTGGATAGGGATGAATTTGAGCGTAAACACAAACCTATACACTTTTGAGTGAAGAGTGACATACACATTATCCTTGGTAAGGGATTTCTAGCTTAAGTTCCCCTTTGTCAAGTAAATTGCCGGGATGTTTGCTTTCTAAATTTATGAGAAGATCACTTGGACATGAGAGGTCTTTGAAATGCTTTTGTTTACTTATTGCTTGTGATTGGAACATTCATTTTTGAAGTTTTAGTTTAGTTTAGTTTTCTTTTGTTTTTGTTTTTATTTTTTTTTTCGTTTATGTTCCCTTGGTCTTGATTTGTTTTGCCGGGAGTGCAAATGATAAGTGTGGGGGAGTTGATAAACCCTAATTTTATATATTTTATCCCACCTTATTCGGTTAGTTTGGGGATTATTTTAGGCTAATTTGGATATAATAGATAATATTTGAATTATTAGCCAATTTTAGAAGATAATATAAATCTAAGTAATTATCAGATATTGGGCTTAAATTATTTATTCTGATTGATATCTCATTATTAAATAATATCTCTTAATATATAATATATCATGATTTTATCATATTAGAAAAATCCTATGGTGCAGAACTTTTCAGGAAAACTAAAAGGAAAATCCTATGGTAAAATTTTATTGGGCTACTTGAATTTTATTGGGCCCAAGTTGGTACCCAAATATCTTCTTCCCCATTTATTTAACCTAGCGAGATGGAGGAGAGCGGAGGACATTCACGCGGCCCTTGCAGATAGACGCTCTCGTTGATAGGCATTTGGAAGACGCACGCCGAGGAGAGAAAACACGCATATTGAGGCCGAGGACGCTTGATTCACGCAGAGACAATTTGATTTGATCAATTCATCTTGAATTCCTTTTCTCTCACGCGGGGCCCACCACCTTTAATCAATTGATTCATCAATTGTTTTAAACCAACTCCTCCAGTGGATGCGTCTTGTGCGAAATTGAATCCTTCATTTATTAATCAAATGGCCATGAGGTGCATAATGTTTAGTGGAGGGGCAATTTTCATGGAAGCTTGAGATCTTCGGGAGGCAACTTGGGAGGAACATGGAGAAAGCTAGAGCCTAGGGTTTTACACTTGAAGACCACAAGGGAGTGTTGTTCCTTTTATCTTTTTAATTCAAAACTTGAGATTATTTAGTTTTAAATGATTTACGGTTGTATTAATTGAGAACAATCTAGTTTTAGATTGTAAACTTATTTCTTTTGGATTAGATTGATAATTCGAAGTTTTTACGCTTATTGTTGGATTCTTGTTTGCAACCTTTAGATTGTCAATTGAATTAATAATTGAGTTTTCATTATTAATTTAATTGTCAATTGGGTTTACCGATTTAATTGTTTAATTGAGTCGATAAATTATCTAGTTGTTTAATTGGATGATTGTAAATAAGATTCTAAAATTAATTAGAAATTAATTGTATTGGTTTTTAATGAGTTTAATTAGCCACCACTTATTTCACTATGAGTTTTCGGTGTAATATGTGTTATTAAACTTGAGGGTTTCCCATGTTTAATTAGGCAATTAAATTCATTACTTCCAATCTTCCATCAACCCCCTTTGGTCTAACTAATTAATTTGGGCTAAGTTAAATCCATGCAATTCCTAAGTTGTCCCCTTTATCATCATAATTGAATTAAATCTTTGTTAATTTATTTTCTTAAGATTTTAATATTCTCTCATAACGAAAACCCCAAAAAATTGCATTTAAATTCATATAGATTAGTTTCATTCTCATTTAGGTTTTAGACTAAATTTTCATTCTGCATTTAGTTAGTTTAGTTTTGTTTGCATTTTTTTTATCACCTAAATTTAACCTAAAGAAAACCCACAACTTGCTCCTTGGGAGAATGACCTAGGTTGACCCTATATTACATAATTAATTAGGACCTAGTTTAATTGATTTTGCTTTAGCGACAAAAGCGGGCTCATCAAGTAATATCCTGGGTGTCTCGGTGTCTGAGGATCTTGGTAAATATCTTGGCATTCCTAGCATTTGGGGGAAAAGTAAAAATCAAGCTTTGGCTTATATCAGGGAACGTGTATTAAACAGGCTCCAAAGTTGGGGACTTTCTCTCTTATCCTTTGCTGGCCGTAAAGTTATGATCAAAGTGGTAATCCAGGCTATCCCAATATATCCTATGAATTGCTTCAAGTTTCCTTTAAAATCTTGTAAGGAGTTAAATAGCCTTATCGCTACCTTTTGGTAGAATGGTAATGCTCTTGGGAGACAAACTCATTGGAAATCTTGGGATACTCTTACATTTGGGAAGGATATTGGTGGTATGTGCTTCCGAGATCTAACTATAATGAATGATGCCCTATTGGCTAAAGCTGCTTTGAGATTAATGGTAAGACCTCAGGATTTGTGAGCTCAGGTACTCGAAGAGTGTATACTTTCTTAAGGGTGAATTTATTGATTTGAAAAAAGGGTACAAGGCGTCGTAGTGTTGGTCCAGTATTCTGGATGGAAGGGAGCTTCTTAAAAAAGAACTTAAATAGGTCTTGGGGACTAGAGAAGCAATTAGAATATGGGGAGATACTTGGGTTCCTATTGTTCCTTTCCTTGAGAAACCGCCTAATATGGAGGATTATTATGTGTCTCACGATAGAGTATGTGATCTTATTCTTGATGGTGAATGGAATCTCTCTCCAATTAGTCAATATTTGGGTCACATGAAGTTAAAAATGCGATTTACACAATTCTTTTCCTGGTAATGGGTTCGATGACAAATTGGTGTGTCTAATGCTAAAAAATGGAGATTACATGGTAAAACTGGGTTATCATTTTGGTAAAGAAAAACTTGCCACCTTTGCTAGCAAGGCAGGGTCTTCTATCATAATTCCTTCTTCGAATTGGAAATCGCTCTGGAAAATAAAGATTATTCCACGCGTGCAATAATTTATTTGGTGCATCCTGAGTAATGCTATTGCCACAAATGCTTCCCTCTTCCGTTGAAGAAGATCCAGTACGAGTCAATGTCCCATTTGTATTGATCAGGAAGAGACTTTAGAACATATTTTCTTCCATTACCCATGGACTAGATGCGTTAGTTTGGTTGTACACTAGGAGTTAGAATGGTCACATCCAGTGTGCATAACTTTAATGTTTAGTGGTTGCAAATGACAGGTACAAATGCTCTGTGCCCCCAGGACATTACCTTAATTTGTTGGATTTTATAGTTTATTTGGAAGAAGCTAAATGCTAAGGTTTTTTACCACATTGATCTAAATCCTTCAATTGTTATTGATTCACTACTACAAAAAATGATAACTACTTCCCTAAGAGACGTTCTAATTTTTAAAAAGGAAGTTAAAAATGAAAGTAGTGGCATTCTTGTAAATAAATATTGATATTCTCAAATTTGACGTCGTGAAATAAGTTTGAACGTCTAAAATAAATTAAGGCGTCCTAAAACAATATCGACGCCTAATTTTAAAATATTTTCCGCCAAATTGGTCTTAATTAGCGCCATTTCTGAATTTTTTTGGCGCGTAATTTTAAGGCGTCCTGATGTATTTGTAGGTCGCCTTAATTAGGTCAAAATTTTAATTTTTTGGGCTTTAAAGCGTCCTGATAATATATCAGGACGACTTACTTAAAATTTATTAAGGCGTCCCTGTGTTCATGTTAGGACGCCTTAATCGAATTTTAAGGCGCCCTAATGTCAAGTGAGGACGCCTTAATTAATTTTAAGGCGCCCTACTCTATTTTTCGTGTCGCCTTAATTGGCGACAATTTTTTTTTTTGGTAATTATTTGGCTTTTTAGGCGTCCTATTTATCAATTAGGCGCCTTAATTAATTTTTTTGACGTCCCGGTACTTGATTAGGACGCCTTAAAAACCCACTTAAACTCTATTATTCATTCATGGTGCTTACTCACACACACATATCAGTCCCGCCGCTCACTCACGTTGAAAGCAAACCCAAAATCGCTCACCCCTCACTCACCTGCTCTCTCACTCGGCTCCTTCCCTACCAAAAGCCCTTTCATTTTTCCCTCTCATTGTGCTCGAGAGCTCCGTCGACTTTGCTCGCTTTGTTGTCGTCGCGCGCGAGAGCTCCGTCGATTTTGCTTAATTGCTCTGTTGCCGTCGCAAAGAGGCGGACTAAGGTATTTAAATTTTAATTTTTTTTTTTAACAAATTCCCCATGCCTTCTGTCTCATTCTCCTTCTTCCTCGTTTTTGACCTAGCTAGGGATTGAAATTCCCTTCTTTGTCTTCGGACCCCTCCTTCCTCCTTCCATTATCACCACCCACCTCGTCGTCCTTTGACACGACGGCAAGACAACCCGAGAACTCAAAAGCTCGACGCACGAGAATCTTGGAGTCGGACCGTGAAGCTCGGGGAGGTATTGGGTTTTCCTTTTCACAACTCGCCGCCGCTATTACAAGTACCGTGGCTTCCTCTGTTTCTTCAGGTGAGTTTAATCTTCCCAACTTAATTTATCCTTTGCTATATCATCAAAAAAATCGTGTAACAATTTTTTCATATCACTCATAGGATTTGGGTCTAACCAGGGGATTAGTCCCTTGTACAATTTTGTGAACAAATTCAATTATCAATATCTGTTGGGAGCAAGTAATTTATAGGTGTTATTTAAATTGCAATATTATTTGTGTATGTCCATGATCTGTTAAGAGGTGTCTCTTAGGCCCTGTTTGTTACAGAGAAAGTTTGGGGAAGGAAAGGAATGGAAGATTATGAGGGAAGTTTAAAAATGTGAGCCGTTTGGTGCACTAGGGAAAGGAAGTTAGTTGAGGGAAGATGATATGTTTGGTATGAAGAATTGAGTGTTTGTTAAGTGGGAAGATTAGGTGAAATTCCCACAATGCCCTTAAACCGTTCGAACGTCAAGCGCCTGGTTCGAACGTAAAGCACTAAAGGGACAACGCGGTTCAAACGAAAAATTGGACAAGAACCAAACTTGTGCAAAATTGTTTATATCGAACATTCGAGGAACAGCAAAATGATAGAAACAGAAGTA
Organism: Acacia acuminata; assembly: GCA_019022655.1. Taxonomy (NCBI): domain Eukaryota; kingdom Viridiplantae; phylum Streptophyta; class Magnoliopsida; order Fabales; family Fabaceae; genus Acacia; species Acacia acuminata. The sequence continues at coordinate 2,115,931 of JAFJYI010000125.1, forward strand.
GGCTTTTTTGACAGAAACAAAAGTAATATAAATGCAAGACAGTAAAAAACCACAACACAGACCCACACATCGTCTTCTTGTTCTTGCTCATGTTTTTCCACTTCTTCTTCGCGGTCATTCTCGTTGATTTTCTCAAGAACTTTGTGGTGGGTGTTTTGGGTTTTGGGTTGGGTTTTGCAACTGGGCACATCGGAGACACGATCGGAGCAAGAGGGTCAGCAAAAAGATTTAGATTTAGTCGTTCTTGAAGCTGCGATAATGTAAGTTTTTCCCCCTTTGATTATTGCATTGATCTTTTTTGTTTGCTATACTTAACAATGCTTATCATTTTATTTCGATCATAGTGTCACTACGACATATGCGTCCGAGAAAGGCCGAAAGGATTTGTATGGATTCTTAAGTCCAATAAACACGGCCCAAGCTCGCAGTGTGTTAACCAAAAGGACGCTTTATGTTGGTGCTACAATTGTCCAGCAAGATGATCGTTGTTATCTAGCCCCAATACTTGAAGGGTACGTAATTTAGTTGTCTATTTAAGATTTTTAAGAATAAATTCCTTTCTTATCTTAATTAATATTATAATGTGTTTGTTTTAGTGGTCATTGGACCGTGTGTTGTTTGTCCCTCCAAGAACGCATGTTATTGGTTTGATCCCTTAAGAGGTGGCAAGCCGAACGATGAAATCAAATCTATGTTTGCCAAGTAAGTAAATTTTTGTCTAAATCATTGATTCTTCATTTATATGATCTGTTTTCATGTCTGTTAATTTCCATTTTAATGTAGTGCATTCGTGGCGGCTAGATCGATTCTTTGGAGCACCAGAAAGTGGGACAAAGTGGTTTTATCCGAAAGTAAGTAGTTTCAATTCAATTTATTTCATTGACACAATGGTAGCTTTCGATATGCCTTTATCCGTTTTAACAATTTGCTTTTGATTTATAGTGCCTAAAACAACCAGCGAACTCTGAGTGCGGATACTTCGTTATGTTTTATATGCATACCATCGTTACGAGCGGACGTACTACAGGTTTTCAAAACGTACGTGATCGCTCTCTGTTTCTCAAATGATAATATTTTTTGTTCTACTTGAGTTAATTATTTTATTCGCTTCATTGGTTTAACTTATACGTTGTTTTCCAATTTATAGCTTTTTGATAGTGCGGATCCGTGCTCGAAGGAAGAGATTGATACGATTCGAGACGCTTTGGTGTAAATTTTCTTCAACGCATATAGATATGTACATCATGTGTTGCCTTGTTCGCCTTTAATAGTCTTGGTTTCTGCGGAATTGGTAACTCAGATTTGTAAATAGCCCCGAAAATTAAATCATATCAATCATTTAGAGTTTTGTTGTTGCTGTGATCTTTGTTCTGTATTGGAATTGAAACTCGGAGCTGAAAGTTGAATTTTTTGTCGTTTAAGTAATAGTTTGTTGTTGTTGTTGTTGGTCACTTGCTATTGTTGCTTGTTGTTGGTCTTCTTGGTTGCCAAGTGCGTTTTGGTCTAAATTGATCTATCTTATTGCGTCTTAAAAGTTTTGGTCACTTCTTTGTTGTTTGTTTGTTCTTGTTGTTGGTCTTCTTGGTCGCCAAGTGCCTTGTTCTTGTTGTTGGTCTTGTTGGTTGCCAAGTGCGTTTTGGTCTAAACTGATCTATCTTATTGGGTCTTAAAAGTTTTGGTCACTTGCTGTTGTTTGTTTGTTGCTGTTGTTGGTTTTTGCATCTCTTATATGCATTTTTTCTGGTTTGCCAAGTGCCTTCTTGGTGCCTTGTTTTGTTGTTGGTTTTTCTTTGTTCTTGTTGTTGATCTTATTTGCATTGTTCTATTGCACGAGTTTTCAGTTTTATATCAATGCAACGGGGGACCTTTTTTTTTTTTTAAAAAAAAAATTATAATATAAGGCGTCCCGATTTGAAATCAGGACGCCCAAAACTGATTTTTGACGCCCTAAAAGAGGCATCCGGTGTAGACTCGGGCGCCTTTTTTAGGCGTCCTATGCTAAATAGGGGACGCCTTAAATAAGGCGTCCTGCAATTGAATCAGGACGCCTTTTTTTACTAAAAAGGCGTCTTGTTTTGATTGTAGGACGCCCTAAAAAAGGCGTCCTGAATCAATTGTAGGACGCCCTAAAAAAGGCGTCCTGTTTTTAATATAGGACGCCTTATAGGTTATTTTTTCAACTATCCCTAGTCAGACGTCCTTCGCAAAAAGGACGTTAATTGCCTCTAATTCAGGACATTTTTGACCTTTTTTGTAGTAGTGATTTACCTATCAAGAGCAATCATGAATACTGACTTCCTGGAATAAATTGCATTCTGAATCTGCCATAATGAAGGATAAACAGGTCCCCGTAACTCATTGGTCCCCTCCTTCTCCGGGCTGTCTAAAGATTAATTATGATGGGTCCTTCTCATTGGGTAAGGATGCAACTGCTATAGGTGTAGTTTGTCGGGATTTCTCTGGGCATTTTAGGTGGGGCTTTGTGGATAAACTCAAGTCCATCTCTACTTTTATGATAGAAGCTAGCCTTGAAGAGGGTGCTACTTCTCGCAGTGGACTTAGGACATGATAAAGTAATATTTGAATCTGATTTCCTTTCCTTGATTAAATTTGTTGATTCTAGGACACCAGATATGATTGATTGGAAGAAGAGGACCATCGTGTAGGATATTATTTGCTCTTTTTTTTTGGGTCTAAGGTTGGGTTCTCTTTGACTTTTACCCCTAAAAGGGGAAACCGTGTAGCTGACTTTCTTGCCGCTAATGTTTATAAAGGGGTGTGTCCGGTTGGATGGGTTTTACAATTAACACTATCTTTATTGTCACTTCTAACCTTAGAGGTCTTGGAGGCAGATGTTTCTCCGGGTGTTGGTGCTTCTTTCAACCTTTAACTGATGGAGTCTCTGTTTGATTTCCCTTTGCATTTGTTTGTGTTTTAAGTTTCCTGCTAGCTGTTGTTGCTGCCTATATTTCGGTCTTTTTAGTAATCTGGTTTAATTATGTCTGTTGGCTTTCGGATATTTCATCTGTGGTAATAGCTGTGTTTTCTGGAACTAGTAATATATGATTTCCTTCTGAGCGCAAAAAAGAAAGGAAAAAGAAAAAAAGAAAAAAAAAAAGCCATCAGTTGACCAAAAAAAGAAAAAGGAAAAAAGAAGCCATCAGCTAGTTAACGACCTGGGCTCTCACGGAAAACTTCAAACTCAAACCTACCCCTCGCGCTTCCTCTCTGCCAGCAGTTTTCTCCCACGCGACTTCCCCTTCTATAAATCCCCTCCATTCCCTTCTTTCTTCTCCATCTCCCTCAGTCTCTCTAGTTTCTCATATTGGAATTGCTTCGCGCTTTCTAGTTTCTTCTCCAACTCTCTCAAGTTCTCTCTCTCTTTCCGTTCGCTATGGCACCGATGACCACATTTAAGGCCTTCGCCGTCCTCCTCGCCGTGGCTCTCTTCTCCGCCGCCGCCTCCGCTCAGGACTTGAACATGTCGCCCTCGCAGGCTCCAGCTCCCCAGGTTGGAGCTGCCGGATCTGTTTCCAGCTCTGTCACCCTCATCGGCGCCTCCATTATCCTGTCAATGCTAGCGATTTTGAAGAACTAAGAATGTTTTTATCATTGCACAGCGTGATTGTTTGAGTTGATTCATGTACAATAGAGAATTGAGATTTGCGACATTTATTATGGGTTATATATGATTTTTTTTTTTTTTTTTTTTTTGTTTAAGAATAAGAAATATAAGTATTTGATGCTGCTTATCTATTGTTTTGTAATTTGCGCTCATGGTGATGTCAAATGTGTCTTTGATTCAATTTTGGACGAAATTTAAAACTGTAACATTAATTTTATTCCAAAAAAAAAAAACCCCAGCGTTTATATACCATTATACCCTATTAATTTTTTGTAATCCTGTCATGGTTAATAGAAAACTTATAAGGAAATTAATTTTGATTTCAAATATTTTCATATTTGTCTTTTTTTTTTTTTTTTCAGTTTAAATTTATTGATACTCTTCAGTAAAAATCAAGGAGAGGAAATAATTAAATAATATTATTAGAATATTTTAGAAAAAAAACATGTAATATTAACTATCTTAACTAATATAATTAAATTATGTAAATATATCTTAGTGAGTGTTAAAAAAACGGAAGAGTAACGGATAAGCTACACAACAGTGTTAGAACTCAAAAAGCCCCCTATTCAATGAGTTTTCCCTTGGTTTTTTGTTGTTATCAGAATTATTATTATTTTAAGGGAAAATTTCTTTTAGATTTTAAGGGACCAAAAAATCTCAAAAAAGTTCAAGGGATATTCAGATATCGGAAAAGTTATGTTAACAACTCTTATCTATGGGATTAACAACTATTTAAAACTCTTCAGACATCCGAATTTCTCTTGAGTTCTAAAGAAATTTTCCCTTATTTCAATGAGGGCTTACTTAAAAGTTAGAAAAATTGAATATAGTTGATTCATATCGGTTGAATCTTTCTTAACAGAATCAATTGAGGAAGACTCTTCATCTACACTAATATTCTTATTTTTAGCTTCCATAAAAGTAGCATCGATTAAAAATTTCTCTTAATAAAATTAGGAGAAATTTGAAGAAAAAGCCATGAGTTCAATTTCAAATAAGCTCTTAGGAAAGAGAGTTTTTCAAATAAGCTCATTTTCACACGATTGGCCACATTCTTCATCGAAACGAAAAATTTAATGAAAAGGTTATAAGCTCGGTTTTTTTTTTTTTTTTTTTTTTTTTGGATATAATAAGCTTGGTTTGAGTACGAGTGGCGCGCCACCTTTATGGCCATTTGGGGCTTCTCTTATTTTATGTATTAATATATATGTATCGTATAATATTTGATTTTGGCCACTAATTTGGCCCTAGCTAATTTTTTATCTTTTCTATAATTATACTCTTTTTTTGGGATGTAAAAGGAAAGTAAAATTTTGTTTAAGATACCTATTGAAAATATTAGTATCATCTTATATCGATGTTGTTCGTCTTCATTTTAAGGACCAAATAGGTACTCAAAATCACTTCTTTTCACCTCACTCCTTTTATGAAAGTTATTCTATGTATTTTATCTTTCTAATGAGGGTAATATTGTGTTGATTAGTGAAAAGTTTGGGATTATGATTTCTGGAAAGTCTTGAGTTTTGACAGAGATGACTATATATATCTAGAGGATGATCAATGGCTAATTTTAATTGGTTTGGATTTATTATTTGGTTGTCTTATGATTTTATAATGAATTTCTCTTTAAAAAATAGATTATAATAGGTTATTTGCTTAGCTGAAATTGAATCCGATTTGTATGTTTTTTTAACAAATATTTTTTGGGTTCATATTATATTTCTTTTATTTTCTTCAATTATTTTGTTTTGAGGTAAGTCGGATGCGCATTTAAGTGTTAGTTTTGTGGATTGAGTAGTACTATAAGAATTAATGTTTAGTGACACAAGATAGTAATTAACATTGACATCAATATATATTCACCAAATTTTTTGTAAGTTGAAAAAATGAGTAAAGATAAACAGAAAAGCATAAATGTCTTATTTAAGAAGAAAATAACTTCATAAAGTGATATTTATAAGAAAATAATTTTTGAAAGTGAATGCACCTCTAATAAATCTCATTCTAAACGTCATAGAATTTTTATTTACTAGGTTATCTTTTGATTTTTAATTGTGGATTATTATTTATTTGTATTTTTAATGTTATGTGATTTTTTTAGTAAATAGTCTAATATGTTTATTTTTTGGCGGGCTAAAATAATTTCCTAGTTCGCCCTTTGTTTGAGTAATACATAAATTCCAAAAGCCTCTCAAATAAACTATACCAAACAAGCCCAATATGTGGTTGGCCATCAAGAACAGATCACACGAAAAGGAATTTGTGCTGAACTTGATACAAATGTGGTTACCTACTTTTTTAAAAAAAATAAAATGATCAGTTATATATAAAATAAAGAATATTGTGGTGATCGTGTTTCTTCTTCAATCTTGGGTTGCCAAAATGACCAGGTCACCCCTTCCAGAATATATAGTCGGTCATATTTAAAAAGACCAGCAAGTAAGCGGCAATTAGAATTAAGATATTGTCGTCCCATTCACATTGGAAACACATGTTAGGCAGAAAGCCTTCGTACACACAACATACAGGCCACTTACCTATTTTATCTTTTCTTCATGTCTCTTGTCCGCATTTCACCTTTCCCTCCACTTATATTCCTACATAACGTAAAGTCCTTCTTTTGATCCTGCTTAGAAGTCACATCGTTAAAAATTTCACACTCAATATATAATTCTAACTTTTATTTATTATTGTGTATATTTTATACTATTTGACTAAGTTAGAGTGTATGTTAAATGGAATTAAAGTTAGAAGGTTATTAAATTTTAAAATAAATTTAATGATATTTAAGATTTTTCTTCATTAACATTATGAAAGTGACTTATAAATAAGATTATATCACTACATGCTAATAGTAGATACAATCTTTAGTAAAAGAGCCAATTGACTTATTTTTGGAGGGATTAAGAAAGATAGTTATGTTACACTATAGTATTTATATTTTACAATTTTTCTTCAAATAAATTTGTTTGACTTATAAACTAATATACTACCTCGGTCCTAATTATATGATATATTTAACTTGATTTTGGAGAGAGTAAGGAGATGAGTTAAATTAGTTAGTTTGACTCATTTTCCTAAAATGCCCTTATATAAATTTTAAATAACATCGGGAAAAGTGAATCAATAGGCAACAAGTGAACAACCCCCTGTGACACACCTCTCGACCTCGCACGACTTCTCTGACGTTATCGTTGACTTCTGCGATGGCATCGTCGACTTCTCCGACACAGTCCGACATTGTCAACTTCTCCTAGCCCTCACATCGAGCATCGTCGACTTCTCAAATTCCGATCTACTATGCGTGACCCTTAAATTCTGTCCATTTCATATTTGCTTGTCGTAATTCTTTAAATTAAGGTGTATGTGGCATTACTGAATTGCAATTATTACTTATTTTATAGAATATATAAGTGCATTATTAAATAATTACTGTGTTTAGTTATTATTGAGAAAGTATTAATAGAGGTATTTTAGAAAAAAAATTGACAAAATTAGAATATTGTCCTATATTTAGAAGCGCAAGAAGTATAATCTAATGATACATAATATATATTAAGATTAAATAGTTATTTAGCTTCCTTAATCTCTATATAAAAAAAAAAGATTAATTGACTCTTACATTAAGGACCAAAGGGAGTGTTTTATACATGTATGTGTGCCGCATAGAAAATTGCATTTAGGTCCCAAGCAATGTAAATCACTACTGCTAAGTCCCTTGAAATCTCTAAATTGTTAGGAAATCTCAGGGACCTATGTGCAATTGATTGAAATTACGCAAAGACAAGTTTGCCCTTGTTTATTTTGAAATGAAAACTGAAATGAAAAGGAGGTCTCGCCCACGATCGTCCCTCATTCACCACGCTCTCATCATCATCACATTAAGTCAATTGCTTTACTCCTAAGATTTGGGGATTTTTTTTTTTTTTTTTTTTACTTAACTAGATCAATCATATTAGGTTCCAGTTTCATTTGGTTATCAATTTGATGGAGCAAATATTGTCTTCTCTCTCTTTGCTTGCATTGGATATAAATTTATGACATTGTTTCGTTTCTTTGGGATATTGGGTTTGGTTCATTCTATCTGTAATATCAAATTGTTTTCATTTTTGCAATTCGTCATGTTCTATAAGCTCTGATGATGATGCATACTTGCAAATTACTCTCTCACATCCTAATTATAAGACCATGTTGACTTTTTTGAAGAAATTAAAGAAACTAATTAAATTACTTTAGAGTATTTATATTTGTGTTTTTTTTTTTTTTTTTTTTTTTTCTCTTCAAACTAATTAGTTTGACTAAAAACTAATATATAATCTAAGGATACAAAACATATGATATGATAAGGTAACTTATTTAACTTTCTTAATTTCTCCAAAAAAAAGTCAATCTAATCTTATAATTAGAACGAGAGGTAGTATTATTATTATTTATTTTTTTTGTATCATGCATCTGCCATCTTAAATCTTTGGTATTGGTTTTTGCTCTGTTATAAAGTTATTATTGATAAACTCAACAAAGGATGGAAATTTAAAGACCTCGTTACGTTTGTGATGGAGCTTATGTCCTTATACATTTATTGTAAATTTGCTAATTTTGATTCCTGTTAATCATACAAAAAAAAGAAAAGAAAAGGAAAGCACAATATCTCTCTCAAGCATGCTCGCGCATTTGAATTGCATATTAGAACTTTTCTATATATGAAAAGGAAATTGCTTTGCAAAAGTTTGGGTTTGATATCTTTGTATCATATTATATAAATACTTTACTATTTCTAATGACAGTTATGCTTCAAACTTTAATTCTGAGATTGGACTATTGAAATATCTTTCTGATGGCTTGTTGCGGGGCTGCAAAATTTAGTTTTTGTTTTACAAAGATATGTAGAAACAAAATATAAACAAAGTCCCAATTAATGAAATAAAGCAAGAAACTTGTTTGTAGGAAGTTATTATAAATTTGAGAGTTTAGTCTTGTGCAGCATTGCAGTATTTTTTGAATCTAGTTAGGTTAATTGTGCAAGAGACCATCAGATATTGCATGAATGATTTTTTTTTTTTATATCTTTATTTTAAATTCCATTTGACTTTTTTCAAGCCTTTTATTTTTGACACTAGGGCTTGGAGATGCAAAATACACACAATAGTCATTGGTTTTACCCTCACAGAGTAATAGATTGGAGATGCAACCATGTATCTCCTCAACATATGTTTATGTGGTATCATTTTCCATGTTCTTGTTAACTGTCATGTAGAAACATGATAAAGATGTTGATCTTGGTCCACTAGTAGAAGGAATTAATTCTACAAGGAAAGAGTTCAGGTGCTATCATCAAACTTGTTAATCTAGCACATATTGAAGGAGCAGGGGGTTATTGACCATTACTTCTTGAGGGATTTGCTCTTTATTAAAGTTCATTTTAGATATTGTAGCCTCTCCAATTGAGAAAAGAATTTCTAATGGCCGGTAATGACACTAGGGCTATATTTGGTTTGAAAGGAGGAGAGGGAGGGGAGCTTCCCTCCTTAGTGCAAAAAGTCACATATCACCATAAATTCATATCGTTTTCCACACAAACATTTTACATCATGATCATATCTGATTTTTCACACTAAGGAGGGAAGTTTCCCTCCCTTCAAACCAAACATAACCTAGAAGTGCAAAATTTCTTTGTGTGGGGGCAAAAAAGCAAATTTTTGTTTGTTTGTATAATCTTGCATCTTAAATATGCATAATTTCTTACCAAAATGATGGTGATGGTAATAATAATGCATAGATTGAGTTAATAGGAGGGCCTAAATTGTGAGAAGTTTTTAATGAGAAAAGGGTTTGTGGAGTCATATAAAAGCTGACGCAGAACAACATGCAATTGCGATATATAGCCTTGTGGATTCATGAATTCAACTGCTTATAATATATTATGTCACCTTATGAGAATATCAGTGAATAATTAATTGAATATTGTATTTGTATTTGTTTCCATCTTTTGATTCTCTTGTTTGAATGAACAACATACCCTTATCAAGTTCTCATAACTCAGTTTTGGTGAAGTGGTTATTTTTTTGCAGGTTTTTATATGTTTGAATTAGCTTTTAGAGAATCACTTTGATGATTTATGAGGTAAATATGTGAGAAGAGTTTTGTCTCTACTCGTGAAAAAGTGTTTTGAAACCATAGTTTTTGAGGTTCCCAATGATGGCCAAGAAATGGAAAAGAGAAAATTACCTTCATGTCCCCTTGAAGCAAAAATAGGTGGACAAAGGGGGTCAAATTTGAAATTCCTCTAGTTACGCATTTTTCATGGAAGAGTTTTACAAGAACAACAGGGGGAAGTTCAAGTTAGTTGAAGAGGGGAATCTGTTAGTTAAAATGGCTTGTAATAGGAAGAGAAAGAGAGGCAAAAAGATACCTCTAAATTTTTTTACCATGGCCTCTGAATATTCATATAACATATTTTGTAATTTAATTGATAATCAACTAATGACATCATTGTATTGACATGATTTTAGTAGTCAATGAAGCTTTCTAGACTTAATTCATTGTATTGAAATGAGTTTATTAAAATGCATCATATCAAATTTATTAACACTAGTGATTGACAAGTATAAGGGCATGTGTTGATAACTTTATATGCATCCATTGACAAGCCATGTGGCAAAAATGACAACTCTATTTATGTCTAAAAAGTTGGTCCATAATATATGAAATTATAACCAAAACGTAGTATATGAACTTATATAACAGTGATCAGAATATGTAAATCGTAATTAATTAAAGTATATGATACGTTTGTATCATCTTTTATATCAGCATATGATTGACATGTGCATGGGAATGCATTGACAAGTCTAAGGACATGCACTGAAAACTTCATGTGCATCCATTGATAAAACGTAGTATATAAGCATTTTTAACAAGTGAAGGGGCAGACACTAAGATGCAAGTACACCAATTTCACAACATATCTAAAAAACCATACATGTTGCATTTTCAACATTTCTCGTGTTCCCTGTCCGATTCAATTATAGATCTTACCTCACCATGTAGCTTGTGCAACAACTCTTCTCGAGTGATTGGCGAAGTTGCACCTCAAGCTCTTGTCGAACCTCCTCTCGGACCTTGGCCTTAAGCTCCTTACTAGGTTCACCTTGCGACGAATGTTGTGAAGCTTGCCCAAAATATTTTGTGAGACTAACTCCCCTTGACTCTCCTCGAATGCAACCGGGGTTGTCGGCTTCCCAATCGCCGTTGATAAGATGTCCATTCTTCCACTTTGAGTGAAAAACCTTGGCTACTTCCGCTCTTCAAGTTCATCCGTAACATACAATTCATAAATGAAAATTAAATACTTCTAATCTTTAAGGAATATAAACCACACTTAAATATACTTGACATCAAGGTTGTTTGAATCGTAATATGAATCGTGAATCGTTTGACTACTTTTTTGAATCGTGAATCGTATTGAATCGTAAGATTCAGAAATAAATGAAAAATAATGTAAAAATATATAATCACTATAATATCATATAAATCCAAATTAAAAAAAAAATCCAAATACCAAAATACATAAGTAATCAAATCGAAACTAATAATTCTCCTACTCATCAATCATCAAGACTAAAATAAAACATATCGGGTGCAACTTAAAGATATTTAAAATAATAAACATAGTATGTCGGTCAAGTGCATGTGGTCGGGTGCAACTCGGTCCTACCTCGATTTTGGGTATCATTATAGATGAAGATTGAATGGTTTTAACTTTTAAAATAATAAACAGAGTATGTCGAGTCGATTTTGGGTATAGAATATGCCAAACTACCCCGGGTAAATACGCAAAATCAAGGTGACTCCCACTTTCGTCGAGTCCCAACCGGGCGCGCAGAGTCTCGCTCATCTTCTCCATCATCCTCTGTCCTGATTTCGTCCATGCAGACTTCGGGCTCTCGCAACTTCAAGGAAAAATCTGCGCAAGTCTCTCTTTTCTTCTCCGTCGTCCGTTCCCATTTTAGGTGTGTTTACGGGTCTTTCTTTTTTCTTTTTTTGTTCTTTTACGAACTACGAAGCAAAACGACTCCCATGACTCTTGGTTTTCTAAGAGTCGTGAGTTAAAAATTTCAATTGCAAAAGAAACCAAGAGTTGTTCTATGCGTGGGTTACTAAATTTGAATCGCATATGGTGATGGTTCACGATTCGATTTGAATCGTTCGATTTCACGATTCCATTGTGCAATTCATATCAAAACCGATTCGGTCTTACGGTTCATATCATTTTCCCTCCGATCCTATCGGATCGCACGATACGTATCGCGTATCATGCGATACTAACAACCATCTTGACATTAACTACTTACAATCCTTTCGGCAACCTCAACAACAAGTTTGTGTTTATGTATTTGCCACCCTTCATCCTCCTACTTTCCATTTTTGTGACATGAAGGAGGAGTTGGTGTTTGGATAACAATGTTAGAATCTGATTTGGCCGCTTCCTTTGTTTTCTCCAACTCTTCTTTCATGATCTTCAGTTTAACTTTCCGATAACCACCACGGGACATGAAATGTTGGTACCTATTTTGTGCTTGCCTCTTTTTATTTGTTTCACTTAGTTCCCGAGAAAGGAAAATCAAAGAAAAGTGAGTTAATGATGTCAAATAATTCAAATAAAATGTTCTAATAAAATGTTCTATACTATGATGAAAGAAATTAACCAGAAATTTAGGATCTTGTCGTGATGCCACAAACAATTTCCAGACTTCTGGAGCAAGATAGGAGTATTTTTCACATGGATCTTCATTCCTCTTTTCCCCTCGAATGTAATGTTTTGTGAGCTTACTCTTGAAATCTTTCCATCGTATACGAACTTCACCCATCCAGTGCTTGTACATTGGCTTGGTGTGCGGGACATCGTAGGTTTGCCGCAAAGTACAACATATGATAATTATATTTGAACCAAAAGGAATAAAGATAGAAATGCAGATAGGTAGAGAGTTATATACCAAAATTTGTTGCCAAATCCTTTCCTTCATTGTTGGTGGAACTAACTTCCAATTAGGGTACTGGATGCCAACTTTGCTTCGAGCTAAATAGCCTAAATAACTAATGAACCTATCTTCTTCATCACCAATTGGATTCATATCATCATCAAAGTCCACATGCACCCTGTCCCGTTGTTTTTCATGACGTTCAACCAACTCTCGTAGCTTGGTACTGCCTCTAACCCTTTTCACAATAGGTTCACCTCTATCACTTTGTGACTCATCAGAACTATCCATATTCCTGTTAAGACATTAATGTTAGATATGTAATTAAATGATTAAAATAAACCAACTAAAATTAAAACAAAGATCACACAATACTATTTTATTCATTAAGGTCTTACTTTACGTGTTTTTCAATATTCTTTCACAATGATCATTTCTAGTAACATATTCATCATCATCTACCAAATCTACTTCAGTTGATCTAGGTGGATTTGTAATGGAAGGTGGTGTGTCGTCATGGTCAAAGGCTAAATCACCATCCTCCTATTTTTTAATTTGAAGTACAATAGACATTATTTTATTTACAGGATCCATGTCATAAAACACTTGTTTAGTCTAGTTTGCTAGAATTAATGGCTTATCTTTGTAATCAACTCTTTGAAGATCAACTGAGACACATCCAAATCGTTGATCAATTACAACAACATTATTGTTTACCCATTTACATTTGAATAAAGCAACTTTGACCTTGTTGTCAATCATTTCCCATATTTTTTCAATAACTATATAATAGGCTATGGATGCCAATATGGAGTTTTTGTCTTTCTAACAAGAAAAATGTACAGCTTCAGCTACTACCATCACCCTACTATTCTACTTAGTACTTCTATCATCTTGGGAGTTTGTGTAAAAAGAATATATGTTTATATCATAACCGCTCTAAGTGACGACCTCAAAACACTACAAGAAAAGCTTGGTAAATGGAGGCGGTTTTAGGAGCATTTAGAGGCGGTTCAAACCGCCTCTAATTGCACAAGCAGGCGGTTGAAAAAACGTCGAAGTTACCACCGTCGGGAGCCAAACTGAGGCGGTTTGAAGGAACCGCTGGTACAACCGCCTCAAAATATAATTCAGAGGCGGTTTCAGAGGCGGTTTTCTGAACCGCCTCTGAAAATGAAAAAGGGATCTAAAAGGAAAAGGAAAGATTCGAACCTGGCACCTCTAGGTGTGTTGGGTGATAATGTAACCAACGACACTATCGAAACAAGTTGTAACAAGATTCGTTCTAAATATATATATTCTAAACTTTTTGTGAGTGTGGTTATACTGCGCCTCCCCCAACCGCCTCTAAATGTAAATTAGAGGCGGTTTATAATAACCTCGGAATGATTCAGATTTTTGAGCAAAAACGCCTCCGGGAACCGCCTCTATATGTTCCATTTTAGAGGCGGATTAAGATAACCGCCTCTGTTTTTTAATAATATTGGGCGGTTTGTAATTCTATTTGGTAAAACCGCCTCTAAATGTGTTTTAGAGGCGGTGTACGCTAAAACCGCCTCTAATAAATCGGTCGGTGTTACCTTTTTTCTTGTAGTGAAAAGAAGATCCCCAAGCTAACCATTTGATTGTGGTGTCATGCGAAACCATTTCCTTGAACTACTCTGGGAAAACGGACGCCAAAACCCTTGCCCTTTGGCATCCATTTTTAAAAGCACATTTAACGTTTGTTTATAAGAAAAACAGACAACAAAAGTAATGTGGAAAATTGTAAAAATTCCACCACCTTCATTTTGACGTCCGTTTTTCTAAAAACGGACGTTAAATCTTTCCCTTGTAGTAGTGATAAAGTAAGATAAAATTGAAATTCTTGACAAAAAAGCATACTAAAATATTACCTATCATGGTTTGAGACAAATTCGGTAGAGTTTTCCCTTGAAGTTGACCCTCCTGAAATATTCAAATCATAAACCATTACTTTATCCCAAAGTAAATTATGATAAACATATTTAAAATGTGTGAAGGTCCAACTTATCCATTGCTTAAACTAAACAAAAAACAACAACAAGCCTTATTCCATTGAGCGAGATTGTTTAAGCCAAACATGATATATATATATATATTAAAAAAAAACTAATGTTACCTTCTGCTAATGAATGAGAAGCATGTTCTTTTGACATTGAAGTCTTTTGAAATCCACTAGTTGAAGGTGCTATCTCATATTCAGTTCCATCATTAGAATCATCAAATACATGATCTCTTGATATGTTCATATTCAATAAAATTGTATCATTTTTATCATGACAAGTTTTGCAAATCCAATCATCACCAATTCCATGAACAAAAATTAACATACAATAACTGCAACCATAGAGGATAGCATTAGTACAGAATGATAAGCCCCAAAAATACAATTAAAATCACTTATGTCCGAAAATAGAAAGGGGCCAAGATGAGAAATCGGTACATATGTTCACGAGCTACATTGCATTTGGAGCAAGTAGCAATTACATCTGGCCAGCTAGCCCCACCGCATATGTCACAAGGTTTAACCTGCAATGGAAATTCTGACTTTTTAAAATAATATGAATTATACAAAGATAATTGAAGCCTCCTTTTGAATATGTAATGCCTCCTTGCCATACCACTTTGGTGCTTATTATAAGCCTATTTCAACTAATTGTCACATACTAAGGAATGATATTCAAGTCACTAAATATATTTTAAATTTATAATATTTTCCAAATTTACGCTCATTGAAGAATGTGTATTGAGGTATATAATTTTTGTCACATATTTCCCCATTCAATAGGGATAGATTAAGAAACGGTCATTAATAACCCTCTAGGTGAGCTTATATTTAGGACTAAAAATTTCTTTCAAAATGGATTTAATATAAAGGCTAGAGAGGTACAAATAAAAAATTTACTCTCAAAGGTTACCACAGAATAGTTGAAGGTGGGATAAGTCAGTGTTATCAAGTCGTCACTGTACATGAATTTAAGTGAATAAGGCAGCATATGAAAGCGTTGTTTCTCATGTAAGTCATAAGCACACAACACATGATCATGCTAGAAGAATTCAGAATGATATCATTGTTCTTCTATAAAGTGACAATGCTGATATATAATACATATAAAGAGAAAATATATTTGCTAAAATGACTGAAAATCATCCCAAGTTCACTAGTGCAAAAAAGGCTTTTAAGACCGGACAAAAGAGGGGTCGTAAGACCGGATATGCATGCGACCGGTCTTGTTCCAAATGCAGATTAAAAGTCTACCATTTAAGACCGGACTCGAACCGGTCTTAAAGAAACTATTTTAAGACCGGACATTTAAAAACTTGGGTCTTAAAAAGTTGTACTAAATAAAGCCGAAATATTTTTTGTTCGATCCTAAAGCTCAACTTTTAAGACCGGCCAAAAAATAGGCCGCTCTTAAAAGATCGTAATTATAAGACCGGACAAGACACATACGGTCCGAAAAATAGCGGCTTCTAAGACCACACGACTAATTATACACGGCCTTAAAAGACCGACTTTCAAGAGTGGATGATAAATACATCCGGTCTTAAAGATTTTGATTTAAGACCGGACGTTAAATATACCGGTCTTAAAAGACCAACTTTTAAGACCGGGTTTAATATCAAAACTCAAAAGTCGTCCTGACCTTTAAGACCGGTCATATAATTACATCCGGTCTTAACAAGTGAACATTTAAGACCGGCTTATTATTTCCGGCCTAAATTTTCCGAATTTTTCCCCCGCTGTTCTTCCCGATTATATATATACACAAATCCACCACCCAATCCAAGACATAAAAGTCGATACTTTAAGCTACAAGCTATGAACAATTATTTGAATAAATTGAATTGGAAAAAGAATACAAATATTATTCACCATGAGCTATTTGGCCTCTTAATTAATGATTACTATGACTACAACACCTAAATTAATTCATACAATAAGATAACTTACTTACAAATACAATAAGTTACAAGTACAACATACATGCGCCCAAAATAATATTCACCATGCCTTCATCCGATTCCCCCACCCAACAACGTAACATCCTCTTATATAACATGCCCCTTTGGATCGGATCCCGCCACAAAAATAAAACAAGAACAAAATTCATAGTCGTGACATTAACTATGAACATAGATAGAAGGAATATAATATATATAGTTAAAGCCTTAAAGTCTTCAAAGAAATCTGCATATGAATATTACCTTATGAATTGACTCTTTTATAAAGTGATATCTTCCCATATCCCTTCTTGATGATCACTTCTTATGCCGGGTTCATTATCCGCTTCATCTTCTTCGTTCATGTCCTAGACCCTTGAAAAAGGAGTACTCTCAGAATACCATAATTTGAATTCATTTCCTCATCAATATCAATGACCCTCTTTCCTTGGAGAGCTACAGCACCACATTTTATTTTCTTGATCGGTGATATAGAACACTTGTTTTGCCGGGTCTCCGCCATAATAAAAGGTTCATCTCCAAAACTTCTACCATTGACATCGACTAATGTAAATCCTAGCCGATCGATCCGAACACCATTATTGACATTAACCCACTTGCATTTGAAAATGGGAAATCTAATTTTCACATAGTCCACCTCCCAAATCTCTTCAATAACCCCATAATATGGCATGACCGCCAATAAAGGGCTCTTGTCTTTCGAACCGGAGAAGTGCATAGATTCAGCCTCTAACATAACACCACCGTTCGACCGTGCTCGTATCATCTAGGACTTCGTGTAAAATGTATAACCATTGATCACATACGAATTCCAACTTATGACATCAACCTCAGTGACCACCGCTAACCATTTGATTGTATCATAAACACATTCCTCTCCCTCGACCTTTTGTTTGAACCAGCTTTGCAAAAGTTCGTTATGCTCCCTAATCAACCTTTGTTCCGCTCATTCGATGATTTTCTTTCCTTACGCCTGCTTTATGTGCAGCTATGTCGGCTTGAACTTCATCGACGTTATTCAAGATGTATAAGTGGACTTGTGACAATTCATCGATCCACACTCTTTACTAAGCCCTCGTCTACCCCCATCAAGATGCCGACGTTTTGGAAGCCCAATATGTCTTACTTTGGCCAAATAATCTTGACAAAATTCCATGGCTTCTTCGTAAACATATTTTTGAACAATCGATGCTTCGCCGTATGCGTTCTTCACATACACTTTTAGGAATTTCATAGATCTTTCAATTGGGTACATCCACCGTAAATGGATAGGGCCGCACATCTTTATCTCCCTCACTAGATGAACAATTAGATGAACCATGATGTCAAAAAATGTAGGAACAAAAAGCTTCTCAAGGTGGCACAAGATAAGATATCCTTCATTCTCCAATTCATCCAACTTTTCAATCTCAAAAACTTTACTACAAAGCGCATTGAAGAAGACACAAAGTCTAGTCAAAACGACCCGAAGATCATATTCGGCGATGCCTCGAATAGCTATCGGGAGTAGTTGCATCAAGACATGACAATCATGAGACTTTTGGCCTACTAATTTCAAGTCCTTCATCGATACAAGCCTCTTCAAATTTGAAGAATACCCCGTGGGAACTTTTGTGCCATGTAAACACTCACAAAAACTTTGTTTCTCATCCTTAGACAAAGTATGAGAAGCCGGGGACAATAAGTTCTCTTCCCATCTGGCCTTGGATGTAACTCTTCGCGTATTCCCATTGCTATCGATCCAATCTTGCCTTCACACCATCCTTGGAACTACCTTGTATGTTGAGAAGCGTGCCGACAATACTATCACATACGTTTTTCTCCACATGCATGACATCAATACCGTGTCTCACATCAAGATTGCGCCAATATGGAAGATCGAAGAATACAGATCTCTTTTTCCATATATTTGTTTCTTTTCTACTCTTTGCGCCTTACCGAATACGACATTGATATTTTTCACCTTTTCATAAACTTGCTCCCTACCAATGCCACCGGAGCATCTTCATACTCTTGGCCACCAAAAAAGGCTTTCTTCAATCGACGATATGGGTGGCCCCGTCTAAGAAATCTCCTATGTCCAAGATAAACCGTCTTTCTTCCATGTTGAAGTTGATGGTAGCGTGTGCCTTCTTCACAAACCGACATGCTTTATGGCCTTTTACACTATACCCCGACAAGTTCCCATATGCCGGGAAGTCGTTTATAGTACAAAATATCATGGCTCGCATTTTAAACACCTCCTTCTTGAAAGAGTCAAAAACATCAACACCTTCGCCCACAACTCCTTCAAGTCTTCGATCAAGGGTCGAAGGTAAACATCAATGTCATTTCCGGGTTGTTTCGGTCCCGAAATCAACATAGACAAGATGATGTACTTTCGTTTCATGCATAACATTGGAGATAAGTTGTAAATAATCGTAGTACAGGCCATGAACTATGTATGCTGCTAAGGCTTCCATATGGATTCATGCCATCCGTGCTAAGGGCAAGCCTAAGGTTCCTAGGTTCTTCGCCGAAGTTCGGAAATAATTGATCGATTTTCTTCCATTGAGAAGAATCGGCCGGATGTCGAAGCTTTCCATCGAAATCCTCTCATCTCGCATGCCACCTCAAATTTTTTGCATCATTTTCATTCGCAAACAACCGCTTGAACCTTGGTATGATTGGAAGATACCACAACACTTTTGCAGGCCCCTTATTTGACTTGTACCTTGGGGTTTCACATTTCGGACAATTCTCGCTCCTCTTCAAACTCTTTTCTATACAACACGCAATCATTCGGCATGCATGGATCTTTTTGTACTCCATCCCCCTGGACAAAGTATTTTCTTAGCATCATAGTATCGATGCGGCAACACATTATCATCCGGAAGCATGTCCTTAAAAGCCTCAAGCATTTCGAAAAACTCTTGTCGCTCCATCCATGACGTGCCTTCAAGCTTACCAATTTCAATACAAAGATTCAACAATTGGTATTTTTTACACCCACGGTATAGAGGGGTCTCGCATCACCGCACATATTACCATATGCATGTGATTGATGAAAAGCCTCTTCTCCTACATCACGGATAATGTCCTCTATGTGATCATCCATATCCGTGTCATTATCATCAAAGGCCACTTCCCTATGTTGAGACCCACTTGGTATTTTTTCACCATGCCATACCCATACCGTATAAGTCTTACAAATTCCTTCACAAATTAAATGTGTGTGTATAACTCAGGACTTAGTCGCCTCTCATTCAAACATTTTACACAAGGGCAATAAAACTTCCCACCCTCAAAGCATGGGCATTTTGTTTAGCAAATTTTATAAAGTCCCTCACCCCATTCTCGATATTCAACACTCGTCCGTTTAGCATTTATCCAACCGTGATCCATAGTAGAATTCCTATATATATAGACGGAAAGATTTAACATACATATATATGCTCAAATGTCGGTTATGTCTTTTTTTTCCTTTTTTTTTCCGGATAAACTTGCTCATTAAATGCAGAACGAAGAATCACTTTTGGTCATAAATGTATCGCAGTTGAATCCAAGAACCAAAATAAATGCATGACGAGGAAATTAAATGCATCGCGTGAAGGTCTTGTGGACTCACCGTATCATATAAATTCAAATGCGTTTGCTTAGTCTTTCTTCTCCCGCCACGAACGTTGATGTTGCAGACAAAGAAGAGTAACCTAAAAACATTTATTGGTCAGTTGGGTAGGTCTAAAGTGCAATTATAATCTTCAAAATACAATATCCATTAACAAACAAAAACCCACAAGAACATTTGATCGATTTCGCTCAACCCAGAAAAACCTAACGATGAGCAGGAAAATCATAAAGTTATATAACCGAAACACCTCTTACAGCTTGGTCTATAGACGTTTAGCTAAGGAACCGAAAGTGATTGTCGAGAGAGCAACGCGAACCAAACGACGAAGTGGCGACGTAACCCGAGTAACACTTTAGGCGCGACAAGAGAAGTTCGTAGAGGGAAATTTAATATTCCGCGCGACGTAGCGAGACATGTTTTATATTTGGGATTTTATTAAGACCGGAGTTTTATAATACTCCGGACCTAAATTGAGACAATTAAACCGGTTCATTAAAAAGTAGACGGTTCTATATATACAATTTTTTAAGACCGCCGTTTTATAATACTCCGGTCCTAAAATTCCTCATTTTTGTGATTTCTAAAAAAGGATTTGGCGAGCGCAAAGAATCGAATGAATAAAAATTAAAGGAAAATAGGAGTTTCTTTAATTACATATATTACTTGCATATGCACGTACACAAGAAAAAATACAAAAGAAAAACAAGCGTAAAATTATCAAAAACAAGAATCGACTAAACATCTCCTAAAGCTTATTATCCTCCAAAGCCTTGGCGATTTCGGCGTGAACAACATTAATTTCCCGTCGGAGATCAGCAAGTTTCTATCTTACTCGATTCAGCCACAATGCTTCATTAGAGGAAAGAGGAGAGGGGTCAGTAGTAGTCGCGGTGGGGCCAAGAGGTTGGAGAGGGGGAGCGGGAACCTCTTCATCATCCGAAGAAATAACAATGGGTCCAACGACCCGAGACTCTTCTCGTCACAATAGGACGGACTCTCGATGGAGGAGGCGCACCGTATAACGATCGACGGAAGGCACGAGCATCACGACTAAGAGCACCCCTACGAGCGGTTCTCTTGAATCTAACCATGGTTTGAGCAAATAAGCAGTAGAGGTATGAGGAGTTAATTAATAAAGGCAGCAGAGTGTTTCTCGATAGCCACGTACGTAGTTTGGAGTTACGAGGTAGTGAGGAATTAATAAGGAGTTATAGGTACGCGGTATAAAATTCCATTATTTAATATTTTTGCAATTCATTTTATTTTAAGACCGACATTTTTTAAAATATCCGGTCCTAAAAGTCTAAATTACTTTTAAGACCGACCTTTTATCATTAACCCGGTACTTATAGGTATGCGGTATAAAATTCTATTATTTATTTTTTTTTTGTTTAGACCGATCTTTTATAATAAGTCCGGTCCTAAAAGTCTTACTTTTAAGACCGACCTTTTATCATTTACCCGGTACTTACACACTGCTCAAATGAATGATGCAGAGTCTCTTCGGCTTCTCCAGATAAACTTCCCAACTAGGCGTCTCCTCGTATTCTCGATGAACAATGCGTCTCCTCATCCGATGAACAAGTCTCCTCATTAAAGTTTCCCGCGTTTCACATTGTTCGTGATGGGTTCTCTATTTAAACCCGTTGTTACCGTACTTTCTTCACATTCTTCTCCCCCAGTCCTCCGTTTCCTCCTCCTCCTCTTCAACCTCAGCCCCCACCGTAATGGCTGCTCCCCCAGTCCTCCGTTTTCCTCCTCCTCCTCTTCAACCTCGCCCCCTCCGCCACCGCCTCCTCCAAATCCGACCGTGAAGCGCTTGGTGCAAGCCATCAGGCCCGCGTCGATCAAATCGATCGACATTTGGGCCAATTGGTTCAGCTTGCTCATACCATGAACAACAAGTCGAACATGGTACTCCACGCCAATGACGTGAAGTACGATCCCGTCAAGACGACTCCGACGACTCCGACAACTCCGACGACTCCGACGCCCCTCCCTCTCCGACTACGAGAGGGATTAGTTTTTTTTTGTTGCTTTTTTATTTTTTTTTTTTTGTGATCGCCCCTATAGGGCAAACGTAAAAAAATTAGTAAATAAAATATTTTTAAATTTTGTTCTCGTGCGAAGTTTAGTACTTTATCCCATTATCTCGAACCCGGAAAGCAATAAACAAGGCAACTATGAAGGATGGATAATGGCAGACTAAAAAACCTAAAATAAAAGAACGAAGACTTTAGTTAGTAAATCGACGGCCCTAAAAACACCGCCATTTTTGTCGCCTTTGGTTTCCATATCCGATTGCCTCTTGTCCTTTTCATTATCGTCTTTCTTTTTCCGACAAAAAGGAAACAAACAAAACATTGTCCTCGTGTAAATCCAACAACAGTAAATTCACGTAATACGCTTAAGAACATACAAAAAAAGGAGCTTTTACCTTATTCGGATAAGAACAAACAAAGTGACTATTCTTCTCAAGGTTGGACCTTCGTTGTCGTCGGTTTTACCTCCCCATGTTAGAAACAAAGTGTCCTTTTCATTATCTTCCTTCTTTTTCCGACAAAAAGACAAAAGACAAAATAAAAGGGACACCGATAATGCCGCTCTACACATGGAGAGGTAAAAACGATGATAATGAAGGACCTAGCTTGAGCAGTAACGCGTAACCTCGGTTGTCTTCAACCCTATCCATTTAATTTGTCCGAAAAGAGGTATTTAAAGGTGATTGACTTTTAAGATCGCACAAATAAAAACATACGGTCCTAAAAGTTAAGCTGCACTTGTAAGCAAAGGACTTTTAAGACCGATTATTTATAAAAATACGGTCCTAAAAGTTAAGCGGGCTTTTAAGAGTGACTTTTAAGACCGACCTTTTATAATACGTCCGACCTAAAAGTTCATGTGGTTTTTTAAGCTTTTAGAGCGGACACTAAAGCAATATACGGTCCTAAAAGTCTCATACTTTTTACACCGAACACTTTATGACCTTTAAGACCGGACATGCCGTTAATGAACGGTCCTAAAAGTCTCGCATTTCAAACACTAAATTAAATAGCTATATCCACCATCCAATAATACATTCAAAAACCCAAAATGGACACAAGAAAATTGTTCAAAAAATTAACTAAATTTATTTATTGAATTTTACATTGCCTATGTATATTTACAAATGAATTGTTCAAAAAAATAAACAAATTTACGTAAGATCGATTATTGTTGCTACGTAATATACTTACAAATGAATTTAGGACATTAATTATTGTCATTTTTGTGACTCTAAGATCGACCATATAGATATTCACAAAACACATTGCGTATGTGCTCCAGCTTCATCATCGAAAAGGGAGTTTTGCATTGAAACATCTCGTAACATCAAAGACAAAGAATCGAATTAACTTGCGTGCATATTTCATTTGTAACAAGAAGTTTTAAACCGAATTAACTTGCATAATATGTAACATCAAATACATTTACCTTTGTAGTTAATTTAGTATCCCCTCGCCTTGTAATATCATACATGTGTTTCATGACGTACCGCCACATAAGTTGGACTCGTGGTTGCCGACGGGTCTAAAAAGAACAAGAAATATATATAAGAGCATATATATAGCTCAATGACCAAGTTCACAAGGCAAATAAGTGCTACAAATATTGTACCAACCTCCGGTCCGTACCATATGGGGTCTTTGTCCCGAGTACCACGCCTTTTCTTTTCTACTCTTTGGAAGGTCCTCATGGCACTATCATCAAAATCACAAATTTATCAATGATTCACGAAAATTCACACAGAGATTTCGACAAGAGAATCAAAATGACATGCTTACTCGTTGATGGTCTCGCACCAACGTAGGCAATGGCTCAGCGTGAGTGGAGCATAAGAAGATAACTTTATGCTCCTCCATGCACATGAGGACCAATCGCCAATGGCGGCTGAAAATTCACATCAAGCAAACTATACTCTGATATATGTAGCAGAATTAAGTGAATTGCGGACAAGATTTTTGATATGTACTGTGGAAGAATGGCAAAAAGTACAACTTTCTCGCTCACTTCACACAACCTCTTTGATATGTACTCGTCTCTCCTCCATGGTTGTTTGACTTGAATAGACAGGCACAAGAATCCAAAATCGTTGATCCCGCACCTTTGAACCAATTCATGATGCAAGAACCTACCATAATGACATCGATCGTGGAATTAGTATATATGTATGTATGTCTAAACGATGCATTTAAATGATGTACTCATAGATTAAGATACTTACTTCATAAAAATTCTAACAACCGCATCAAGAAGCTCCCCGTCGAGGAAGCAAGCAGGACTCAACATCAACGGTGTCAACTTGAACGGGCATAGGATGAGGGACGCCTACTACTTCATCAAGTGCCATGATTTATCCTTAAAATATCCACTCTTCATCGATCGGATATTTTTTCCCCGGGCAAGCCAACTTAGCAGGGGAGAGGGGGGATAGAGCTTGAGGAGGGGATGGAGCTTGAGGAGGGGATGGAACTTGAGGAGGAGGGGTTGAAGCTTCAGAGCAAGAGAGACATGTACAAGCTTCACCGGCCAAGGGATGAAGGTTCCTTGACATCACTCACAAGCTTCACCATCATCGCTTGGGAGAGGAGCCGTGCATCAATGATCACCACTTTCAACCGACACTCGACTTCATCATCGCATTTGTTGGTGGTGTACAGCTTGATCCCAAGTTGTGAACAGTCCCTTTTGCAACCAATAATCGTCCATCATGATGATCGGATCCTCCACATAAAGGTCACAAGGTTGCTCGATCGTCCAACAATGCAGCTCCTCTAGTGCTCTCGCGTTATTTGAAGGTGAGTGTGTGAAGGGAACACCGGTCTCCGGACGATTGCTCAAAAGCAGCCTCACCGACTCAGCTCCTCCTCATCCGGCTCATCTCGGATTGAAACATTGCAGCCATTGAAGCTTCATTAGCAGCCTGCCCGGTCCATCTCCTCCCGGTAACCATACTTTGTCTATGGCGTTTGGATGTACCAAAGACTTGCTTTATGCCTACCCGTCCTCCAATCCCCCTTACACGCCCCGGTGATCCGCTTTTTTCCGGCCGCAACGGCCGAACATCATTCCTCCCGTCCGACACAAAAGATCCCTCTCGCTTCTTTCTTTTAAGATCTTCCCGTAAGATACGATAACGAGAAGCTTAGTAATGAAACATGTTTAGTAACTAAAAATAACAATAACGATACTTACAATTCTTTCAAAGAACTAGACGAGTTTGTTCACTCGTGTAGGCGCCGCTTGGCTTTTGCCGAATATGCAACCACAAATCCTCGCGACGTATTGGAGATGGAGGAGCATGTATCACGTAAGGATTGATTCTCGCTTCATCATCCAATCTCTTCCGCTTGGCGCCATCAAATCTTTTTCGGCCTTTTGATATCCACATCGCGAGAAGCCCTATGAGGGCAATCATTCTTTCTACCTATCTCCGTGCTTGTTCCCTTCTTTTTCGTGAATCAGATTGAAAACATCTATTAATTATGAATTCCAGCCATGCATGTCACTAACAGAAATTAGAGAACTTCGCTTCATATGAACGTCAATCAAACAAGTAGTCAAATTCTTCACTTCATCAAGTTTCAACATTTTATTTAAGGAAGATGTAGAATTGTAGAAGAAATTGGAGCTATGTTTTGTAGTGCTAGCTAGATAGATAGGTTAAGAAACAAAAGAGAATTATGCTTACATGTAATAATACAAACTTGATCCTTTTTAAGGCATCCAGCTGGGATCAGCATCCCCATTAGATAGTAACAATTGGGTATATAAAGTTTCCCTTTTAAGACTATTCATTTCCTCCTTTGCAAGACAAACCATTACACAATTAATACCTTCTCATCGTTAATTTACCTTTTCGTGGTTGACATATCGACTTGCATAGACAAAGGCAGAAATGTATACTTCTATTCACACACCGAACCATTATATAACTAACAGATTAGATGAACACAATAACATTCACATATCCGCACAAAGTTAATAAGCAAACAAAAGGGAAAACAAAACTAAATATAAACTCACCAGAAGCTTCAGAGTGGTCCCGTAAGAACAAATTGTCGCCAAATTCGTTCATCAATAAATGTGTAAACTTCCCAAGGATGTTTGGCGCGGAACATCGGAGAAAATATACGTGTTAGCGAGAAAGGTCTTAAACTTCCTCCACCGATCAGCACAATAAGACAATGTCTTGTCTTTCAACTTCTCGTCAAGGACAAGATGATATAACCTGATAGTCTCCCAAATAGGATCCTTTACATTCTTAGAGTCCACACTTTTCCACTCATCCGTCAAGATGCTAACCTTGTCGCGTGCTAGACAATAGCCGACAAAACTATTATATTTGCTTTTATTAGGACCGACAGTTCCAACCTTGCATCAAACCGAATCTCGAGCTTTGACCCTAAGTCCGACTTAGGGTCACATCCATCATTCGTGCCTCTTCTACCACTGCGCAAGTGCAGGCGATTACGAGCCTCATTGTGAGATGAAGAGGGTTCGTTCTCACTCACACCGCCACACCAGAATCGGCGTTGCCTAACACGAATAGATTCGTTTTCACCGTCCATTTTCGAGACAGAAGAGAGGAATGCCCGAGCAAATGAGAGAGTAATGTGGGCCGATGGTACGTGGGCGAGGAAGAGAGGTAATGCAACAGAAGGGTTTCGAACGTGAATGAGGTTCTCCACAGAAAGTAACAAAAGCTTTCGCGCTAAGAAATGTATAACTTGCGTGGATTTTTAAGACCGGATGAAAAAGAGACGGTCTTAATATTTACATTAATCCTGGTCATATTAAACGTCCGATCTTAAAGTTTAACCTTTAAGACCATTCCTTGTAAAACGCCGGCCTTAATATTAATGAACTTTTTCGTACCGGAAGTATCATATGTCCGGTCTTAAAAGAAAACTTTTAAGACCGTCTTTTTGATAAGTTCGGTCTTAAAACTTTAGACTTTTTATATTTAAATTTTTCCTTATTATGTCTTACCGTAAAAAAATATAAGTACGGCTATATGAGATATATTTAGAAAGTAATTGAAATTTCAGTTCAATTTTTAAGACCGGTTGTATTTTAGTCGGTCTCAATAATGTTTTTAAGAGCGGTGAAAAATTGGTCCTAGTAAGAAGTTCTTTATATTTACTTTAACGCCACCGATCATTCCTTTAAGACCGGGGTGTCCATTGTCCCTCTAAATGAGGTGGTCTTAAAGCCTTTTTTGCACTA